>VDFB02075321.1:276788187-276904700 GCA_007258455.2 Sequoia sempervirens
AAAATAATCAAATATACTAATTAAATAATGAAATCACCATAGTATTTGTAAAACTTAGATTTCATTTTAAAATTAAGCTGAATTCTAATTTATCAAATTCATAAAATATTTATTATTTAGTTGTTAAATTCTAGTGATTATTGAATAAAAATGAATTAGATAAATTTAAATATTCATTTTAAAATAAATATACAATTACTATTTATAATTTTAGAGTAAATCAAAGACTAAAACTTAGGCTAAAATCATATATCATATTGAATTAAAAAATTACAAGAAAAATAAAAATAAATTAATTGTTATATAACTTATTTGAATTTTAAATATATGATTGTAATTTCTAAATTTTATAATAAAATAATAAACTAAATTCTAATATATAAATACTAATTTCTAAAATTCATAATAAAATTAAAGTAAATTCTAATTTCTATTTGATTTTAATTTTTTTTTTTCTTAGTGATTTTATCTTCATTTTTTTATCAAATCTCTTTGATTTCAATTATGATTTTTCTATTAAATTTCTTTGATTCTGATTTTGATTTTATTTTCTTGTGATTTATATTTATTTTTATTTTTTTTTGTGATGGTAAAAGGTTTCATTTGATCATTTTGATTTATCTTTATCTTTTATTTATTTATTTGATATTTTAGTTGATCTATAGTAAATATTTTCAATTAAATTTGTTTGTTAAAAATGACAATTTACATAATACAAAAGATAGTTATTGAGATTTCTACACAAAAAAGCTAGAGAGTAGAGTTGTGAATACACCCTTTTATCATGCCACCATTGTAGGTATGTTCCATGCTCCACCCAACCATCCTCATAATGAATGTTGGGGTCCATAAGGAATGAAGACAGTGATATTATACAAAACCCATACCAAGATTTTCACACAAATCAATGCAATTGTAAATATGCACTCACATATAAACTACTCTTTATATAATAGCTGAAATAAGTTGTGCTCATAAAGGAACCAAGAAAATGAAGAAACATTCATTTTTTGTTAACAGTAAAGAGGTCTCCCAACTAACTCATAAACAGAATCCATCCTACACATGCTCATCTTCGTCACCGCCTCTGCTTGTACCTGCACATTTTTCTCCCCACACAATTAGATTTTCTTGCATCTCTTGAAATCCATAGAAAACACATAAATGCACTTATTTTGACTGACTTCTTAAATTTGTAGCTATAAAAAGCATCGAACAGACTATGAACACACACTAATTAAGAATATGGTGAAATTCATAGACAAATCAAATAATATATCAAAAGCAATGTGAAATTCACAAATCAAACAATATATCAAAAACATTTTTTAAAAACACCATCAAATTCTGTAAAAACTCCCAAAATGTCTCTGCTATCAAAATTTGTGAATGGCGCTGCTATAGATTGTTCTTCTCCTGCTCTCCTGAGAGGCTCTCATCTTGGTTTTCTCATGGCTAGATGTGCAACTTAGGCGCTAGGGAATCTGAAACATTCTTTGTGACCTCCTACATCACTGGTTGCCTTGAAGATGGGATTGTTTTGGGCCACCACTCTCATGTTGGTGCCCTTAGAAATTTCATAGACATTGTGAAGGGTAATGTCTCTAGTATTCCTGAGACTCTTGCAATTCCCTCAAAGAATGTGGTGCTAGACATGTGTTAGCACTCCCATCCCTCTCCCCCTCTGCTACAAAAATGGAGATCTGCCTAGTAGGTCATTGCATTTGTAGATCAACAAGGGTTTTTGTGAAGGTTGAGCCTCTTTTCTCATCTCTATAGTGAGAACGACTGTAAGAACATTTTTTGCCAATTGACAAACAATTTTGAAATTGATCCCCTTGTTCGCCCCTGTCACCACTACCAAAGTCTCTTCAGACCACCACCTCCACCTGAATCCATTCAAATCCACATGAATTTACTTTAACAAAGATTTTAGAATGAAGAAGTTTCAATCAATTCTAATTCCTAATAAAAAAATAAAAAATTATTCTGCATACTTGTTAACAGTCTCAAGCAGCCATTAATTTGATAGAAATAACCTCAAAACACCACAAAAGACTTCTGCCAAGCTTCATATCTTTCAGAATTCTTCTTCTTTATAATTTTTTCCATGATGTCTTTTCCACTCCCATCTATAGACCCTTCCACTTCCATCAGAATATGATGCATTTGAAACGGTCAGCGTCTACTTGCTAGTTGTCTAATTGTAACTGCCATTTCTTTTTTATGTACACAGGTCCTTAAACTCGTATGTGACTACAGAACGCCTCTCAGCGTAATTATTACTATTATGAAAGGGTTTTATATGTACATGGTGACTCTTCTAGGTAGGTTCATGACCATCCCAAATAGTGCATTCTAACAAGTTCTAGGTAGTAGAGTGAGAAATAGTCATGGAACTAGAATAAGGAACATATGGAGTATGTACCACACTAGTAGGAACAACATGAGAAAAATTATAAGCAAAAGGAGTGAAAATGAATGAACAAGTTTGTGTGGGGGGGAGTAGAGATCTTGTTGAACACCTAGAATATTGAGAGGTGGGGGTGAATCAATATTCCATTAAACTATTCAGTTATAAACCATCCAATTATTAAAGTATATATAATTGCAAATAAGAATTAAGACATTGAAAAGAGCATGACACCATAAGGCACATCAACACCATTTTTTTATGTGGAAAACCCAAAATGGGAAAAACCACGGTGAGGATTAGCTCACAATATAGTATATCTAGATATAGTATATTACAAGGGCTCACTGCCAGGACACATTGTCCTTAAAGGCTAACAGCCTGAAATAGTTTACAAAATAGAGTATGGCTCACTGCCAAGGATGAACTGAGATAAAATTCACCTTCCTTATGTTGGATTTTAGCTCTAGGGAAGCATGGTATATGAAACACTTCTTTGCAAGTATATACAACACATTTGTTTTCTTATTCATACAAATTTTCACTTTTGTAGTATTTAACAATTCTCAATCACTCTAACATTTCTTATTTCATTTTCTCACACACACCTTCTCCTTCCTCTCATGATCTCAAAATATTTCACATATATATAATGTATATAATCAAGTACATCAATTAGGTCAGCCTAATTAGAGTAACCCCATTTCAAATCAAAACCAAGTTTTTCAGCCTTAACCCCAAAAACACATTCATCTTCACATGATATTACTCAGTATGGACCTATGATAGATCCTTTTGACATTCACAACATATTTTTAATGTTCTTAACACCAATTCATAATTAGTCCAGCCAGAGTTAGACCTAAGACATCAAAACACCAAACATATATGCAATTCATCAAACGTGTAACAAAAAAACTTGTTAACACATCAAATTCTTCTTTAGATGACACCAAGTAACTTATCTTCAACACTGCAAAAAAAAATAATTAATCCTGATAAAATGTGGAATCTCCCTCATTAATAAACTATACATAAACTCATTGTAGTCTTCAGAGCATAACATTGTTATTCATATCTTATGTATGTCTTCACATATCATCATAAAACTTCGGTGTACAATGCATCTTATAGTCACAAGCCTATGTACAAATTCTTGTAGTGACTTTCTTTGAGGTGAAATCTAGACCAAAATACCAAATCAATAGACTTTCATTACCAGAGAAAGTAATGAACTATAAAAGTAATGTATAACACTGACAATAATCCAAATTTCGTTGTTGACATCAATGACAACCTCCCAATTTCCAACAATCTCCCCCCTTATCATTGATGGCAACACATGATTTGAAAACCATCAAAAATTATCTCAACTTTTTCACTTCTCTCCCCAAAAACTTTTCTAAAACTTTCACACAAATTTTCACATCCTCCTCTTTTATCTTCCTCTTTTATCCTCCTCTTTTCACATCCTCCTCTCCCCTTTGACATCAATGGAAAAGGAAAAAAATATATTGAATACTTTGATAGTTTCTTCTATTGGCATATGGCTTGTTTTCTGGCATATGGCTTCTAGTGTTGTCGTTGATGGCAACCTATGTAAATTTTTTGGTCCGTAGATCAAGATTCGTTCATACCAGCAAGCAGAGTAAAGAACAAAGTATTACTAGATGAAAGAATGAAGAATAGGGTATCTGGTTAGTTTTTTTTATCTGTATGCTTCATTGGATCATCATTTTGAGTTGTGGATCTCAGGGAGAGTTTTCTAAGTATCTATATTACCTTATTGCTAAGTTTTGCAATGTCACATTAATCGGTGTATGAGTTATGGGATCCAATAAGCTGATTTTTTGTTTATTTGTTCTTGAAGGCCGACTTGATGTATGTAGCATGTCATGGATGTATAAGGAGTAATTGTTTAAATGTTTTGATGTTCGATAATTTTGTTTTGGGTCCTAGCTATGGTTTAACCAACTTTGATGGATGCATATTAAATATAATTTGTGATTTGAGTCGACTGTTGGAGAATATTTCATATTTTACTAAAGCCAACTTAGAGCAACTAAATCTTAGTAGCGGTTATATATATGATATCGTTAATTCATTTTGAAGTGTGGAAAGTGTGAAGAGTAGAGCATATGTGTGTGTGAATATCAGAAGATCATTTGAGAAAATTTTACTTGTGCAGAAGAGGATTTTTGTTCAAAGAAAATTAGAGCAGAGTAGAGTGAAGTGTAGAATCAGGCAGTAGGTCCAGAATATTATTTATGAGCTTAACTGGAACTGTACTAAGGAATTTTAATATTTTATCTTCTCAGTTCAAATTTTTTTTATAATCCAATCATTTTTTAAGGAAGTGAGCCTTCCTATAAGTAGTGAGATTTTTGAGTAGTGAGCTCTAGGCAGTGTGTCTGAATGCATGTGCATTCCCTTTTTCTCATACTTTTAATAGAGTATAAATTATGGATTAATCTCCGCCATGGTTTTTCCCCTAACAAGGTTTCCACATAAAAATCTTGGTGTTATGGTGTTTTGATTGTTTCCTTAATTTGATTGCATATTTACTTATGTTTAAATGTTGTAAATGGTTTAAGATCTCATTGAAAGTTAATTATTGTTAAACACTGATTCAATCCCCCTCTCAATGTTCCCTTGATTCCAACAATTGGTATCAAAGCAAGGTTCCTCTATAGAAGTTTAGTAGCTTGAGGTGGATATTGGAATGCAATGGACTCTGGTGATCTTCAACAATAGCTTTTGGTGGCACTTGATGGTCTTGATCAATCTAAAGTAGAAATCATGGAATTAAAAACAAATCTTCATGATGCTAAAAAATTCATTCAATCTTTGAAGGATAAAATCAATGAGTCTAGAGAAAAGAGGAAGGAACTATGTGATTAGCTAAAGCAGAAAGAGAGTAAATGCTTGGAAGATGTTCATTTGAATTAGACCTTAAAAGAGATAACTAAAGAATGTGAAAATCTTGCTAGAGACAATGCGACTATAAAGCTTGAGATGGAATCTATGGCGATGAAGATGACTAAGGAGATTGAAGAAAAGAAAAATAATGAGGAGAATCTGGCCCAATCCTTAAAGGAAAAATATGAAGAATGCAACATAGTTAATAGTGGATTCATTTAGCTGGAGATTGAACTGCAACAATCCAGAAATAATGAACAAGAGCTTGAAAGACAGGTAGTTATTCTCAGTGATGAACTCACTATTGAAAATGAATACAAGGAGAAGTTTAGGATCAGTGTTGCTAAGCTTGATGAGCTGACTAAAGGACAGAAGGATGCAAATGACAAGCGAGGTTTGGGATATGAGAAGGGAGAAAGCTCCATATCTAAACATAAGGATTTTGAACAAAGAGATCAAATGAAAAAAGGAAGAAGGTATTCGGTAAGACAACCCAATGCTCAAAATTTTAATGGTCACTGCTTTGCTTGTAATAAAATTGGTCTTATGGATGTCCAATGTACAAGTAAAGTAAATTCAAGCAGTACATCATTTTCTAGTCAATGTTTTAGTTGCAATATGTTTGTTCATAAATCAATTGAATGTAGAAGTATGTCTATCAGTAATGTTAAATGCTACACCTATGGAAGATTTGGGCATATTGCTAATCAATGCAAGTCAAGAGGAAATCAATGGAATGAGTGGTATAAACAAAGAAATTATGTGTGTTACAATTGCAATAGACTTGGTCACATTGCAAGATTCTGTAGGAACAGAAACATGGATAGAAGAGGTCTGGTATACCAAGGAAAAATTTCACAGAAATATGATAAAGGAAAAGGGAAAGTGACTGTGGAAGAAATAAGAGATCGGATGAAGAAAAAATGGGTAAGGAAGAGTGAATCGAATGAAGGAAATGAGCCCTCACCAGAAGTAGTTTCTGGTAATTCCTCTGCAAATTGATCTTAGGTCATTGGCCTAGGGGGAGTTTTTCAAGAAAATCCTTTGTCCCCCTATCAGTAGTTGGCACCGAAATGCAAGAAATTGTCAGAAGTTATGCTAATAGTTTGCAAATGTATCTATGATCACTTGTGTAGAAATTTGAGGAGTAGAAGGTCTATGGATGAATTCTTTTTTTTTTCTCTGAGAAAACAAAATACCTGGAACTCCTAGGGAAAAACATTTAATTTCATAAAAAGGTTAAGTGTGAAGTTTTAAAAGGGTATTTGAAACCCTCATTTGTTACCTTGCATTGAAGAATAATAGAAGGAGAGCCTCTGCAACAAAATTTTGGAGTATTCAATTTGGCGGTAAATTCATCAGGTATTTTAGTAGCTTATAAAATTCTCACTTAATTTGGTGCTCGATAGAAACCTATTCGATACAAAAAAATAAAGAAAATCAAAGTAATTGTGAATTTGGATTAATATAGTAGTGGAAAGATTAGGGATATGAAAAATTTGTTTCTGGCCAATGAATTGAAATGGCTTAAAGGTGTGAAACACAAAATTTTGGACATTTGGAGTGAATTTTCTTATTTTGACAATACATAACTTGTTAAGTTTATCTTGAATAGATTGAATGATGACATTCTAACTCTGGATAAACCCTATCACATTTTGAAAGAGGTAATCAAGAATTTAACTAGTTTATGCAATGTTGGGGATATTCTGAAAATGAAGTCAATTTAGAACAAGGCAATCAAAACCCTAACCAGAATAACTGGAGATTAGAGGTTTTTGATAATTTTGACAATCAAAGATCTGATAACAAGGTACATTGTGCATGGAATTTCATACAAAATATTTTTCAGAAATAGGGAAGGCGCAACCTCGGCAAGCGTAGTTTATATCTCTCATAAAATGATAATGGAGGATGAAGATTTTGACCTGTGCAAATTGCTAAAAGAACAGTTGATGGAAAATGTGCAACTTACCAAAGAGGCAAATTACCCCTTCAGGTTTGGTTCCTTGGTCATATGTTTTGTGATGTATTTTTTGAATTTTTTTCCACATATTGATAATGTTGTTTGGAAAGAAAATGAGCCGGTTTACAAACAAATTTTTGAACACTCTAATACTTTGGCAAACTGTGAGCAAGAATATGCAAATTTCTTTAAGGAATTGCTAGGGAAGTTTGGACCAATTATCATTTCTATTCTAGTAAAAGCACTTGAGGTTGGATCCTCTTTTGGTGAAATGAAAAGAAAGAAGAAAAGAGCAGAAAATATTGTTGTTTACACTCCTCCGGCACACAAGTCTCCAAAAGTTGAAGGAAAAGGCAAAGAACAAGTAATTGTAGACATACCATATGAGGAATCTAATGAGTACACTCCAAGGAAAGAACTAGAATTAGTTGAACTAGATTTAGCAATGGCAGAAGGAAGCAAAGAAAAATATGTTTTATCCAAAGCAAATATTTTACAGCTTGTTCAAGAGAAAGATGGGAAGCATAAAATTGTTGACTTAGGGTTTGAGAGATCCTCATATGAGCAAGACTTGATCAAGAGTGAATTGAGCACATACTTTGTGCACAATAACATTGGATTGGAGAGTTTACAGAATGTATTTTCTAAAGAAATGATTGAATGCATTAAGGAACCTATGGTGTCTGAGTCCCTGGACAGGAAAGAGGGAGAAATTATTCTACATCTAAAGGATCATTTCAAGCTATCTCTTACCAAATTAAAAAATAAAATGCATTTTTTGAGGTAATGCATTAATACAACAAATAACATCTACAACTATTGTCTTCATTGGCCTCATGTAGTTGGGAGATACAAGGATAAGCCAAAGCAAATTGAAGTTGAGCTGAACAAAATTGGTCAGGATTAAAACATGTTTTAGGATCAGGATGGTGTAGTCAAGAAAAGAATTCAAGAGTTGTAATCTTAGCATGCAAAATTTCAATTCACCAAGAACAACCTTGTGGACACCTTTTGGAAAGTGAAGGATTTGACCGAATGCAGGCTGGAGTAGCTAATTGAGGTTCTAAGGAAAGGAGAGAAATTAGAAGAGGAAATCACAATTCCAGAATCTCTGATTCAAATTATTAACAAGACATCTATCTTGAACAACTGAATGATCATAATCATTGGGATTACAATGGAAGCATGGAAGAGGTTTCTTTTGGAAATGAAAGAGAAGTACAAGATAATTTTATGACTTGAGCAATAGTTGCATTTCTTTAAATTTTGATCAAATTTTGGATTCTTGAAAGGGTGAGAGAGTGCAATGAAAAATATGTTTGTCATCGATTTCAAAGGGGAAAAGAGAGCAATGAAAAAAAAATTATCATTCTAAGGGGGAGTTGAAGTTGTGTTTTGGAGCTATGTTTTGAATTTTGAAATTCTGAAATGTAAAATGGGGAGAGAGAGCATAATCATATTGGTTCTAACACTTAGTCATTTTTCACTAAGTGTTACCATCAATGCCAAAGGAAGAGATTGTTGATATATGGCTTCTAGTGTTGTCATTGATGGCAACCTAAGTCAGTTTTCTAGTCTGTAGATCAAGATTCATTCATACATGTAGGCAGAGTAAAGAACAGAGTATTACTGGATGAAAGAATAAAGAACAGGGTATTTGGTTAGTTGTTGATCTATATGCTTCACCGGATCATAATTTTGAGTTGTGGATCTTGAGGAGATTTTTCTAAGTATCTATATTACCTTATTGCTAAGTTTTGTGATGTCGCATTAATCGATGTATGAGTTATGAGATCCGATAGGATGATTTTCTATTTATTTGTTCTTGAAGTCTGACTTGATGTATGTAGCATGTCGCGGATGTATAATGAGTAATTTTTTAAATGTTTCAGTTTTTGAGAATTTTGTTTTGGGTCCTAGCTATGGTTTAGCCGACTTTGATGGGTTTGCATTAAATATAATTTGTGATTTGAGCTGACCGTTGGAGAATATTTCATATTTTGTTGAAGCTGACTTGGAGCGACTAAATCTTGGTAGCAATTATATATATGAGATCATTAATTCATTTTGAAGTGTGGAAAGTGTGAAGAGCAGAGCAGATGTGTGTGTGAATATCAAAAGATCAGTTGAGTGAATTTTACTTATGCAAAAGAGGATTTTTGTGAAGAAAATTAGAGCAGAGTAGAGTGAAGTGCAGAATCAGGCAATAGGTCCAAAATCTGATTTATGAGATTAACAAAAATTGTACTTAGGCATTTGCAGATGTTATCTTCTTAGTTCAACTTTTTTTTTTAATCCAATCATTTTGTAAGGCAATGAGCCTTCTTGTAAGTAGTGTGTTTTTTGAGCAATGAGCTCTAGGCAGTGTGCCTAAATGCATGTGCATTCCCTTTTTCTCATACTTTTAACAGAGTATAAATTGTGGATTAATCTCCACTGTGGTTTTTCCCCTAATAAGGTTTCCACGTAAAAATCTTGGCATTATGGTGTTTTGATTGTTTCCTTAACGTGCTTGCATATTTACTTTTGTTTAAATGTTGTAAATGGTTTAAGATCTGATTGAAAGTTAATTATTGTCGAACACTGATTCAAGCCCCCCTCTTAGTGTTCCCTTGAGTCCAACATCTTTTACATACCCGAATACTCCCCTTGAGGAGTACATCCAAGACATCATCTAAGAGTAATCAACTAGACGTGGTTGTCCCTTGAAGTTTTCTAAGAATATATGTCCAAGAGGATTTTCCTTCATCCCAAAGCTTCTTTTCTTCTAATAATTCTTTGCATAGATAATTAAGATCAACAAGGATGTCCTTTCCTTCAACCAAGGTCTTGGGGGTAACATTTGAGTTTAGAATCCTATCGGCCAAAGAAAGAGCATAATAGATAGGTGTACACTTAATCCAAATTAGATCTCTAAGCATTCCATACTATTCAATCATATCTCCTTTCTCCTTATGTGATGCAATATATTCTTCATGCAACTTTGTTAATCCATACCAAGTTTGATCATCTAGATCAAGAGCTAGATTACAGGTGTTAGAAGCATATTTTATTTGAGTCTCAATAGTGTCCTCAATAATCTTGAATCTTTGAATCATATCAGTCCATGCCCAGCAAAATGAGAGTAAACTTCTGGCCTCTTTCTCACACTTTTGAACCTCTTTAAGTCTTTCAAGTGTAGTGCAATGTGTAGATCTGCATCTATCTACAATTTCCAACATATCTACCATGTAAAGAGATTGAAGAGCTAACCTTAGAACCAATGCCTTAAATAATATCTAAACCAAAGGGCTTATCAATAAATAACTTGTGAAGAGAATCAACTCTTGAGTAAATAATTGTGCAATCTTATGTAAATTAGTACTCCCTTAAGAAAGTAATTGTGAAAATAAAGAAAATCATACCTATCGATTTGTTCCAAGTATGGCTCATGATCAAACTTATTTTTGTTGTTATGAGTGTTATCTATCATAACAAAAACATATTATGATCAACTAAATTTAGAATCATTAGAGAAATTAGGTGATGAATTCTTCTCAAATAGAATGTAGGATAATGACAATAATTTGGCATACACTTTACACATGAACCCTAAAATAATAAATGATGAAACAATTGAAAGGTTACTTTAGACATAAATCTCAAAAACTAAAGGTTGCAAATATAATGAGTAAATAAAAAATAATTTCTTAAGTCCAAGACCTAAGAGGATGTATGATTAGATAGATTCACCAAAATAAAAGGGAAAATAAGAAACCCTATATATAGCCTTTTCAAATAGCATCTCTAAGAAAAAACAATGATTTAAGACAAGTGAATTTATACTAGAATATTTAATAACCAATAATTTATTATGCATTTTGAATAAAACCAAAAATTTAAATAAATAAAATAATGTTATTTAAGTCAAATTTTGATGAAAAATTACTATGGGCTACATGTTCAAAACTAATTTTCTAATATGAAAAGGAAAACAAACAAACCTATACCCTTTCTAAGATAATATCTCTAGAGTAAAGCAATGACTTAACACAAACAATTATTCAATCCTAAAACATTTAATGAGATTGTTCACTAATTATGCTATAGAAATAAATGTTTGAGTTTAAATAAATAAAATAATGGTACTTATCTCAAAACTTGACGAAGATTTAATATCCCAAGTCTCAAATCAATTCATCAAGTTTTTAGAGCCTTGTAAGATGTGAGGCAACCACCTCTATATCAATAAATTTCTTATATGATTGTTTAGTTCAATTCTACTCTTGTAGATATGAAGCTCACTCATAGAAATTATCTTCACATAAATTGAAGTCTACAATCTATTTCTCTTCATGTCTATAACATTTGTGTACAAGTGGTGTCAAGAGACAATGCTCAAGATTGTGATGGGAAAGGATTGTTCTTTTTTTGGTCCATCCATTGTTGCTGATTTATTTGTTTGAGATAAATGATTAAAGACACCAAGTAAACATCACATGATGTTTGAAATGCTAATGTAAGTTGATGACACTTTGATGCACTATCTATGTTATGGTGTGGTGCAGGAGCACCTAGGCTGACCTCCATTTTGGGTTAAAAACAATTTTGGCTTGTACTGACCCTAGCCAAGTCAGGAATATTATTATGCTTGTGTTTTGGTTTGGACCTTAGAAGGTCTTGCATTTGTGTGAAGAGTTAGTCATTAGGACTAAAATCTTCATTAGGTCATCATCAGCATTAATTTCTGCTTTATGAAACTTTGGACATCATGTTTTAAGTTATTAAGTATTTGGTGTGTTAAAGCTACTTCATCATTGTATAAAAGATGCCAAGGAACGGTTAAGGGAAAGCTGATTGCTCGAGTTCAAGGTAATGGAGATCCTAGATTTGAGGAATATGACATAATCAAACCATAATGGAAGTTGCAAGAGGCAGATGTGGAGTTGCATGTCAAGATTTGTGAAGATTTCATGAAACTTAGTGTTGGGAATCCCTAAAAAATAGGGAAGTGCTCGACCAACTCCCCTTAAACTTTGGAAATAGCATCAAAATGAGGGGAATAGGCTTGTAGAAAGTCATTTAGATGATTGTAATCAGTTTTTTTGAAAGGAATGAAAAGAGAGTGGCAGATTTTGAGTATTTTTCTGTGTGGTACCCGCGTACTTGGTGAACAGTGATTAATAATGGCTTTGTTTATATCTGTTTCTCACTGTTTTTAGGTTTCTTACATAGCTTGAGTGAATATTTTGTTGTAAATAAGCGTTGCGAATAGATTTAGTGCTTTGTTTTCATAGTTTAATGTTGTAGTGCTTTGTTTTTGAAAACTCTGTGTGTTTTGCAACAGAGTTACCTTTGGCGTTGATTGAATAGATTTAGCACAGTATTTATGTTATCTAGGTAGATTAGGTTCATTTTCCTTTGTGTATTCGAGTTGAGAGAAATAGTGTTATTCATTTGAATCTTTAGATCAGCATTTAAAGGGTTTATATACACAGTTTTGAATAACCAATCAAAACATGGCTTCCCCATGAAATCTGCCCGTGGATTCTTCTTGAGATTCATGGAAATGATTGGGGAGACATGTCACTATAAATATCTAGTGATAGGAACCTTTGAGGGCCAAGCAAAATCTGAAAATACCAAACCCTAGGCGAGTAAGAGTAACCCGGTTGGGTGTTTGGTAGGAAAAGATAAGAGAATAGGTAGGGAAAAAAAGGATAGTACAGAATCCGTACGATACCAGATGGGACTAGATAAGGTACTCACATGCAAATAGGTTGGAGGCATCCAATAAACGTTTGGAGATAGATAAGAAACAAAAACCAATGAAACCCTAGTAAAAAGGGCAATTAGGCCTCCAGTCCAAGAACTTTGGAACCACCTGTATGGAACAGTTGGTGACTAGAAATCTTTTGCAAGATTTAAAACCCTGAAAAGGGTGTCTGAATATGTTTTTTGTTTTCCAGGTTTTTTGGATAATATAGGCAAGAAAAGCCAATTAGTGATTGGTAAGGGCTGCAAGGAATTAGCCCTTCTCAAAGCAAAATCCTGAAATCGGGTAGATTGAGGATTGGAAAACCTTCAAGATGGTTCCAGTTGAACGTGAAAGGCAAGGAAATAGAGCTCCTAACTCCCCTGCAACAAGTTTAGATCAGATAGTAATGTAAGCACTTGGAACCTTCTAGGTGTTGTGAAGAGGAATGCAGTTTCAAATGGTGATTGGTCTTCCTAAGCTAGGCACAAGTGGCAAACTCATAGTAAGGAGTTGGAGCAGAGCTTGGTTGGCTTACTGATCTCAACAAGAACCATTAGAGTCAGGTTCTAGCAAGAGACAGTGAAGAAGTCTCTAAAAAGTTGTGCAAGCAAGCTTAGGATTTCACATACACCATATTGGTATCAGAGCAAAAGTTGGATTCCAGGCTTGTGATTAATGAGCCAATCCACTAAGTCAATAGGAGAGAATACACCAGAGGAAGGAACCATGGTGACAAATGCAGAGCTAGCAAAGAAGGTAGAAGAGCAAGAGGAAGATAACCGGTTGCTCAGAGAGAGGATATCTCAGATGGAGAGACTCCTAGATGAAGTCCAAGAAATAGCAGATACTGTGAAGGACAAGATTAAGAAGAAGGAAGAGCAGGAAGCCAAGGAAAAAGAGGTGGAATTGGAGGAGGAAGCTCCAAAGCCTGATCCTGTTCTTGTAGAGGAACCATTCTTGAAGGCATTACAGGCCTTGAGTGGTAAAGCATTGGATGGTGTGCCACTTTTTAGTGGACAAATGGACCTAGATTCAGTAGTAGATTGGATTGAGAGCATTGAGAATCACTTTGAGTGTGATGGCATAACAGAGGCCCAAAAGGTAAAGGTGACCAAGTCAAGGTTGAGAGGAGCAGCTCTCACATGGTGGAAATTTGTGCAATCTAAAAGAGAGAAAGAAGGTAAAGGTCTCATAGTTTCATGGAGAGGAATGGTGACCAAGATAAGACAAACCTATCTCCCAGATGATTATGAATATAGAAGAGTTTCAAAAACTATGCCTTAGATCAAAGGTGGTTGAAGATGAAAGCATTAGGTTGGCAAGGCACCTAAACGGACTCAAGTGGTCTATCCAAGAAGATATGAGCTTGGTAAACTTCAAAACAGTACGCCAATGCTATCAAATGGCCTTGAAGATAGAGGAGAAAGGCAAAAAGAAGCAGGAACAAAACCCCAAAGGTAGAGGTAAAGGAAAAGACAACAGAGGACAAAGAGGAAGCTATAGTGGAAGAAGCTCAGAATCAAGAGCTCAAGGAGAAGTCAGATTTTCTGAACAGCAAGAGGGAAGTTCTAGTAGAGGTGGTAGAGGAAGAGGTTTCAGCTCCAAAGGAAGAAGTGGTGGACAAGGAAGGGGTAGTTACTTCACCAACATGAAATGCTATCATTGCAACTAGTTGGGACACCCAGCCTATAGATGTCTAGAGAAAGGAAGCACATCTCATGGAGGAGATAAGAGGACCAATCTGATTCAAGATGAGACAGCTGCAGCAAATAAACAATTAGAAGTACCTTTGAACTCAGAGGAAGGTGAGAATCTTATGATGAGAAGAACTTTGATCAAAGAACCAGTCAAAGAAGAGCCAAGCCAAAGAAGATCCCTGTTTAGGATAAAGTGCAAGATGATGGGGAAAGTGTGCAAGGTGATTATAGACTCAGGTTCTACTAACAATATTGTGTCAGAGGAGGTAGTCAGCAAACTAAAATTAGCAAGAATACCTCACAAGAACCCATACAAGGTCACATGGCTCAACAAGGGTCAGCATGTTTTAGTGAATGAACAAGCATGGGTGGAGTTTTCAATTGGCAAGTATAAAGACAAGGTATTATGTGATGTATTACCTATGGATGCATGCCACTTGCTCCTAGGTAGGCCATGGCAATTTGACCGCCAAGCTGTACATGATGGAGCTAAGAATTCTTACACTTTCAAGAAGGATAATGTAACATATAAGATTCAATCCTTGTTAGAAGATACTGAGGTGCAGACAGTAGGTTCTAAGTTACTGATAATTAGTGAAAAAGAGTTCTTAAAGGCCTTGGAAGAAGGAGAAGGAGTTGGATATGCAGTAATGATCAAGCCAAGAGAGGTAAGCAAAGAGAATACAGCTAAAAAGAAAGAACTACCAAAGGAGATTCAAGACTTGTTGCAGACCTATGAGAACATAGTAAGTAGTGGTCAACCAGCAACTTTACCTCCTAAAAGAGCCATAAGTCATAGGATAGACTTGATACCAGGAGCCACCCTTCCAAACAAAGCAGCCTACAAGATGACACCTCAGCAAAATGAGGAGATAGCTAGGCAGATTCAAGAACTACTTGACCAAGGTCTCATTAGGAAAAGCATTAGTCCTTGTGCAGTACCCACTGTCTTAGCACCCAAGAAAGGAGGAGAATGGAGGCTTTGTACTGATTCCAGAGCAATCAACAAGATAACCATCCGATATAGGTTTCCTATCCCTAGGATTGAAGATCTCATGGATTGTCTAGGTGAAGCTAGGTACTATACCAAGATAGATTTAAAGAGTGGTTACCACCAAATTAGAATACATGAGGGTGATGAGTGGAAAACAGCCTTCAAAACCAATGAGGGTCTCTATGAGTGGCTAGTAATGCCATTTGGTTTGTCTAATGCCCCCTCCACATTCATGAGACTTATGAATGAAATTCTCCAGGACTACATTGGCAAGTTTGTAGTAGTGTATCTTGATGATATACTAATCTATAGCAGAACAAGAGAAGAGCACCTCCAACACATTGAGCTGATTTTCAAGAAGCTACAGGAGGAGAAGCTGAAGATCAATCTAGAAAAGTGTGAGTTCATCAAAATAGAGCTGGTGTACCTTGGTTTTGTGTTATCACATGGCAATTTGAAGATGGACAATAGCAATGTAGAAGCCATTCTTAATTGGCCTACTCCCAAGATAGCAACAGAGGTAAGAAGCTTCCATGGTCTTGCTCAGTATTATAGGAAATTCATCAAGTAGTTTAGTGCAATTTGTGCTCCTATGTTGGATACCATTAAAGGAGGCATGAAAACTAAGTTTGTGTGGAATGACCAAGCTAACAAGAGTTTTGAGTTGCTGAAGGAAAGGATAGCTACTCAACTTGTTTTGGTGTTGCCAAGTTTTGAGAAGTTATTCACCATTGAATGTGATGCAAGCAATGTAGCAATTGGAGTTGTTCTCAGCCAAGAGGGCAGACCGGTGGCTTTTCATTCTGAGAAGCTAAGTGAAGCCAAGAAGAAGTACTCTTCTTATGACCTTGAAATGTATGCATTGGTCCAGGCACTAAGGAAGTGGAGGCACTATTTGCTTCCCAAGGAATTCATTGTGTACTCAGACAATCAAGCACTCAGTTTTCTGAATTCACAAGAGAAGTTGAGTCACAGGCACATGAAATGGGTGGAGTACTTGCAAGCCTACACCTTCAACATTAAGCACAAGAAGGGAGCTCTCAACAAGGTTGCTAATGCATTGAGTAGGAGAGTTCTTACCATTCAAGAAATTCAATTGAAGAGCATGGGAATAGATCACTTCAAGGATCTATATGTGGATGATGAAGACTTTGTGGAAATTTATAAGGTATGCCTTGAGTTTAAGAATCATTTCCATAGCAAGTATGTTGAATATACCTTGCAAAGTGATTTGTTGTTTAAAGGGAATTAGCTTTGTGTTCCTAGAGGTTCTATTAGGGAGAACTTAATTCAAGAGAAGCATAATGGTGCATTGAGTGGTCATTTTGGGATCACCAAAACTCAAGAGCTTGTCCAAAGGTTTTATTTTTGGCCTAAGATGAACTTAGATGTCAGAAAATATGTAGAGAGTTGTGTAGTATGTCAAAAAGCAAAAGGCACTTCTTCAAATGCAGGCCTATACCAGCCACTGCCAATCCCTTCTAGGCCATGGGAATGCTTGAGCATGGACTTTGTAGTTGGTTTACCCAAGACAAGGCAAGCTATGGACAGTGTTTATGTTATAGTTGATAGATTCAACAAAATGGCTCACTTTATACCTTGCAAAACAACCAATGATGCTACTCAAATAGCCTCTCTTTTCTTCAAGGAAATAGTTAGGATTCATGGTTTGCCAATTAGCATTGTATCAGACAAGGATACCAAGTTTATGAGTCATTTTTGGAAGACTCTTTGGAAAAGAATGGGCACCAATCTATCCTTTGGATCTACATACCATCCCCAAACTAATTGTCAGACCGAAGTTGTGAATAGGACACTTGGAAACCTTTTTAGATGCTTGACCAAGGAGTATGGTCAACAATGGGACCAGATTATTGGGCAGGCTGAATATGCATATAATGACACAGTCAATAGATCCACAGGGAAAATTCCCTTTGAAATTGTGTATGGTTTACATCCCAGAGGGGTTTATGAGCTGAGAGAGCTGAAGGATGGAGTCAAGGGAAGTGGTTATGCAGATGATTTTGCTTGTGCAATGCAGGAAATTCATGAGATAGTCAGAAAGACCTTGGCAGAAAATACCATGAAGCATAAGGCTAAGGTGGATGAGAATAGAAGAGAAGTTCAATTCAATGTGGGAGACTTAGTAATGGTCCATTTGAACAAGGCTAGATTGCAGAAAGGAGTCCCTCACAAGCTGCAAATGAAGAGGATAGGTCCCTGTCCTATCTTGGAGAAGTATGGCAACAATGCATTCAAGGTACAATTGCCAGATGACAGTGGAATGTCCCCTATTTTTAACATTGCAGACTTAGTCCATTACAGAGGACCACCACCAAACATGGATTAGACCATCCAAGAAGTCATTCAAGATGTAGGAGAACTCAAACTGCCCCCTGTTATAGTCAAACAAGCTGATCAAATCTTGGACACAAGGGTTTATAAGAAGACTAGGACCAAGGAGTACAAGGAACACCTAATCAAGAGGCATGGACAACCAGATTCAGATGCAGTATGGATCAAGGAGGAAAAGTTCAAGAAGTGGGGAGTTGATCCTAACATCCTCAATCCAAGGATGGATTGAATCTTTCTATTTTGGGGAGGATGGTGCAGGGGCACCTAGGCTGACCTCCATTTTGGGTTAAAAACAATTTTGGCTTGTACTGACCCTAGCCAAGTTAGGAATATTATTATGCTTGTGTTTTGGTTTGGACCTTAGAAGGTCTTGCATTTGTGTGAAGAGTTAGTCATTAGGACTAAAATCTTCATTAGGTCATCATCAGCATTAATTTCTGCTTTATGAAACTTTGGACGGCATGTTTTAAGTTATTAAGTATTTGGTGTGTTAAAGCTACTTCATCATTGTATAAAAGATGCCAAGGAACGGTTAAGGGAAAGCTGATTGCTCCAGTTCAAGGTAATGGAGATCCTAGATTTGAGGAATATGACATAATCAAACCATAATGGAAGTTGCAAGAGGCGGATGTGGAGTTGCATGTCAAGATTTGTGAAGATTTCATGAAACTTAGTGTTGGGAATCCCTAAAAAATAGGGAAGTGCTCGACCAACTCCCCTTAAACTTTGGAAATAGCATCAAAATGAGGGGAATGGGCTCGTAGACAGTCAGTTAGATGATTGTAATCAGTTTTTTTGAAAGGAATGAAAAGAGAGTGGCAGATTTTGAGTATTTTTCTGTGTGGTACCCGCGTACTTGGTGAACAGTGATTAATAATGGCTTTGTTTATATCTGTTTCTCACTATTTTTAGGTTTCTTGCATAGCTTGAGTGAATATTTTGTTGTAAATAAGCGTTGGGAATAGATTTAGTGCTTTGTTTTCATAGTTTAGTGTTGTAGCGCTTTGTTTCTGAAAACTCTGTGTGTTTTGCAATAGAGTTACCTTTGGCGTTGATTGAATAGATTTAGCATAGTATTTATGTTATCCAGGTATATTAGGTTCATTTTCCTTTGTGTATTCGAGCTGAGAGAAATAGTGTTATTCATTTGAATCTTTAGATCAGCATTTAAAGGGTTTATATACACAGTTTTGAATAACCAATCAAAACATGGCTTCCCCATGAAATCTTCCTGGGGATTCTTCTTGATATTCATGGAAATGATTGGGGAGACATGTCACTATAAATATCTAGTGATAGGAACCTTTGAGGGCCAAGCAAAAGCTGAAAATACCAAACCCTAGGCGAGTAAGAGTAACCCGGTTGGGTGTTTGGTAGGAAAAGATAAGAGAATAGGCAGGGGAAAAAAAGGACAGTACGGAATCCGTACGATACCAGATGGGACTAGATAAGGTACTCACATGCAAATAGGTTGGAGGCATCCAATAAACATTCGGAGATAGATAAGAAACAAAAACCAGTGAAACCCTAATAAAAAGGGCAATTAGGCCTCCAGTCCAAGAACTTTGGAACCACCTGTACAGAACAGTTGGTGACCAGAAATATTTTGCAAGATTTAAAACCCTGAAAAGGGTGTCTGAATATTTTTTTTGTTTGCCAGGTTGTTTGGAGAATATAGGCAGGAAAAGCCAATTAGTGACTGGTAAGGGCTTCAAGGAATTAGCCCTTCTCAAAGCAAAATCCTGAAATCGGGTAGATTGAGGATTGGTAAACCTTCAAGATGCTTCCAGTTGAACGTGAAAGGCAAGGAAACAGAGCTCCTAACTCCCCTGCAACAAGTTCAGATCAGATAGTAATGCAAGCACTTAGAACCTTCTAGGTGTTGTGAAGAGGAATGCAGTTTCAAATGGTGATTGGTCTTCCTAAGCTAGGCACAAGTGGCAAACTCATAGTAAGGAGTTGGAGCAGAGCTTGGTTGGCTTACTGAGCTCAACAAGAACCATTGGAGTCAGGTTCTAGCAAGAGACAGTGAAGAAGTCTCTAAAAAGTTGTGCAAGCAAGCTTAGGATTTCACATACATCATGGTGCAATTTAGAAATAAGAGCTCTCAAAGGTCTCTCTTGGATTAATAATAGCTTATCCTGAAATACAAAACCCTAATACAAGAGTTAACAAATTGTGTGTTGAAACCTAGTCATAATGATTGGCTAGAGGAAGAAGTTTTCTAGATTCATATTTAAATTTGAGTTTACAATTTCTAAAATTATTTATGAACTTACATAATTGAAATAGTTTAATTAAATATTTTTTTGTTTACCCAAAGTAATGAATAAATAGAATAAGAATCAAAACTCCTGCCTAAAAATATGTGCAAATGAAACCTTAAATGAGATTTAAAGAATTTACTACACTTTTATAATGAAGCATACTAAATCACTAATTGTTACATTGAAATAATCCTAAAATAAATGAAGAATCTACAATCTCAACCCTTGCACTCCCTAAATTAAAAAATAAGTAGAAAATATTTTTTTTCAAAAGATTCATTAATCTCACATCTACATTTGATCTATTTATTAATTAATTGCAAATAAAAAATCAGTTCTATTATGATTTTCAATTAATTAATAAATTCCGTCAAAAGTGTATTCCTATTAAATTCAAAAATATGAAAACCAAATTTCTATTTTTCATTTCAATCTTATCAACTTCTTTTCTTTTCTTTGTTTTTAAAACAAAAAGCCTACCTTTAAATTTTTAAATCATTAGAAAATGATAAGAAAAATACATACAAAACAGTTAAGATTAATTGTATCGTCTTGAATCCTTCTCCTTACTTTCTAACCATTGATTTCAGAAAGTAGGGTCATCCATTTCATAAAAGGAATGACTTGGACGTAATTAATTAGCAAAAAAAAATGAAAACCAAATTTAGTTAACGAAATCATAGGGCACTTACATGACTGGCCATGGTTCGCCCTTCTTCACCACCCTAATAAGCAAACAAATTCCTGCATTTCCTCTGCTCTGTGAAAAGCCAACCTTCACAAGTAAACACCCTTTGGACAAAGGAAGCAAATCATGGATACGAAATTAGCAGATTACGAAATAGGGCATGTCATTGGCATCGGCACGGTCGCCAAAGTTTACTCTGCAACAAAAACGGACAGCGGCGAAATGTTTGCCATAAAAGTGGTCGACAAGGAAAAACTGTGTGAACAAGACATGAACAAAATCGACAGAGAAATCACGGCCATGTTATGGCTCAGGCACCCAAACATAGTCCGCCTGTACGATGTAATTGTAACCGAAAAAAAACTGTACTTGATAATAGAATACGCCAGCGGAGGAGACCTGTGGAAAAGAGTCGGAAAATTGAACCAGGATCTGGCTCGGAAATATTTCCGGCAGCTAATTAGTGCCATGGATTACTGTCACAGCAAAGGTTTTATTCACAGAGACCTCAGGGTCCACAATCTGTTACTTGACGGAGACGGCAATATTAAAATTTCCAATTTTGGGCTCTGCGCTTTGCCGTCGGAGGTAGATCATCAGGGTTTGGTGAAAACCGGGGGTTTTGGCGGGCGTCTCCAATACACCGCGCCTGAACTGCTTGCTTCCAAAGATCGTTACGACGGTTCGAAGGCGGATATCTGGGCCTGTGGAATTATTTTGTACGTTATCTTGACGGAAAATTTCCCCTTTGATACGAGTGATTTGATGGAATTTGTCAGAAGTATTTCGACGGGCGGTTTCGAGTGCCCCAGGTGGTTTCCCGTCGAGGTCATCGAGCTGGTTTCGATGCTTCTGGAGCCTAATCCGCGTAAGCGGATTTGCCTTCCCATGCTGCAGACTGTGGCGTGGCTTAGCAAAGGGTTAGAGGAAGAAGTTGGCGACGATGAGTTGTCGGAGGATGAAGAGGAGGCGGCTGATGAGTTAAGGTTTACGACAAATTTAACGGCGTGTGAGATTGTTTTGAAGGTTGAGGAGATTGTATCTGGTGCTGGTTTTAGGGTTTGGAAGAGTGACTGGTTGGTGAAGATGGAGAGACCGGAAATAGGAAGGAGAGGTTGTTTGGGAGTAGTTGTGAAGTTTTTGGAGTTGAAGGCTGGGCTGGTTTTGGTGGAGACGAGTAAAACAGTGGGGGAGAGCGAGGAGTTTGAGAGTTTTTGTCATCTGCTCCAGACTTCCATTACAGACATTGTATTGGATTGGAATGTGTAAGATGAGGTATCATACTCAAATATATTTAACTAGAATTTGCTTGAAAAGAGTAGTTCTAACCAAATATATTTATGTAGCAGGTTTTTAGGAGTTGAATTGCTTACATTTGGCTATCTATAAAACTCCCCCTCTTTGTTAATGAGTTCATTTCCACAGTTTGACTTTGATCTTGTTGAGGAGAGGGTTTGTGCTTTTTGTACTTTCTGGCTTTTTATTTTAATTTTATTATATTAATGAAATGTTTTCAATGCTATTAGTTGAAAAATTAATTTTTATGTCATCCATTCTTTTATGATTGACGGTGTAGAATGTGTTAGAATGATGTAAGACAATTGAAACAGATCTAATCATTCAAAAAAATTAACAATATAAAAAAACTAATAACAATAGATAATATCATTATTTTAAAAGATATTTTTTTTAAGAATCAAATCTCTACATTTTCTTCCATTTAGTTTTTTTCCTATAGAATCAAAGAGATAATATCACTACTTTAATTTTTTAATTTTTTAAAGAAATCCAATCAGTACATGCTCTTCCATTAATGAAACAAAAGAATTTCATTACAAATTATTTGAAAATATTTATTTTATAGTATTGTTTTAATTGTTTAATTATTTTTAAGGAAACAAATGATGGACTAATTTTACCTTCATTACAAAACATTTGAAACTCTTTAGTTTGCAATGTGATTTTAATTATTTAATTTTAAATATTTTTATTTTCTAAAATTAATATTTTAACTAAATTAAAACAATTGATATATTTAATGAAGGGAAAATAGTGGTATATAAATAAATATAATTTATTTTATATATATACAAAAATATCTATCTTATGTATTTTTTTATATGAAAAATATTATGAGGGGGCGTATATCTAAATTAGTTATATCATTTGGTTAAACTATCACAATTAAATGATCGAATCTATCAAAATTATTAGAAGTGAAATAAAGACCAATCATACCAAAAAATTAAACTTTGATAAATGATATAATAAAAATATATCATCATTCTCAATATTTAAATACAACTAATTTTCTATAACCTTTGAATATTCCAAATATATTTGAAATATATTGGAAACTAATTTAAGAAGAAAATAATTGAGACAAGGCAAGCACAAGAAGAAAGATAGAATGAGCCCACTTGAAAAGATAAATCCAACTCCCAACCATATAAAAGTGGAGTCAAGATACTTTTTTGAAGAGTCTCTTTATGACAAAAATAGAAAAATGTGATTACATATAAATGGGGTTTAATTTCCTTTTGAATTATTGAGTGTCACTTCATCATGAAATAAATTCTTATGATCATCAATCTATTCTTGCTACTTAATGTGTGATAGGCTCTAAAGATAATTTTTCTTTTAACAAGGGCAATGGGCCTAGCTTGATTGGCTAAAGCATCCTCTTGCAGGCAAAATGTCATGAGGTCTAGTCTCCCCACTGTCCCCATGGTACCAAAGGGCGTGTCATGCTAGTGCCACCGGTCATGTGAAAAAAGTTTACTAGGCGCACTGCAGTTTATAGGGGGACGGATACCCGACCGATTCCTGCAGCCTAAAAAAAAAAATCTTTTAACAAATAAATGTTCCTCTCCATCTCCATCTCTATATCTATCTTCCTCTCTATCTCTCTCCTTACCCATATCTCTCATTCTTTCCCCCTCTATCTCTCCCTCTTTCTATCACCAACTCTCCCTCTCTCTACCTCTCTTCCTATTGCAAACATAACATGAGCCTATTGGTAATCGAGCACAATTATCTTCTTAATTTAGAGGTTTTATTTTAGTCATGTTTGGATCTTTGTAAGTAGATGCATAGCTGATTTGAAGTTATCACTTCTCCATTTATACCTTTGTTGGAGCATATTATAGTGACCCTTGGAAACCATATTCACTAGGAAATGTTTATACAAAATATGTGAAAGATCTTCTCCATCTCCATCTTTATATCTATCTCACTAATACCTTATCTCTCTCTCTCTCTCTCTCTCTCTCTCTCTCTCTCTCTCTCTCTCTCTCTCTCTCTCTCTCTCTCTCTCTCTCTCTCTCTCTCTCTCTCTCTCTCTCTCTCTCTCTATCTATCTATCTATCTATATCTCCCTTTCTATCTCTATCTCCACATATCTCTCTCACTCCAAACACACACACCCCCTAATTCTCCCCCTCTTTCTCTATATTTATATCTATCTCTCACACACTCACACATACACTCCCTATTTCTCCCTCCTTATCTCTATCTATATTTTTCTATCTATCCTCCCTCTTACTCTATTACTTGTCTCCATCTCTCTATCTCTACCTCTCTCTCCCTTTTTCTTCCCATATATTAAGCTATCTCTCTTTTTCTCTTCCCATATATCTATCTCCCTCTTTCTCACTCCCTCTATCTCCCCCTGTCTCTATCTATCTACCTCTACTTATCTTTTTTTGTCTATCTCTCTATCTCTCTCCACCTCTCTCTCTCTATATATATTTCTTTATCTCTCTCTCTATCACTCTATCTCACCATCTATATCTCTTTCTATGTCTCCCTCTTCCTTTTCCTCTTTATATCTCCCTCTCCATCTCTATATATTTCTCCATCTTTTTCTCCCTCTACATCTCTCTATCACTTTATCCATGTGTCTCCTTCTCTAGCTCTATCTTAATCTCTACCTTTATTTTCCTCTCCCCCTTCTATCTCTAGACATGTATCCCTCTCTCAATCCATTCATCTCTCTCCCTCTCCCTCTTCCTAGACCTCTATATTTATATATCTTTGCCTCTCTATCTTGATCTCTCCGCATTTCTTCTTCCATTTTTCCCTCTATATCTATATTTCTATCTCTCCATCTCTATACCTCTCTCTATATATCACTTCTTATCTCTATCTTTATCTTTCTAGCTCTCCCTCTCTATATATTTATCTCTTCCATCTCTATCTGTCCAGGTCTCTCCTCTCTCTCTTTGTCCCTCCTCATCCATATATTTTTTTATACATCCCCATCCCCATCTCTATCTTCATCTCCCTACCCCTCTCTCTCTATCTCTCCCTCTCTCCTTATTGAAAATATAATATGATCTTGTTGGTAGTGGGGCCTATTTATCTTCTTGATTCAAAGATTTAGTTTCAATTGTATTTAGATCAATGTGTGTGGATGAATAGTTGATTTGAAGATATCACTTCTCCATTGAGACCCTTTTTGCACAAACAACATAATTTTCTACATTGTTTACCAATTGACCTCATATACAACATAAATGTATGAAAAATAGACCAATTTTATCTAATTGACCCTCCACACCTCTTCGACATACCCATTGCACAGCAAGGTGTGATTGCTAGTATTATATTGATGAAATGTTTTTAATATTATTATTTGAATATTTAAAAGTGAAGAGAATTTAGTTTAATATAATGATATACTTTTTATTAATAGATTATTTTATTGTATAAAAAATATGTATGTCTTGTATTTTTTCATTTTATGGTATTTTGGGTTAATGCATTCCATATATGATTTTAATATATATAATTTGATTATTTTGGAGCATTTATTAATTTGTATTTAATTATGTCACATTATTATGTTGCAATTTATATCAATGTAACTATCTTAAACAATATCATAACTATGATTATGTCTTCTATATAGGATTGTTAATGCAATTGCATCCCCTATTTCAAAAAATGAATTGTTACTTAATGAGGTAGACAATATTTAAATTTATTTTTCACTTGTCAAATTAGATGCTAAAAATTGAGTACTACATCTAGGATTGAGTATATAAAGACATCATCTTATAACACCTGAAGTTTGTGAAAAAATGAATAATAAATAGGCATCAAAAGAATCGTAACATATCTTATCCTCTCAAATAATCAATCCTTTATTTGGCCCCATTTTGTAGGTTGACAGATAGATTTATGAATCCTCTACATGTATTAAGCATAGGAGATGCTAAATTATTTTTATTATACTTATTAATCCTCCACATGTATTTATGAATCTTCCCTGGTGTCTCCCCTACCTACCTCCCCCAAGCCTTCAAGGGGCTCTAGACCATGTCTTTTTTGTTCTCCTTATGTATCATATCCTTCAAATAAAGGCTTAGGGATACGTAAGACAACTGACATGGGGATCAACTCCAAGCTTGGGTGGAAATCAATCAGAGAAAATAGGTAGAGGAACACAACCAAGGATATAGGGAATGGAAGTAAGAGTAAATCATAGCATCCAGGCTTCATAATACTAAAAAAATTGATTCTCTTTTGTAATGTAAAGGGGCTAAATAGCCCCCAAAAATATCACATTGTTAAGAATTTAATTCAAGAATTCAAGCATGACATTCTTCTCATTAAGTGTTATTGCATTCAAACAAACTAGTAACTATATCTATCCTAATTCTCTTTCTATTATTGTGGATGCAGATGGTGTTTCAAGTGGATTAACCACCTTGTGAAAACCTCATTATCATGGTTACCTAATTTCTATGAAGAAAAAATTATTAATATTTTCATCACTAAAATTCCTAGGAACTTTTATTGGGTTCTCTCTTGAATATTTATGCCCCCCAAAATTTATTCCTTTGTTAAGAGACTTGGTCCAACCTTCTAAGTAGTAGAACCTCCTTTAAGAGTGTAATGGCATGAATTTACACCCTAGGTGAATTCCCCATTTATTTTACCCTTACTTTAGAAACTATAAGTTTGATAATGCAAATCTCATTGCTGCTAGCATATTCCTTATGTGTGGTTGTGTCTTTTTGCATCAATGGAGGAATTTCTATTGGAGATGCACACGCATCATACCAAAGTTTGCACATCATGCTTCCATCTTGATAGGATTCCTTATCTTGGAATCTATAGAACCATTACATCTTCAATTAGCTATGAAGGTAACGTCTTATGTCCTCCCTTGACTAATGAAAATCAACCTTTTACATCAATTTCAAGAATTCAAGCTCATCCTTTCACTCCATGCAATTCTCACATTCTGAAGCTCACTCTTGCTTTCTTCTTGATCATTTTCACATATCACTGCTACAAGCTCTCTCCTTGGCTTATACAATGTGTTCTCTTACTATAACACAATCATTTTGTAGGTTTACAAAGATCCATCCTCTTGGAAAGGTGTAGCCTTTTATCAACTTCTCTTCTCAAGCCTTGAGTGCTCACAGAAGAAAGGTGATTTTTTTTTATTTTTTTTTTCACACAAGGGGTAAAAACTTTATTGATAATCAGAAAAGAGCATTACAACAAAGTAAAGGGCCTAAACCCCAAGAAAGCAAAGATACAATAAGACAAAGCAAGAAACAACATCATCCATCACCAATCCCATCACCATCCTCCGCAATAAACTTGTTCAACTCATGGTGAAGATCCTGGGAAATCTAATCCCATCCCTCAATCCTCCAACCATCAAGATGTGCTGAAGCCCATTTCACCAAGCAATTTGCTGCTTTATTCCACTCCCTCAGAATATGGACAAAAGAGACCTCCTCCATCAAGGAACTAATCTGCAGAATCCGTTACACCATCCTAGCTAACTGCCAACTGACATCAGCCACCTTTCGATCTTTAAGCAAATTAACCAAAACCTGTGAGTCAGACTCACAGATAACTTTTCTCCACCCCAAAGCATAAGCCTGTTCAAGGGCGGAGAATATCGCCAGACCCTCCATAAGGTTGACGGTCCTTGCCCCCTTATAAATAGAAAAGAAGAAGACCACTGATCCTATGGAATCTCTACCAACTCCACCAATTCCAGCAGGCCTAGGATTTCCTTTTGAGGAACTGTCAGTATTAATCTTCAAGATTCCAACAGGAGGGGGCAACCATTTACCCACTCTCATAACTTTCATTTTTGCTTTCCTACCCTTTCAGACACAAGCTGAAGCCAAGGACAACTCCTGAAGTCCTAATCTCTCCACCTTCTTAGCATCCTCTTTCTCCAAGGGAAAACCTACCTCACACTTTGCTTCCACAGTCTCCCGAACCATACCCATAATTCTCTACCAGACTTGTTGGAAAACCAACTTTTCACCTCGAAAGACTCTATGATTCCACTCCATCCAAATCTGCCAGAGAAGGAAAGTAGGCCCCACATACCACACATCCTGTAAGAAAGATGTGGTAGTAGGAGGTCTACCTAGGCTACGCCGAAAATCTGCCAGAGAGGAAGCATGAACACAAGGAACTCTCCAAACTTCCCACCACAAGTGCCATAGCCTTAGAGCAAAGGGGCAACAAAAAAACAAGTGAGTAGATTCCTCCTCTCCATCCCCACACAATACGCACATGGATAGTCCCTGAAATCCCCTCTTTTATATATTATCCCAGGTCAAACACTTGTTCCAGGCCAAAGTCCAAATGAAGCAATTACACTTCGGCCAAGAAAACTTGTTCCAAACACTCTTCCACCACTGAACCTCCACCCCATCCAGCTTGTGAGATAACAACACCTGATAACCAGAGGAAACAGTATAAACACCCTTAGGGTAGAGAAGAAAGGTGATATTACTCTTGTTATTTATTCACATTATTGTGTCTTATAGAGTAGCATTCAGGCTATCTTTGCACTCTATTTGAGAGTATCACTTCCTTTCTTTATTTATCAATTCCTCTATCATTGCATATCTTGGTTATCTATGGAGGTGGAAACACCAAAACAAGGGTCTGACTAAGGTAGACCTCAAAAAACAACCCAACATTTTTCCTATTTTTGTGTGTACAGGTGTTGGTTCATGCCTTCAAAGTTAAAGTTAGAGAATTGAAGCATTGATGGAGTGGTATCTTCTCCTTATCCTTCTTTGTAATTTTTGCATTAGAGTAGTTTCTAGTATTATTCTTATTGTACTTTTAGCTTTCTATACTTTTATTATCAAAATATAATACTCTATCATAAGTAGGCACTTTACGCTTTCTATCTATTTTTTTACCTTTGTCCATACAAGATTCTAGCACATCATGCTAGATTCTAATTCATGTATTGTCGCCCTCAAATAGTGAGTTTTCTGGCCTGCAATATAGAAGCTTTGAGACCGGCTCACCTAATTTATGAAACACCTACCAAAAAACTCAAGGTAGTTTAGGGTAGTTCATTCCTTGGGGCTTTCCTATGACCTAGAGCCTCAGGGGTGATTTGTCCCCCTACTCTACATTTTTGGTGAATCTAATGTGAAAGTCTTGTTTTCATTTCTTACTGTCAGATATTCCTCTCTTGTGTCCTAGGTGCATCATGGGATTGTGTATTGTGAAGCTTTATGAGATGTACGACTCATTCTACTACCTCTAGGCATGTTATTAGAAAGAGCTTACGACAATCAGAGATGGATTCTAAGAAGGTCACTTCTGGTCTTTCCTTTGATGAAATAATTTTAAAAATTCCTACCAGTTTCTCTAGTCCTTTTGGAGAGATCGCTATGCATGTCCCTACCCCTCTTTCTTCTCTTTCTACTTCATTTATGGAGGAAGACAATGCTCTTAGGATTCTTGAGAGAAACTCTTTTCCCTAGATAGAAGACTTAGGGATTTTAGGAAGTATTTGGAGAAAGAAATGGTTATGGATTAGGCTGCTAAGGTTGTTAATGACTTGAGAACTATGTTGGACAAGGACTAGGTAGGTCTAGAATTCCTTCAGAGCCTTGCAGACATATTATACACTCATTTCCCATCATGCAATCCTAGGTTAAGCATTGCCCCATACCTTGGGTTTAAGACCGCTAAAAGACAAAAAGTAGTCTCAATGCCTAAAGTGTCGATATGTATGGCTAAGACTAGCCCTTATGTTCATACCACCTCTTGTCCTCGGCCAACCCTCATTATTAAAGTAAATAAGGTACACTTGGGTTTCAACTCCTCCAATCCTAATATTCTTGGTGGTGATTCTAGACCCCATGCTAGTCCTGATGGCGGGAACTTTGCTAGTAAGGGGGCTGGTGGTTTTGGTGGTGGTTCCACTAGTCCCATCTCATCTTCTGACCTTGTTGTGAATTCCTTGTTGCAAAACATGGGTCAAATGTAAAGCCAGTTAGTGAACCTATCCAATGCTACTATTGGTTATTTTTTAAGAACCAAATTGATCTCTAGACATACCCATGGATTTTTCCATTTTCCAATTATCAATAATACTAAAGGGATTAGCCAATGAATGAATAGAGTCTGCTTAAACTTTTATTCCTACTCTTTGGGCTCTATGAAACCCGGGAGGATGATCCCATAATGTATACCTAAAACTCCTTTACAATTGCAATGAAATGCATTGTTAATAACAGATATCCCTCATGATACCACTTAATAGCAACATTAAATAAGTTGGTAGCTTATCATGCTAATGTTATATAAGTTGATTATGAAAGAGAAAACAACTGAATGAATGAGCAACAATAATGTTCCTTTTGAAATTTTATGGTTAAAAGATTGAGTAGTAATAAATCAATACTGCAAATGTAAAACTAATATCTCGCATGAACTAGTGTCTTTATCCAGAGTATGGAGTCAATATATTTTGACATAAACTGATAACAATTCAAGCAATAACACATATAATCCCAAGAAATCTTGCATTACAATATTTCTCTATTACTCTAGGATTATCACTTCTTACAAATATCCTAGCACATGGTAATTATAAGTTATCACTCTCATATAAGCATTTACATCAATTCATTGAATCGATAGGAAAACATGAAATTGAACATCCATCAGGTAATGATAGAGACAAATGAAAGAAATCCTTGACTACTTTCAATCATAACTCATAACATATATATAGGGAGAGAGAAACCAATACTAATAAGTGTCATAAAATGTTGTACCATTATTAGTCTTACATGCATGAGTATGAAATCCAAAATGAACTTAAAAAAAGACCCTAAAACTTGCTTCGTATTTTTTTATAACACTAACAATATGAACTAGAAATTTACTAACTCATGTGCTTCTAGTCCTGAATTCCTTCTTATAGAGATGAAGGAGTAAACAAGCCTTAGACCAGATAACACACATGTCATGATCTCATAGGACTGCTTGCAGCAATATTCCCTTCATGGTTATGCTTGAGTCTTCAAGTGAAGCAAATAAACATGAGGCAGAAATATCCTCAAATCTTCGTGAAAAATAGGTCCCACCTTAAAAGACATCATTAGTTTGTTATATTAGTCACAAGACATTCTCCATGTGTTCCAAATGCCAATTGTAAGGAAATAAAAACAACAAAACTTATGAAGCAAGGAAAAGAAAATAGAAAAAGGTCAAAAACTATTTAATCCACAATAGCACCACATGCTAATCACTTTGATCATTAAGGAGAGAATAATATTTGACCATTTTTTATCAAAATCCTAATCTATACTATTTTTAGGCTATGTATCATTCTTCTCCTATCCATTATTCTTCTTATTAACTTTGTATACTTCTCCAACCAAACATTATACTCCTCCTTAGTGGGCCATTTAACATTCAATAAATCCTGCACCTTAGTAGTATACTGAGAACACCTTGCATCTATAAAAACTTTGGCTTCCTTAACAAATATATCCATTTTTTACTTAATTTCTACCATCATATCAATATCTAAATTGAGCAAGAGGTAATCAATAACAGATAAATGCATCATAGTAGCATCAAGCAATCCTCCCAAATCTTCCTTCCAAGTGTCAAATGGATATAATTCACCCTTTAAATTCAATATTTGAGGCATGCCATGGTTCTCCATTTCCTTGAATATTTTCAACTTGCTTTGGAGTTGTATTCCCAATTTCCCACGAAAAGTGGTCATCTCATAACTGAGTCAATAGTCTTCAAGATATCAGGAATATTTGTGGGTTCCTTGGGATCCTCTTCTACTTTTGGCATCATCTCTTTTAGAGCACTTACTTTAGCAATCTAGTTATTCCACACATTCCTAAAGGCTTCCTGTACTTGCAGATACTTTGTATTTGCCTCATGAATTTTTTTATATGTGACCCACACTTCATTAGCCTTGTGAACCAACTTGGTTACTCTATGTTTAAGCACATCCCTAAAAATATCATTGGCCACCTTGACTATCTCTAATTTGGCTTGCCTGACATTTTCCTTTTCAGCAGTTAACTTTCCTCTTAAATGATCAATTTTGAGGGCCAAAGTTTCTCTATCTTGTGTGGACATATCAAATGAGGAAGAGGGAGAATGATTAGTCACTATCTTTTGGGTAGCTTGAATGGTAGCACTCATTCAACTCAATTCATTCAAAGACTTATTATATTCCTTGACCAAAGATTCATTTATTTTGAGAAATATGTGCAGTATCCACACTAAGTATTGCAACATGTGCAGCTAAGTCAACTGTCTAGATCGGGGTTATGTCAGTAGCTCGTTTGACCACTAGTGAACCCATGACCTCGTCAATTGTCCTAGCAACCTCATTTTTGTTAGTATTAGGTTCCATAGACCAAATTGCAAGGGTATGCAATTTTGGACTATACCTAGAACCAAATACTTTATTCTCAAACTGATCTTCAGATATCAAAGCTTGAGGATCTCTTCTAACTGCATCATAGGCTATGGTAGCTATGATAGTACACCCTAGTAATAACATAATTCCACTATCCTTAACAATTCTATGAGTTTCAATAGGAGTAATGGCTACAATTTTAGCCTTAATATTTTCTTCTTCTGCTTTCTCATCTTCTTCCTAATAGGAAGGTTCAACATTGGCTCTAGCTACTTCCAATCTCTCTTTTATTTCTTAACTCCTTTGTTGGATCATAAATTCCTAAAACTCTTTGGTTTAAACAAATTTATCATCATCCAAGAACTCATCAGACTCCCTAATCTTGGGATCATCATTATTTTCTCTATCATAATGCCACTAGACAATCCTATTAGGAGAAACATTTGAACTATGAGTCTCTTCAATATGGGGAGGAGGAAATTTCTACTCAACTTCTTCATTTCCTGGTGCATGTTCTGCCACTTGTTCCTCTCCAACCTCCTAAACATCTTCAAACCTCTCTGGGATATCCATAGCTTGTTGTTTTCGTTGTTGTTCTAAAAGGATCTAGGCCCTGTTTATAACTTCCTTTACTTTTACTTTAAATTGACTAGATTGATAGTCCCTTATCATAGCAAAGGCCCTCTCTAAGGGGTTTTGCAATTTCATTGTATGGACTGATGTAGAAGGTGTTCCTTTTCATAATATTTTCCTCAAGGTTTGTCATAGTTGTCCATTCCCTTTTCCTAGCCATAACAACCTCATCATTTTCTAGGTTCCTTAGTACATCATCTTTATTAGCGGGGTATGTGCAAGATCATGATGGGCCAAAAAGTGGCAATATGATGGGTATATATAGAGTATGTGGCTGGCAACTTTTTTCTTACCCAAAATTGATGAAACAAAAAGGGTTTTTAAAGGAGATTCATTGGCTTTCCACCAATATAAATTATTCTTTATTTTGAATTTAATAAATAATTATTATTTATTTTCTATTTGAATTACGACTAAAGTCCTAATTGATAGGTTGATTGAAAAACATCTATAACATTAAAATGGTATCACATTTTTTGAATCCAAAACATCCATCACATTCTATGCTTCACATAATATAGGATTAAAAAAAGAAAAATTGAATTTCATGAAGTTTTGACCAAGTTAAGGTGGTTAGACACACACGTTTTTATATTTTTTAAAAATTTTAATAAAAAAATCATAATTAATTATTTACTTGGAAAAAAATTACAAAAAAATATGCATCACATCGGGACATGAGTCCTCTACCTATATCTAAAATATTATAAAAAAATACTATCATTTTATTGTGGTTAGGGTGGTCAGATAGACACCTACTTCTTATTTTTCCCTGAAATTTAAGTACTATTGCATTGAAATTTCAAATTTTCACCAAATAGATTTTATTTTTTTGAAAATAAAACTAGTAGTTTAGAAACTAAATTCAATTTCCTACAAATTATATTCTTACACATTTTTGAAATAATATAGATAACTTATTCAAATTTTTACGTCAAGTTGCCTAACTCTGATTTTTCTAACTTTTTTGCCACTTAAGGGCCTATTTTTTCCATGATGATCCTGCACATACCCAGCGATGTAAGTTTTGTATATGAAAAAATCTTGGCCCTTAGATTAATGATCAAACTCTTTATCATCCTCATCTCCATCGCTCCTCACTAATTCAATTTTGCACCTTGACTCCAATCAGCGATAAGAGATGCAAGCACCACAGTTTGACATGTACACCTACATAACAATTAATGATACAAAATAAATTGCAAATAGGAGGTAGTCAAGTTAGCAGGAGAAAATTTCTCATCAGGGGCCATATCACTCATCGCTAATCAAAACATTAGCGCTCAAACTAAATTTGTGAGGTGAGATATCATTGGGAACTCATAATCTGGCTCATCGCTAATTGTAAACAGTCCTTTTACAACATACTGGCGATGAATGATGAAACTAGGATCATGAAGTGAGAAGTCATTGTTTATCGCTATTACAACCTTAAGAACCCAAAAATATTAGAGATAAGCAATCCCATAAGAACCTCGCTCATCATTAATCATAGACAAAATCTTAGAGAACAATTAGCGATGGGTGATACATTAGAGATATCACCTCATCACTCATCGCTAGTTTAAAACATATATCTCAAAAGTGATCGGCGATGAGCAATAAGGACATAAGGCTGGCTAAACTTAAGTGAAAACTTTAATGCATGATTTATAAGTTGTGACGATGGGGGGGACTTCCTAAGATAATACGATAGATAAAACAAAGGCTCAAGAACCCCAAAGTCATGACATATCTTAGTTTTTTGGACTCGTGATGAGGAAACTGATTGCCTAATAAAAAGTATTAAAATAGTGACTGACAATGGGCAATAGGAAGTTAACAACCCAATAGAATGCTTAGTTTATTTTAAGGATGCAAAATATCAAAAAACCCTCCTAAATGCAACAAGGGTCAAAGATGGGACAATGAGAATTAAGGTTCCATCAGTGGCTCCGACTGGGGACGTATGCCTCCCACAGGCATGGTGAGATCACTAGAATCTCAGGTTGAAGTAGACCAAAACGTGGATTAAAACCAATGGACCCAAACTGGGGAACTACCCAGATGAGGTAGCAAGCCCCAAAAACAAAACAAAAGCAAACACACCTATATACATATTATACAAAAAATAACACACATGGAAGATAACATACTTAGGAGAAGTATGACTTTAAGAACTGTCCATATACTGGCAGTTCAAAAATTTCACCTATCAGGCTTTGAAGAAAATATGAATCTTCTTCGTGAGTGTTAGCTATCAAGTGAGAGCCAATCCATAATGCTTCAAATTTTCCATGTTTTCCCTTATCCTGAACTCTTGCATTCCAAGCTAACACCATACTATTAACTTCAAATTTCCTAGGAGAAGCTTTACTATCATATAAGTGTTTAACCTTCAATTGCATCTTCAAGTTTTCATCTTGAGCCTCCCTCCTAGATTCATCCAACTGTACAAAATTATTTATCATGTGTTGCATATCATCACAGATTTCTCCATCATATTCTTGCACAAACTTGTACATCTTGAGCAAGTTGGAAATCTTTCCTCCACACCATACACTAAACCAAAAGGTGAATAATTAGTGGCCTTTTCCACAGTCACTCTATCTTCCTAGAGGGCCAATTTTAATTTTGAATCCCAGGCCTTTTTGTTCTTATCCATAATTCTCTTGATTATCTTCATCAAGCTCTTATTATTAGACTCAGCTTGACCATTTCCTTGGGGATGGTAAGATGAAGAGTAAGACACTTTTATGTCATGTTTCTCACAAAATTCCTTGAATTTATCTGATCTAAAACACAGCATTGTCTAAGATAATCCTCTGAGGAACTCCAAATCTGATAAGAATATTATTCAATAGAAAATTAACTACAACCTTGCTTGTTGCCTTCTTTGTAGGTATAGCTTCCACCCACTTTGTAAAGTAGTCGGTAGTAACAAGAATCCATGAGTCACCTCCACTAGATTTTTCTAGTATCTCCCCAATGAAATCAATCCCCCACTGCTAGAAAGGGGCTTCAACTATCATAGGTTTGAGTGGAAGGTTTTTTGAAAACTTCAGTTTTCCTGAGAATCGTTGACAAGTATCACAAGTTTTAACAAATTTGTGAGCATCTTTAAAACATGTAGGCCACCAAAATCCATCTCTTAAAATCTTATGCGCAATGGTCTTCATCATATAATGACCACCACATACCCCATTGTGCATTTCTTACAGGAGCTCCAATGCTTGTTTTCCATCCACACATTTCAGAAGTACTCTGTCCAAGCTTCTCCACCATAACTCATTATCAATGATCACATACTTTATAGCATGTAATTTTAATGTTCTTTTTTCATTTTCAACCATATCAACAAGGCATTGCAAAGTTTGCAAATACTAGATAATTCTTTTGTACCATCCACATGTTTTCATATCACAGAGAGGTGTCACATCAATTACTTCAGTGTGATTTGCTTGATTGGCTTCTAAATTCACCTCTGCCATCAACTTGGCTAGGCCTTGTCCTCTCACTAACTTGGTAATGTGAACCTCAATGTTGAATTCTTAGATCCTATTAATCCACCTACATCTTCTACATGTTGTCTCATGTTGAGTAAAATTGTCCTTCACAGCTGCACTTGGTACAAAATCAATAGTTGTAGCCCCTTGTAGGTAAGTTCTGAAATTATTTGTAGCCTTTACCAAAGCATAAGCTTGTTTCTCAATAGTTTCATACTTCAATTCTGCAACCTGTAGAGCTTTACTAAAAAATGCAATTGTCTATTCAAAACCTTGCTCATTTTTCTATAGTAGAATAGTGGCAATAGTAGAAAAAGAAGCAAAAGAGAAGATGTGCATTGGTTTGGAGAAGTCAAGAGACTTCAAGACTAGAGCCTCTTTAATAGCTTGTTTTATCTTCTTAAAAGCCTAACCGAGCTCTTCACTCCAAAGTACCTTTTCACCCTTCTTCAACATTTTGGAAATAGGTCTTGTAATCTCTGCAAATTTGGTTACAAATATTCTTAAAAAAAATATTTTCCCGAAAAAGGTCTAGATTCCCTTGACATTTCTTAGCTAGGGAATCTTATCAATAGTTGCTACTCTTTCAGGATCTATCCTTACTCCTTCTTTGGACACAATATGTCCTAATAGTTTTCCCTCAGTGACCCCAAAGGCACATTTCTTGGGATTCAAAGATATTCCATATTCTAATGACCTGAAGAAAAAAAAATTCTAAATGCATGCAATGATCCTCTTCTTTCTTAGAATAAGTGGTCAAGTCATCTTGATATATGGCCATAAATAGGTCAATAAAATTTGAGAAATCTACATCCATAGCCCTCTAAAAAGTAACACCAGCATTTGTTAAGCCAAAAGGCATCCTTACATACACATAAGTAACCCAAGGAGTATTAAATGTAGTCTTGTATTGCCCAGAATCCTTTACTTTTACTTGATTATACCCTGAAAAATTGTCCATCATTGACAATAGCTCATAGCCAGTGACCTTTTGTAACATGGCCTCCATGTTGAGTAAGGGATAATTGTCCTTTAATGAGGATGCATTCAGGTTCCTAAAATCAACACACAACCTTATATCCCCATTCTTTTTTCTCACTGGTACTAAATTAAATACCCATGAAGAGTGCCTAATGGGTTTTATAATACCAACCTCTCTTAACTTTATCAACTCTTCCTTCATCTTGGGAGCTATCATAGGATTAATTGGTCTTCACTTTTGTCTGAAGGGTTTTTCACCCTCTTTAAAAGGGATTTCATGTTGAAACAACTCCTCTTTGTAAGCTTTCAAGTCATCATACGACCAGGAAAAGACATGTCTATACTTTCTCAACAAGGCAATTAGCATGGCTTTCACATTTGGTTTCATCCTTTTTCCTATATAAACCTTTTTTGGAGCATTTTCATTTCCCAAGTTTACTTCTTCTAAGTCTTCTGAGTGGGAAATAGTTGCTTTGTTCTTACTAACTTCTTGATTATCAAAGACCCTTTCAAGAGCTACAAGGCCTTTAGGGATTTTGTTTGTTTTTAATTGGATAACCTCTTTCCCAAACATTGTGTCTTGTCCATTAGTATTTTCTATAAATCCACTAAAACCAATCTCCTAGCTTTCATATTTATCAACACATTTTAGGAATCTAAGGATATCCTCATCATCATTAAAAAAATTCCAATTGTACACATTGTCAGGGATAGAGGGCCTTGTATTTATCTCAACCTTTGAAAGCCCTATGAAAGTTATATCATTAGGTCTTAATGCAATATTTCCAGTAAATCAACAACTCTGTTATGTCCTCTCTCCATCCAGTCTATTCCAAAAGAATCAAATTGTTCTATGGAGTCCCAAACAGCATTCCGGTATTGCCTCAGTCTATTATTTTTGCAAGCATATTTAGCTCTTACCTGGGATATTACTAACTCAGAATCTCCAATTACCATTAGTTTCTTTATTCCATTTTTTTCAACAAGTCTCAATCCCAATAACAAGGCTTCATATTTTGCTACATTATTTGTATAGACAAAACATAGTGTAAAATAAAACTTATAAGTACTTCCAGTTGGTGATAATAGTAAAATCCCTACACCAGATTTGTCTTTAGAGCTTGCACCATCAAAATATATTTTCCACAGTCCTTCTTTAATAGACATCCTTGAAACTTCATTTTCTATAGGTGCAGGACATCTTTCAATCTCCTTTGGTACTTCCTCTACCTTGAACCCACCAATTTCAGTGTCTATAAAAATAATTATTTCATCTTCAGGGACATGTTCCAACATATGTGGGACCCTATATTCTCTCATTACTTGGATATTCCTTCCATCAATAGGAAATGTGGCATAAGACATATCACACTACATACTACCTCCCATAGATGCACTCCATTTTCATGATAGTAGCATTTCATAATTAGGTGGGATATCAACTACAACCACACTCATTTTAAAATCCTTATCAATGAAATAGGCTAACCAATATAGATTATCATCTATCACACCTACCACAAGAACTTCCTTGGCATCCATGGCATAACACTTACCATGAGTTCTATCAACTTTTAACATGAATGCATCCATGATATTAAATGGCATGATGTTTTTTGGTGCACCAGAGTCAATAATAAAATTCTTTATGAAATTCCCAACTATCAAGGTAAGAAAAAATGGATCTATCTTATCTGGGCATGTATTCACAGAATTTCCAAGAAAAATGTGGGGAATCTCAAAAAATACACCTTCAACCTCCTTACCCCTTTTGTCCTTATCACTTAATTTGGAAGGAGATGATTCTTCTACATCATTACTGGTTAGATCGATGTCGGTGTTAAGGGCCACTGCCTTTTGTTTATGTTCCTCTATCCTCATCATTTCAAGAAAAGGTACATACACTTTAACTTGACTAAGTAACTGAAACATGTCAATAGGAGTATAATTGGGAAACTCAGTTGAATACATACCTTGTTCATGGATATTTTATTTCTATTGGTTTCTATTTGCTTCAACCTTGTGTTTATTATCCTTCTTTATAGCTTCAAGAACTTGCTTCTACATTTTTAATTTTTTAGGAGAAAATTTGTGTCTAGGAACAACTTTTAATTTTCCTGTCCTTTTGGCCCAAATTTGATCTCCCTTGTCTTCTTTCTCTTTGAAAACTTCTATATTTTTATCAAGTTCAGGTTCCTTGCCCTTAGCCTTTTTTTCTTTGATGAACAAACCAATAGGATTACCTTGTTCACCTCTAACAATTCTATTTCTCAAATGATAGTAACCTCTAGCTTGAGCAACTAAGACTAATGTATACTTTGAAATTTCTTTCATTGAAGGCTTTCTTAATGAGATACCATCTTCAATTGCCTCCAAATTGTAGGCCTCATCATTGTTGGTATCATCCTCATCAGAAAGAACCTACTGATGATATGTGTTAGCTATTTTCCTTTGATTTCCAATATCTACTTCACAAGAATCTTCATCAGAAGAACATTCATTATAGGCAACATCAAAATCACCCATAATCATAAGCACATTATCCTCCTCTTGATCTTGTTGATCACACTCCTTAAGCATGTTATCTTCTAACTCAACCATCTATGCCATTGTACATTGTTGCGAGGAATGTAGCATTCAAAAAATCATCTAGACCAAGGAGTATCTTTGGAAAAGTTTCCTGAATTCTTTTTCAGAGGGTCTGGAGGAACTTTGTTTTGAGCATTTCTTTGATTATTTGAGACGGGCTTCCCATTATACCAATTGGTATTGTAAGGTTGGTCTTGCAACCTAGAGGGCCTCTCATTCCTTTGGTAATTTCTTGGTTGGGCTTTCTCTTATTTTTTGATTTTATCATTGATGGTTTTCATGAAGCTTTCAAGCTTGTCTTCAATTGTTGCCTCTTTAGTACTTGAATTCTTTTCTTCCCTTTTTGAAGTTTTGAAAAGTCTTAGATCATCACATCTGCCAACTTTACCACTTGTTTTGATAATGTTTCAATATGTTCCACCATCTTAAAAGCTTCTCTTAAATATTAAGGATGCTTATCTAGCAGATGGTAACTCATCTTTGCATCAAAATCATTGCAATAATTTACCAAGAATAGGGTATGTGTAGGATCATCATGGAAAAAATAGTCCCTAAAGTGGCAAAAAATTTAGAAAAATCAGAGTTAGGCAACTTGAAGTAAATTTTTTAATAAGTTACCTATATTATTTCAAAAATATGCAAGAATAGAATATATAGCAAATTGAATGCATTTTCTAAACTACTAGGTTTGTTTAAAATAAAAAAAAATCTATTTGGTGAAAATTTGAAATTTCAATGGAGTAGTACTTAAATTTCAGCAAAAAAATAAGAAGTAGGTGTTTGTCTGACCACCCTAACTACAATAAAATGATAATATTTTTTTATAATATTTTATATATAAGTAGAGGACTTGTGTCTCGATGTGATGCATATTTTTTTGTATTTTTTTCCAAGTAAATAATTAATTATGAATTTTTTATTACAACTTTTAAAAAATATAAAAAGTCATATGTCTAACCACCTTAACTTGGTCAAAACTTCATGAAATTCAAATTTTCTTTTTTTAATCCTATAGTATGTGAAGCATAGAATGTGACACATGTTTTGGATTCAAAAAATGTGATATCGTTTGAAAGCTATAGATTTTTTTCATTCAGCCTATCAATTAAGACTTTAGTCATAATTCAAATAGAAAATTAATAATAATTACTTATTAAATTCAAAGTAAAGCATAATTTATATTGGTGAAATATGAGAATCTTCTTTAAAAACCCTTTTCGTTTCATCAATTTTGGGTAAAAAAAGAGTTGTCACCACATACCCATCATGATCATGCACATACCCCATACATGATCATTTAAATGTAAACAAGGAGGCAACCTTTTCCCAGCCTTTTGGAAACTTGTATTAAACTTAGCAACAGATTCATTGGACCCTTTCACAATATTATTGAAATGATTCAATAGAAAACTTGAATCAATATTATCACCATATTGCTCTCTAAAAAACCTTGTGAACTCTTCCCAAGAACCAATGCTCTAAGCAGGTAAACTTCTATACCACTCTCTTGCATCTTCAACAAGAGATTGCATAAATAATTTCATCATGACATCTTCCACTTCTACCTCAAAGTCATCCATAGCATTAGTGAGTGCTTTGAGGTGGTCTTCGCCACTCAGAGAATTATTTCTAGAGAATTTCATTAGAGCTAGCCTAAAATCTTTAGGGAATGGATTGGGATAGCCAAGTATTCCATTGAAACATAACTATTGGTATCTGTCTACTTGAAGCAATCTCCTAGTGTGTTTATCCCCATAATCATCTTTGTGTTTATCACTCTTCTTGTTATCAGAGTAGCTACCATCCCTTTCCTTTCTACTTTCACCATCACCTCCTTTCCTACCTCCTTCATCATATTCAAAATGAGATTTATCATTCTTATTTCCTCCCCCACCACCATTTCCATGATATCCACCACCACTTCTGGGTATGTCCATCTGACTTCCCTTTCTGCAACTCACTATCAATATGTCTAGAACTCAAGGATTCTAGTATATGAGTGGACATTTGAAGGAATGCAATATTTCTATCGATTTCAGCATTAGAGGCTATCATTTCAGTTTTTTTCAAGTCTTCTATCAGCTTTTCACCTTCCAATTTTGGCTTTATTTGTGGGGTTCTTAGTAAATGAAGTATTGGTTTTATCACTGGTTTTGAATGTAGTTTTCTTGGGTGGGTCAACAAGTCTCTTCCCATGATCTACAAATGATGCTTTCTTAGAAATAACAGGAGGGTCTGAAGCTTTAGTGGTTGAGAGAGATGTAGTATAAGTATCAGTAGTTGAGGTTCCCATTGCAACTGTTATTCCACGAATATCATTAGTCATTTTAGAAAAATTCTCCTCAAAGGTTCTATTCCTTACAACCTCCTCTCTTATTTTCTTCATCTTTCTTCTTCTAGCATCTCTCTCATGTTGCTTAGCTCTAATCATATCTTCCTTTTCTTTCAAACCTTTATGTCTTCTTTCTTCTTGTTCTTGTAATCTTAATTCTTCTTCTTCAATGGCTTTCATGTCATTGTCTATATCTTCCTCATTTTCCAGAATATCTCCATGTTCACTTGGGGCATGGGTAAAGTAAGGTTGGTCAGTCAAATCTTCCTCATGAGAAAAATGGACTGGTTCATCAAGGGATTTACCTCATGGCTTGAAATTATTTCCATTGAAAATGGACCCAATTCCCGAGGTTGAGGACTCAGAGAAGTTATTTTTTCCCCAAAATTCCCACCTATCCTCCTCTCTTGAAAGATTTCTCTCACTTTCAAAAACTTCTTCTATTGGGAAACTTCCCTGATCTATGTTAGGTTCTTGAACATTATGTCCTTCATGGAACTTTCACTACTTATATCAACATGAAAAATAGGAGATACATCAGAATGGGAATCAACAGACTTACTTGATTCAGAGCGTTTTCTGACCCATTCAGGTTGCTTTTCCTTTGTAGGTTTAGATTCTTCCTTCTGCTCAAGATGCTTCTTCGCATAACTTTTGGTCTTCCTCATAATTTCATGAACTACAAAATCCTTTTTATTGTTTTCTTCTAGAGTGTTAATCTTCACACTAGTACTAGAGAACTCAGAGTTGCCACCCAGGATATTGGGAAACAAAAAGTGATTGCACTTTGATTTTGTACTTGTTACTCTAGAAAAGATTTTAAACATTACCTTATAGACAATGGAAGAATGAAATAACACCTGATGCATAGGACCTAGTCTAATGGGACAAATGCAATAAACTTAAAACTGATTATTCCTTAGATAGCAAGGAATATTCACAACGAACAACTGACTCTGACTATATCTTATTTGTACTTAGCAACTTTCAGATTTAACTATTCCCCAGTAGAGTTTCCAATCTGTTGATTATTTTTAAGAACCAAATTGATCTCTAGACATACCTATGGATATTTCCATTTTCCAATTATCAGTAATAATAAAGGGATTGGCCAATGAATGAATAGAGGTTGCTTAAACTTCTATTCCTAATCTTTGGGCTCTATGAAACCCGAGAGGGTGTTCCCACAATGTATACGTAAAAATCCTTTACAATTGCAACCAAATAAATTGTTAATAACATATATCCCTCATAATACCACTTAATAGCAACATTAAATAAGTTGGCAGCTTATCATGCTAATGTTATATAAGTTGATTATGAAAGAGAAAGCACCTGAATGAACAAGCAAAGATAGTGTTCCTTTTGAAATTTTATAGTTAAAATATTGAGTAGTAATGAATCAATATTGTAAATGTAACACTAATATCCTGCATGAACCCGTGTCTTTATCCAGAGCACAGAGTCAATATCTTTTGACATAAAATGATAACAATTCAAACAATAACACATATAATAAAAAGAAATATTCCATTACAATATTTCTCTGTGACTCCAGGATTATCACTTCTTACAAATATCCTAGCATGTGGTAATTATAAGTTATCACTCTCATATAAGTATTTACATCAATTCATTGAATCTATAGGAAAACATGAAACTAAACATCCATCAAGTAATGATAGAGACAAATGAAAGAAATCCTTGACTACTTTCTTGAAATCATAACTCATTACTTACAAGGAGAGAGAATAACCATGAAACCAATATTAATAACTGTCATAAAATGCTATACCATTATCAGTATTACATGCATGAGTATGAACTCCAAAAAGAACTTAAAACAAAGACCCTAAAAATTTCCTCGTATTTTTTGATAACACTAACAGTATGAACTCAAAATTTCCTAACTCATGTGCTTCTAGTCCTGAATTCCTTCTTATAGAGATTAAGAAGCAAAACAAGCCTCAAACCAGATAGCACACATGGCATGGTCTCATAGGACCACCTGCAGCAATATTCCCTTCATGGTTACGCTTGAGTCTTCAAATGAAGCAAATAAACATGAGGCAGAAATATCTGTAAATCTTCATGAAAAATAGGTCCCACCTTAAAATAAATCATTAGTTTGTTACAATAGTCACAAGACATTCTCCATGTGTTCCAAATGCCAACTATAAGGAAATCAAAACAACAAAACTTATGAAGCAAGGAAAATAAAATAGAAAAAGTTCAAAAACTCTTTAATCCATAATAGCACCACATGCTAATCACTTTGACCATCGAGGAGAGAATAATATTTGACCATGTTTTATCAAAAGCCTAATCTATAGTATTTTCAAGCTATCTATCATTCTTCTCATATCCAGTATTCTTCTTATTCACTTTGTATACTTCTCCAACCAAACATTATACTCCTCCTTAGTGGGCCATTTAACATTCAATAAATCCTACACCTTAGTACTATACTGAGAATACCTTGCATCAATTAAAACTCTGGCTTCCTTAACAAATATATCCATTTTTGACTCAATTTCTACCATCATATCAATATCTGAATTCAACAAGAGGTAATCAGTAACAGATAAATGTATCATAGCAGCATCAAGCAATCCTCCCAAATCTTCCTTCCAGGTGTCAAATGGATGTAATTCACCCTTGAGTTTCAATATTTGAGGCATGCCATGGTTCTCCATTTCCTTGAATATTTTCAACTTGCTTTGGAGTTGTATTCCCAATTTCCATGTGAAAAGTGGTTATCTCATTTATTGATTCAATAGTCTTCAAGATGTTAGGAATATTTGTGGGTGGCTCGGGATCCTCTTCTACTTTTGGGATCACTCTTTCAGAGCACTTACTCTAGCAATCCAGTTATTCCACACATTCCTAAAGGCTTCCTATACTTGCAAATACTTTGTATTTTCCTCATGAATGTTTTTAAATGTGGCCCACACTTCATTAGCCTTGTGAACCAACTTGGCTACTCTATGTTTAAGCACATCCCTAAAAATCTCATTGGCCACCTTGACTATCTCTAATTTGTCCTACCTAACATTTTCCTCTTAAATCATCAATTCTGAGGGCCAAAGTTTCTCTATCTTGTGTGGACATATCAAATGAGGAAGAGGGAGAAGGCTAAGTCATTGTCTTTTGGGTAGCTTGAATGTTAGCACTCATTCAACTCAATTCATTCAAAGACTTATTATATTCCTTGACCAAAGATTCACATTTCTTTTGAGAAATATGTGCAGTATCCATACTAAGCATTGCAACATGTGCAGTTAATTCAGCTACCTAGATAGGGGTTATGTTAGTAGCTCTTTTGACCACTAGTGAACACATGACCTCTTCAATTGGCCTACCAACCTCATGTTTTTTAGTATTAGGTGCCATAGACCCAATTGCAAGGGTATGCAGTTTTGGACTATACCTAGAACCAAATACTTTATTCTCAAACTGATCTTCAGATATCAGAGCTTGAGGATCTCTTCTAACTGCATCATAGGCTATGGCAGCTATGATAGTACACCTTGGTAATAGGATAATTCCACTATCCTTAACATTTCTATGAGCTTCAATAGGAGTAATGGTTGCAATTTCAGCCTTAATCTTTTATTCTTCTGCTTTCTCAACTTCTTCCTAATAGGAAGGTTCAAAATTTTCTCAAGCTACTTCCAATCCCTCTTTTATTTCTTTACTCCTTTGTTGGATCGTAAATTCCTGAAACTCTTTGGTTTGCACAAATTTATCATCAACCAAGAACTCATCACACTCCCTAATCCTGGAACCATCATCATTTTCTCTATCATAATGCCAATGGACAATCCTATCAGGAGGAACATCTAAACTATGAGTCCCTTCAATATGGGGAGGAGGAAATTTCTACTCAACTTCTTCATTTCCTGCAACATGTTCTACCACTTGTTCCTCTCTGACATCCTGAACATCTTCAAACCTCTCTAGGATATCCATAGTTTGTTATTGTCATTGTTGTTCTAAAAGGATCTAGGTCCTATTTATAGCCTCCTTTACTTTTACTTTAAATTGACCAGATTGATAGTCCCTTATCATAGCAAAGGCCCTCTCTAAGGGTTTTGCAATTTCATTGTATGGACTGATGTAGAAGGTATTCCTTTTTATAATATTTTTCTCAAGGTTTGTCATAGTTGTCCTTCCCTTTTCCTAGCCATAACAGCCTCATCATTTGTCAAGTTCCTTAGTACATCATCTTTATTATCAATGTAAGTTCCTTCTATGACAAAATATTGGCCCTTAGATTAATGATTGGACTCTTGATCATCCTCATCTCCATCGCTCCTCGCTAATTTAATTTTGTACCTTGACTCCAATCAGCGACAAAAGATGAAAGCACCGCAGTTTGACAGTTACACCTGCATAACAATTAATGATACAAAAGACATCACAAATAGGATGTAGTCAAGTTAGCGGGAGAAAATCTCTCATAAGTGGCCATATTGCTCATCGCTAATCAAAACCTTAGTGCTCAAAGTAAATCCATGAGGTGAGATATCATTGGGAACTCATAATATCACTCATCACTAATTGTAAACAATCACTTTACAACATACTGGCGATGAACGATGAAACTAGGATTATGAAGTGAGAAGTCATCATTTATCACTATTACAACCTCAAGAACCCAAAAATATTAGCGATAAGTGATCCCATAAGAACCTCACTCATCGCTAATCATAGATAAAAGCTTAGAGAACAATTAGAAATTGGCAATACCTTAGAGATATCACCTCATCGCTCATCGCTAGTTTAAAACATATATCTCAAAAGTGATCGACAATGAGCAATAAGGACATAAGGCTAGCTGAACTTAAGTGAAAACTTTTATGTACATGCTCTATAAGTCATGACGATGGGGGGAACTTCCTAGGATGATATGATAGATAAAACAAAGGCTCAAGAACCCCATAGTCATGACATAGCTTAGTTTTCTGGACCCATGATGAGGAAACTAGATGACTAATAAAAAGTATTAAAATAGTGATCTACAGTGGGCAATAGGAATTCAACAACCAAATAGAATGCTTAGTTGATTTTAAGGAAGAAAAAAATCAAAAACCTTCCTAAATGCAACAAGGGTCGAAGATGGGACAATGAGAATTAAGGTTCCATCAACTACCTCCCAACCTATCTTCCAAATTTTCTTCCAACATAGTCCTCTATCCATCGCTATCCTAAACACTCCTATCCCTTGGGGGATGGAGATTCCAAAATTTAAAAATTATAGTGGTTGTGGAGACTCTCAAATGCACGTTTTGACATTCAATGCTATGTGCACTGATTTCTTCCACCACAATTATTTAATGGATAAACTCTTTACAAGATCCCCTAAGGACACTTCCCTTGGTAAGATTCCTTACTAGATAACTCTATTTTATTGTTTGATTAGTTGGTAAATTAGTTCCTTTAGTATTTCTAGGAAAACATCAAACCAAAGCTGACCTTTTTGGATCTAGTCTAATGTAAGCAAGAGGACCAAGAAAAGGTGACTGACTTTATTGCTCACTATCAAGCATTGTTCTGTCAAATTTCGCATCCATTGTAAGACTCATATGTGCAAAAGGTTTTCATTGGAAACTTATAGAAGTCATGGAAAGAGAATTTTTCCTTAATAAAATATCTATCTTTTACACCTTTGTGTGCCATGCTTCATGAATACCAACAGATGGTTGCATAGTTCAGGGGTTCATCTTTGCACTCTTAATCCAATAATCAGTCTGTAGTGTTAGTTTTTGTCAAGAATAAGGATATTGCAAACATAGTCTCTACGTCCTCCAAGGATGATGGCTTAGAGCACAATGGACACTTCACAAAACTATCTGAATCGTATACTGTTGTTCTGAGGAAATTATTAAAATATAAAGTTTTGACATTTCCAAAACCCCAACCTCTGTCTGAGCCATATCCTGAGTGGTACAATGAACAAAAAATTTATCAATTCCACTGAGTACATAGGCATGATACCAAACAATGCATTCACCTTTGTCATGAGATTTAGGACCACATTGATGATGGACCTATCTATCTTGATGGGAAGAAGAATAATTCTAATAAATCTATGGCTAATGATAACTATGAATTGAAAATTTATACTGAACCTTTTCCCTCTCATTCTATAAATCTAGTAACTCAATATTTTGCATCTTCTAAGTTAGTTCCATTATAATACGTGAATATTGTCTCATTCATGTGTATTCTTCCTTCTAGAAGTTTAAGTGTGTCACCTAATATAACCTTTACCTCACATGATATACCTCTTAATAAGGATCCTTCCTCACTATATATCCCCACCTAAATTAATGGAAATATTGTAATTGGCATTTTAGTTGATCCAACGAGTTGGGTTAATGTTGTAATGGAGGAAACTTTATTTATAAATAGCTTACAAAAGAAGGAATACAACGAGTATTATGCCACTTTCCATACATATGATGGACTCTCAATCACCCCTATGGGCTCTATTTCTTTGATAGTTTCTATTGGACCTAATTTTATTGATGCATCTTTTGTTGTAATCCCAAAATCTAACCTATTCAAAGTGATACTAGGCATTCCTTCTCTAGTCTCCATGGATGGTGTTTCTTTTGTGATACATAAGTGCCTAAATTACCTCATGAAGTTTTCTTGCATGTAGTGCATGACACTGACTATAAGCCATTGGTGTTGTGTGGGGGTTTTTCATTAGATCACTTTTGGCCCACTCCAGTCAAACCTCTCTCCCTAGGGAATATTTTTTATACCATGCATATTTTAAGTACAAGACTGGGGGCATGACACCAAAAGCTAGTTATCTAGTGTCCCCCTATCAATTTATGTGAAGGATTCCATGATTGCACAACAACAAGCTACTTCTTCTTCCCTTTCTAAGGGAAATGGGAAGCTTGCTCATGCTCTAGAGACTTATCCTGTTGTACTTTTTGTTCCATCTACTTCCACCTTTTGATGTATCATGGCATCCTAAATTCTTGTTCCCATTCCCTACATGGGAAGTCTAATGGTGCCCGTAGGAGGAAGCTGAGGCACTCATATTTTTTGTTGTCAATTCTACCCAGGATTGTAAGGAAGCTAAGGTAGCATAATAGCTTCCTATACTAATCTTGAGAGGAGAATAATACAAAAATTTTACAGATATTTAACGGTTACAGAAACTTAAATAGAAATTAACATAAATATCATGCATACCACGACATAGTGATTTATGTGGGGAAAACCCTTTTGGGATTAAAACCCCACACTCCAAAAGCCACCCAATATATTATTCAGTAAATCACAAATCTTACAATATACTTGCAGAGCAAGCTTCTCACAGGAGTATCACCACTCAGAGATCAAGAGAAAACACGACCACTATCAGACTCTCAAAAATCATCACAATCTCTACCACATTTGTAATACAACACCCTCATAAAATAGAGTTACATTCTAGGGAAAGACATGCCAACAAAATATTTTCCATTATCTAATCTAAAACCTAATAACAAATAGTCCAGATTTATAATATATCCTTTATTTAATGTGTGTCGACTATTCTAGAAGTTTCTTGAAAAAGTTAACATGCTCACATTTTGCTCCATGCTGCCATTATATACACCTATCAATGTAACTAGGAAACATATATATATTTATATATATACATCCTATCAATGATAAACTACATATAATTGCAAGGTTGAGACACATTTTCCCAAAAAATCTCCCACTTTCCGAACACCTTGAAAGAGCAATGTGAGGGTGTAAACATCATCTCTTTAATTGCTAGGGGCTAAAAGGCCCATAGTCTCTGAACACCATCTAAACTTCTCTATGCTAACAAGCTTAATTAAAGAATCAACAACATTCATCAAAGTCTCTACCTTAACCAGCTTCACCCTGCCATCTTTGACCATATCTCTAACAAAATGATAATTTACATCAATGTGCTTGGTCCTAGCATGAAATGTTGGGTTCTTGGCTAGACATATCGCACTCTGACTATCACAATAACTTGTCAACGCACCTTGTTTTATACCAATATATGAAAGTAGTCTCTTAATCCAAATGGCCTCTTTATAAGCATGAGTAGCTACCATATACTCTTCTTCAGTAGTGGAAAATGCAAAGACAGCCTGTCACTTACTCATCCAACTAATTGCACCACCAAATAAAGTAAACACATAAGCACAGGTGGATTTTCTTCTATCAACATCACCTACCTAGTCTGAATCCACATAACCATGAATATCAAGGGAAATCTCTTCTTTAGTCATATTACTATGATAACATAAGGAATAATCTGAGGTACCCCACAAATATATGAATACTCTTTTAACTGCATCCCAATGAACTTTACCAATATTATAAATATATCTAGAAAGGAATCTCGCTGCTTGGGCAATGTCCACTTTAGTACAAACCATAGCATACATTAAACTTCCAACTGCACTCTAGTAAGGCACTCTGCTCATGTCTTCCATCTCTGATGGAGACATTGGACAATTTGAAATAGATAACTTTGTTCCAACATAAATAGGAATGCACAATGGTCTACAATCCTACATATCAAACCTCTATAAAATTGAATTCACATACTTACTTTGGCCAAGCCATAGATTTTTTTTCACTCTATATCTCTTTTAATTTTCATCCCAAGAATGTGTTTAGTTGCACCAAGATCTTTCATTTTAAATATAATAGCAAGTTGAGATTTCAGTTCAAAAATCATACCTGGGTATGTGCAGGATCATCATGGAAAAAACAGGCCCTTAAGTGGCAAAAAATTTAGAAAAAATAGAGATAGGAAACTTGATGTAAAAATTTGAATAATTTATCTATATTATTTCAAAAATATGTAAGAATAGAATCTGTAGCAAATTGAATTTAGTTTCTAAACTACTAGGTTTATTTATATAAAAAAAAAAATTATTTGGTGAAAATTTAAAATTTCAATGTAGTGGTACTTAAATTTTAGGGAAAAAATAAGAAGTAGGTGTTTGTTTGACCACATTAACTAGAATAAAATGATAATATTTTTTAATAATATTTTAGATATAAGTAGAGGACTCATGTCCCGATGTGATGCATATTTTTTGGTAATTTTTTCCCAAGTAAATAATTAATTATGAATTTTTATTACAACTTTTAAAAAAATAAAAACTCGTATGTATGACCACCTTAACTTGGTCAAAATTCATGAAATTAATTTTTTTTTTTTTTAATCCTATAGTATGTGAAGCATAGAATGTGACACATGTTTCAAATTCAAAAATGTGATACCGTTTGAAAGTTATAGATGTTTTTCAATCAGCCTATCAATCAGGACTTTAGTCATAATTCAAATAGAAAATTAATAATAATTATTTATTAAATTCAAAGTAAATCATAATTCATATTGGTGGAAAGTTGAGAATCTCCTTTAAAAACCCTTTTTGTTTCATCAATTTTGGGTTAAAAAAAGTTGTCAGCCACATACCCTACACATACCCATCGTATTGCCACTTTTTGGACCATCATGATCCTACACATACCTACCTTTCCCTTTTCTAATAAATAAAATATCATCAACATATAATGCAATAAACAAGAAATGATCACCATCAATTTTATAATAAACATAATGATCTGATTTAGAATGCATGCTTAAATCCCAAACTCAATACATATGTGTCAAATTTTTGGTACCATATCCTAGGACTCTGTTTTAAACCATACAAAGATTTCTTCAATTTACAAACCAATTTACTTTTACCTTTCACCACATAGTGCTCTTGCTATGTCATAAATATCCTCCTCCAAATCACCGTGAAGGAAAGAAGTTTTCACATCCATTTGCTCAACCTTTAAATCATAAGCAGCAGCAATAGCAAGAAAAAATATAATGGATGTCATTTTTGCAATAGGAGAGAATATCTCACCATAATCAACACCCTCAACTTGAGAGCACTTGACATTTCACAACCAACCTTGCTTTGTATTTCTCAATACTTCCATTTGAACCAATCTTTTTCTTGAACACCCATTTGCAACCAACAGGTTTTTGTCCTTCAGGAAATGGTACAAGATCTCATTTATCATTCATTTTCAAAGATGCCATTTCTTCATCCATAGTAATCTTCCAGGATTCTACATCATTCATATGTAGTGCCTCTTTTATAGGTCTAGGTTCATCCATGTTAGTATTCAAAGAAAAAATACATCTCCAATCATTAGGTGTATACCTTTCAGGTGGTTGTCTATTCCTTGTAGACCTACGAACAAGTTGAGTTGGAGGTTCTTCCTACTCTTCTAAAGATTTGGAGCTAGATGAGCTCTCCTCAACTTCTTGTCTATCCTTGTGCCTGTCAATTCAACTCTCTCACATGTAGAAGGAAATTGAATCACATCTTCTTGTTTACTTTGTTCTAGATACAATGTAATAGAAGAAGGCTTAGTTTCTCTAAAAATAACACTTCTACTATGTATCTCCTTTTGTGCAATAGGATCCCAAATCTTGTATCCTTTCACACCATAATTGTAGCTGATGAAGATACATTTCATAGCCTTGTTCTCCAATTTTGTTTACTTCTCCTTTGGCACATGTGCATATGCCTCACAACCAAAAAATATAAGTTGTCTCAATGAAGGCTTGCGACTTGACCATGCCTCTATAGGAATCTTATCAACAAGAGCTAATGTAGAAGAACTATTAATCAAGTAATAGGCAGTGGCAAGAGCTTCAACCTAAAACCTTTGTTCTAGACCAGCACTACTCAACATACTCCTAGCCTTCTCCATCAGTGTCCTATTCATTCTTTCTACAACTCAATTATTTTGTGGAGAATATGGAGTTTTCTTTTGTCTATGAATACCACAATCTTTACATAATCTATCAAAATCATTAGAGAAAAATTCACTGCCATTATTAGTCCTTAAATATTTTATTTTCTTTCTAGTCTACAACTCAACCATTGCTTTAAATTCTTTAATCGACTAAAAACTTTAGATTTACTCTTTAGAAAATATACCCATGTCCTACTATAATCATCAATAAATGGAACATAATATGTGGATTTACCAATCGAAGGAACATCTACAGGATCAAACACATCAGAATGAATAAGATCCAATACACCACAAGATTTATGAGAACTCAAGTAAAACTGAACACAATTTTGTTTTCCATAAATGCAATGCTCACAGAAATCAAATTCAAGATTACAATTAGATAGACCCTCAACAAGGTTTTTATTTTTCAAGGTCCTTAGATCCTTTTCTCCAATGCAACCAAGTCTCTGGTGCCATAACATAGTTTTCTCTGTAGGTAACTTTGTCTCAGAAGAAAGAGCACCCTTGGGTATGCAAAATCCATGACCATCTATTGAAGGTGAAACACTCACTTCTTCCACATAATACTTTTCACTAAAGTACTATTGTACTCAACAATCCATGCATCCAACTTATATAATATTCCATATCTGACACCTCTATCAATCACCATAGCACCTCTGACCATATTGCATCCTACATAAGAAAATACTACTAGCACACCTGCATCTATTAGTTTTCTCATAGATAACAAATTTCATGCTAATCCAGGGATATGCAACACACCATTAATTCTTTTATTCTACCATTGGGAAACCTAATTTTAATTTTACCATGGCCAAAAAATTCTAAATTTGAATCATCACCCAAGTACACCTTACCTCCATCAAATTCTTCATATTCAGAAAACCAATATCTATTAAAGTTCATATAGAAAGATGCACTCAATTCAATTAACCATGCATCATTACCTGCACGAGTTTACAAAGCTGCAATGAATGTGTCACCATCTTCCTTCTTAGACTCAAAATGAGAATCAACTTTCTTATTTTTCTTCTTCTTTTCTTCTTTGCATTCCTTACGAACATTTCCAGGCTTACTGTAGTTCCAACAAATAACTTTGGACTTTCCAAGAGATTTAGATCTCCCCCTGGACTTAGATTTGTCACACTTTTCATTCTTCTTTCATTTTTCCTTAGGTCTTCCGTGAACATTTAGGGCCTCCTTGGAAGTGATGGATACCTTCCTCCTCATCTCTTTAGAAAGAAAAGAACCCACCACATCTTCAGTCTTCAAAATAATATAAGTACTCCCAATAGCCATAACAAGAGAATCCCATGAATTAGGCAAAGAACAAAGAAAGATCTGACATTTCTCCTCCTCATCCATTTTGACACCAACTAATGCTAGTTGAGCCACCAACATATTGAATGCTTACAGGTGGTCTGTAATCCATCCACCCTCTTCCATTCTCAATTTATACAACTTCTTCCTCAATAAAATCTTATTCACTAAATATTTGGCCTAATACATCTCACCAAGCTTCTTCTATAGTTTTTGTGCAAAGATCTCCTCATGGAAATTAATTAAAACAGATTCTACCAAACACAATCTAATTATACCATTGGATTTACGGTTTATAACATCATATTGAGCAGCCTAAGTAGGATCTATAGGCCTTGAAACATTCTCATCAACAACATCCCACAGATCTTGATCTATCAATAGATCCTCCATCTTCAACTTCCACATTTCAAAATTATTTCCAAAACAATTATCCACCTCTATTCTTCCTGATGAAATTTCCATCTAAAAATTCTTGTAAAAAGATCACAATGTATCTTCTACACAAGCTCCCACTCAAACCTAGATTAGTCCAAAAAACCCAACAACCCACAACTGAAACCAAAAGTGATTAGGCTTTGATACCACTTGTAAGGAAGCTAAGGTAGTGGAAAAAATTTTGATACTAATATATTGAGAGAAGAATAATGCAAAAAAATTACATATCTTTAATATTTATAGAAACTTTTAAACAAAAATAAACATAAATATCATCCGTACCATGACACAATGATTTACGTGGGGAAAACCCTTTCAGGATAAAAACCCCACACTCCAAAAGTCACCCAATATATTATTCAGTAAATCATGAAGATTACAATCTACTTGCAGAGAAAGCTTATCACAGGAGTATCACCACTTAGAGATCAAGAGACAACATGACCGCTATCAGACTCTCAAAAATCATCACAATCTCTACCACAGTCATAATATAATTCCCTCATAAAATAGAGTTACATTCTATGGCAAGACTAGCCAACAAAATATCTTCCATTAGATCTAAAACCTAATAACGAGTGGTCCAAATTTATAATATATCCTTTATTCAATGTATTTCATCCATTCTATTAGTTTCCTAAAAAAATTAACATGCTCACATTTCACTCTGTTTTTCCATTATATACACCTATCAGTGTAACTAGGAAACATATATATAAATATATATACATCCTATCAACAATAAACCACATATAATTGCAAGGTTGGGACACATTTTCCCAACAATGGTTCCTCAACTCATTGTTTATGGAAAGGGAAAAGGTCCTCATGGGGCTTCCCCTATGTCTTGGCCTCTACGAGCTCCTATTGCTCTTCCATCTACCCCTAGGGCAGTGGACAGGTAGAGGCCCATCGTTGAGGTGTTAGTGTCCATTTCTCCTCCTGCAGTTGTTTCTGCTCCTGAACTCCCTCCTCTTTCTCCTACCTAGGAGCCTATCCTTCCATTACTGATAGTTGTGGAGGATGCTCCTATGGCTAAGCAGTAGCCTCTAGTCCCTTCATAGGTCACATCTTCCAACACCCATCACCAACATAATTGACTTGTGTGTGAGTGTAATCTAGGTGAAAGGCTTTGGTCGCTAAAAATGCTACCTCGTAGAAGGTGAAGGGGGAGTTTGTTAACCATGTTGTTGCATCTTTTCAATTGTTTCTTCCTCAGTTCCCATCACCTCTATTCTACTTTCAACTCCCCTAGAAAGTCTCGATGACACTCACCTCAAAAGGGTGCAGGTTTTTATCACTCCCTCCATGGAGACCCCTCTTTTGATGTCCCTTCTAGACATTTTTCCTTTCTCTCAGCCCATAGACATTTCGAACACAATGATGGTGTCTATTGTGACTTTTTCTTCTTCCTTTGTTTACACTTCTTCTCTAGGGATCACACATCCTTTGTTGAAGCACAAGTTGGAGGATGGCCCCACTACAAGTGGTGGTCAGAAGAAGGGGTCTCCTTCTTCGAAGGTTGGTTCTACTTTGGCCTACATCATCTTAGTGACGGAGGAAGCCCCTACATCTTTGGAGTTTGTTACTACCCCTTTTTGATGAGGTTTGTAGTGGCTCTTGAGCACCTCCTTCCTCTCCCACCTGGTGACACATGAAACTCTTATAAAGTGCATGTTTAACTCGATGGATGATATCTTGACTTTGTCTTCAATCTTCGCAAGATCAATCACTTTTGCTTCCCAAGAGCCTGATGAATAAGACCTTGAGGGGCCTTCTTCCTTGGCCCTTGTTGAAGGTGAGTTGGAGGGTACCACCCTTGCATGCCTGTTTTCCTCCCGTTACAATGATCTAGATTGGGGGAAAGATGAACAGTTGGTTGATGAGGAGTAGGTTGGTACCTCTTCTTTATCTAGTGTAGATTTCTTTGTGTGTTTGTGTTCCCTTGTTTTTTTCTATGTTTATGATCCTTCTTGGAGGACCCTTGCTACCCTTATGGGAACTTTAATACATGCATTGAAAAAAAAATTGTGCACTTATTTTATGTGTATCATCATTCTTCTATATGTTGTGGCTTTGATTTTCAAAAATTGAGGATGATGCAAAGTGTTGGGAGAATTTAGGCTTTCGTCCATGTTGACCCAATTTTTTATTTTTATTTTTTCTTTATGTTATCTTCTTCATGATCCAAGAACCTTGGCCGGCATTGATGACCATTCATTAATACATTGTTATCTATCTATTTGTATCTATGAATAGATCTGACCCTGAGTTCTCAGATCCCCCTGTCTCTTGATTTAATTTTCTATTCTTTCTTTCTTTTTTATGTTGTGGTTCTTATTTGTTTTCCCTTGAATGTGTGACAGCATACCATGAATACATGTCACAATTTATCTTGTTTCATAACATCTTTTCCTCTCCATTCTATCTCCTTAGGATGTCATGTGCTCCTTTGCATAGCACACACCATCCTAAGGGGTGCTACCATGTTTTTCTAAATTTTTGGTAAGGCAAATTCTTTTGAAAAAGGATTCCTTGATTTTCTTTAAAATGAATTCTTTGACGAAATAGTCCCTTATTGAAATCTCTCATTTTTCCAAAATGTCGTATTCTCTCAAGGCTCTTGGATGAAATTTTCCTTTGAAAGGGAGTTTGTATGTGAAAGAATTTGAAAACTTTCCTTCATAAAGGAGTACTTTTTAATTCTAGAATGAAAAAGTTTGACATATTTCCTTTGAGAAGGAGTATTCTTTCCAATGGATTCCTTGATGAAATAATCTTTCAAAAGGATCCCTTAATGATAAAATAACTTGTAGAAAATATGGTTTCTTTCAATTGGAGTGTTCCTTTGAATGGACCCCTTAGTGTCTTGAAGGGTTTCCTGCCAAAGGAACCCCCTTTGAAAGCTTCTCCTTCATTGATGTCTTGTAATTGAGTTTATTTTATCTAATATTCGATGTCTTTGTTTCTTAGTTTCAAACATCATATATACTTGCATCTAACTTGGGGACAACCCAACTAGACCCACATTTATGTGATTGTACTACAATAGAGTTTGCAGAAGTCGCATGCTTACCTAACCAATGTATCTAATTAGGTTGTGTCTTATCATGTTGGCTTGTGTGTCTTATGAATGTCTGTCTTATGAATTTTCACCTAACATGTTTTATCTATAGCTTAACATGTTTTGTGGTGAGATCATAGCTTTCTTTATAGAATCAAGAACCTATAAAGCCTCCTCTCTTTCATATTCAACTAGCTTTGCAGGACTAAGAGCCTATGAATCCATTTCTCCTTTTTTCACATCTAGGTGCATCAAATTGAAAATTTGCTTCCTCAACACTATTGGTATATTCTCTTCAACTTACTTCTACTTTACATCACATCCATATTGACACGTATGCTTGCTAAAGTGGGGGAAAAATGTAATGGTGTAAATTTGCACCCTAGGAAAATTCCTCATTTATTTTACCCTTACTTCAGAAACTATAAGTTCGATAATGAAAATCCTACCACTTCTAGCATATTCCTTTTGTGTGGATGTTTCCTTTTGTATCGGTGGAGGAATTTTTGTTAGAGACGTGCACATGCTGCATGGAGGTCTGCACATTGCACTATCATCTTGACAAGATCCTTGCCCCTAGAATTTGTAGAACCATTAAATATTCAGTTGGATGTAAAGGTAACATCTTCTATCCTCCCTTGACTAATGAAAAGTATCCTTTTACCTCCATTTCAAGAATTCAAGTTCATCCTTTCACTCCTTCATGCAATTCTCTCATTCTAAATCTCACTCTTACTCTCTTTTTTATTGTTTTCACTTCTTACTACTACTACAAGATCTCTCCTTGGCTTCTACAACATGTTATCTTGCTACAATGCTATCATTTTATAGGTTTACAAAGCTCCATCCTCTTGTGAAGGTGTAGCCTTCAATCATCTTCTCTTCTCAAGACTTGAGTGCTCACAAAAGAAAGGTGATATCAAGCTCTTGTCATTTATTTTCATTATTGTGTCTTATACAGTAACATTCAAGATATCTTTTCACTCTATTTGATAGTGTCACTTCCTTTCTTTCTTTATCAATTTTTCTATCATTGCATATATCTTGGCTATACATGGAGGTGGAAACACCAAAATGAGGCTCTAACTGAGGCAGACCTCAAAACATAACCCAACATTTTTCCTATTTCCATGTGTGGGTGTTGATTCATCCTTTTGAAGTTAAAGTTGGAGAATCAAAGCATGGGTGGAGTGGTATCTTTTCCTTATCCTTCTTTTTCATTTTTGCATTAGAGTAGTTTCTAGAATTCTTCTTGTTGTACTTTCATCTCTTTGTACTTTTATTATCAAACTATAAAACTCTGTCAATCAAGTCATAAGTAGTCCTTTTGCACTTTTTGTCATCTTGGAATTTGATTCCCACATTTCCATCCTTAGGCAGTGACTTGTCTAGTTCGCAGTCTGAAACCTTTGAGGCTGGCTCACCTAATTTCTAAAACACATGTCAAACAACCTGAGGTAGTTTAAGGAATTTCATTCCTTGGGGCTCTCCCATGACCTAGAGCATCGGCGGTGATGATCCCCCTACTCTACAAAGAGTTCCCATTGGATGCCTTTTGAATTTAACTCCCCACTCTACCCATTAGATAAAATGAGGTTTCTTAGGATTTATCTGATACCATGATGGATCTTAACAACCTCTCAATTAATAGAGGTCTTTCGACCTAGATCTCAAAGTCAATACACTTGGTCCAATAAAAGAATGAGAGAAAAAAAAATTCAAGTTAGACTTGATAGGTTCCTTGTTTGCTCCAATTTGGATGTGGTTAACTAATTTTCTCTCTCCTCCCAATTAAAAGTTGGTTTTGATCACACCCCCTTGATTCTCAAATGGAATACCCCCATTAATAAAGTTAGCTATCCTTTCAGATTTGAAATAATATGGACACATCATCCTGATAAAAAAAGAATCATTTTTTTTTATTTTTGGAATATTTATGTTCATGACACTACTATGTTTAGATTCACCTTCAAGCTCAAAAGCATTAAAATAAACTTGAAATCTTGGAACAATAACTCCTTTGGTAAGATTTTCTCTTAGAAATTGGCTATAAAGGACTAGCTTAGAAAAATACAAATGGAAATGGATAGAGTTGAAGCCTTGGGAGATATCTCCCATAGGGAGAATTTAATTTTGAGTGATCTTCATAATATTATCGAGAAAGAGGAAGTTTATTGGAAAAAAAGATTCAAAAATCAATAGATAAAAGAAGATAAAAACTCTACAGTTTTTCATCAATCTACCATTAAGCATAAAAAGGGAATAGAATTATTGAACTTATCAATGTTTATGGATCCCAATTCTCTAAGGAAGAAGAGATATCTCAAGAAGGAATCATATTTTTTAAGGACCTCCTCAACCCTCCTTCTAAAAATACCACCCACCTAGACCTTATTATTGAGCAGCTATTGTGGTGTATCCCTAGTAATATCTCCACCTCTAATTTATTGGCCATGAAAGGTATGCATTTATAGAAGAAATAAAAGATATTGTGTTCTCCCTTAACCCTTCTACAGCTTTTGGACCTAATGGGTTCCCTCCAATATTTTTTAAAAAATATTGGGACATTGTTGGTAGGGATGTTGTTCAAGCAGTTAGGGAATTCCAATCCTCTACTAGTCTCCTCAAGGAAACTAATAATACTTTAATATCCTTATCCCTAAAAAATTTAGGGTAATCATATTGTCTAAATTTAAACCTATAAGTCTTTATAACACAATGTATAAGTTTTTTTCAAAACTGCTAGTCAATCACATCAAACCTTTCCAGGATAGCTTGATCCATAGTGATCAAAAAGGTTTTGTTCTAGGTAGGAATATCATTTATGCCATTCTTTTGGTCCAAAAAGCTCTCCATTCCATTTAAAAGATCAATAAGGGAAGCATGGATATAAATCTAGATATTTCTAAAGCTTATGGTAAATTTTCCTAGAGCTTTCTCTTTCAAGTCCTCCAGAAATTTGGTTTCACAAGAAAAATCCTCAGATTAATCAAAAAAATTGTTTCTACCATGATGTTATCAATTCTCATCAATGGATTCCCTCATGGCCACTTCAATGATTTGTTTATGGGATACTAGCTTGTAGATGTCTTGTGTTGGAACACTATTGAGGGGATCACAAGGGAAATCCTAAAAGGTTTCTCTCCTTCCTCTTCCTTGCAGCCAGTCTCCAATCAACAGTTCATTGACAACACCATCCTTCTGCTATGATAACAAAAGCTAGGGGATGGGTCAAAAATCTCTCTAATTTTTCCTACACTTTTAACCAATAAATTAATTTGGATAAAAGTTTTGTTTTCTTCTTGAATGTACCTCCTCAATAGTGAGAATTATCGAGATTCTTAATTATCAAACACATCTTCTCTCATCATCTTATTTGGGAATTTCATTAACTACTAGTAAATTTAAAAATTTATTTTGGTCTAACCTATTGGAAATAGTGTAAAAGAAGCTAGGTGCATGTGGAAAGGTGCTCTTTTTAGAAACATTGGTAAACTCCAACTTCTCAAAGCTACTCTTTAGATTACTTATGTCTACCTCCTTTCCCTATTCATGATGTTCATTGCATAGATAGATAAACAAAAAAATTGAAAGAGGATTTATCTTGTTAGAAACTATGGAAAATCATTATATCTCCCTTGTGAACTAGGACATGGTCTACTCACACAAAAATAATGGTGACCTAGATATCAAAAAGACTAAATAGATGAACCTATCTCTCCTCTTAAAATTTAGCTTCCATTTGATTAAACATAACTTTGAATGGATCATAATCTTGAGCTCTCTAAGTACTTAAATATTTATGAGGGAATATTCTTCTAACATAACAATCATATTCCCAAAGGCTCTATTATTTGGAATAATCTTCACAAAACTAAGGAAAAATTTATAAGACAAGGAGCCTTCTGAAAGATTGATAAGGGGGATTTCATGAGGTTCTTGAAAGATCCTTAGATTTCATCTTCTCCTTTGGAATTTCACCTAGTCTATTTTGTTCCACTATCCAAACTGATCTTTGTAAGAGATCAGGATACAAGGTGAAATACTGCTAGGACCCCTCCTTCAACCCTCCTTGGAGAATTGATCCCAATTGGTATTATACTTTTCTCTTTTTGGCTACTAATGGGCTTCTTAAAATTAATTTTAATAGAAGGTTCTATAGAATTAATTCTTCTGGATCTCTTTTTTTGGTTGATTCTAAAGATGACAAATACAACCAAATCTAGCTACAATATTTTATCCTTGGATTGGGCCTCTCATTTCTATTGGATGAAGATATAGAAGAATAATATTCTTAAATTTCAATTCTTCTTGTGGGAAATTTCCACAAGAAAATTATCACTCTTGGAAATCTTTAAATGTGAAGAATTCAATTAGTTTATAGGTCTTTCCTTTGTGAAGAGGAGGAAACCATTGATCACCTCCTTTCTTATTGTGTTTACTCTTGGATATTTTTCCAAAAAAATCAATAAATATTCCTTCTTAGCTAGGTTTGGCACAAGAGAATAAATAGTATATTTAATTGTTGGACCCCCCATTCAATCATCCCCTTCTAACTAAGTTAGAGTGGTAGGAACTCCTTCTTAGTAGTTGAAATCTCTAGAAAGAATGCAATGATATATTTTTCAAGGATAAAAATTTTCCTTGGAATGTGGTTACAAATCTCACCATTCAAAACATCAAGGAGAATTTAAAGGTTGTGTCCATCAACCCTCAAACAAACCCCTCCACCTTGGAAACTAGTGTTGCTAAGTTTTGGGATATTATTGACATCCATAATAATTTGAGCTCTAAAATTTTGACTGCTCGTAATAATATATTTTGGACCCCACTTACCTTGGTTGGTTTAAACTTAAATTTTATGGTTTTTCAAAAAGGAATTTGGGTTAGGTAGGAAGGGGTTGCATTCTCAAAGATCATAGAGGAATGATGTTTTTTGCTTATGTAGTTAATTTGGGAACTTATTCTAGTTGTATAGAGGTGTCACCTTTAATGGAATTATACTGGATAATCAAAGAGGCATTACTAATTTGACCAATTAAGGGGACTCCATGAATACCATCATGATGTTGAATGGGGAAGAATCCTCATGCAGATCTCTCTAAGACCTCATAAAAATTTCTCACTTAAACATGATGAATATATGAGGATGGTTCCGCAATAGTGGTTTACAATTTTTGGTCAAAATGGACACTAAAATAATTTTTTTTAACTAAATATTCACTTCAAGCACCTATAGCAGCTAAACTGTGAGGAATTTGAAGATGATGCAAACTAGAGTTTCATGAAATTTTGTCTGTAGATTCTAAATATTATTTTTTCAATTTTTTTGGAATCAGATTGCACTTCTTTTTCCATCTCCTTCAAAAACTAGTTTCTTTTAGAAAACAACATTTTTTAAAAGTCACGCTCACCGTATAATGCATAACATTTTTTTCATGAAGGATAAAATTATAATTCTTTCAAATTTTGATTTCTAACTCCAATATCTAGTGCTTCCACTTGGTTAGATAGTTTTTTATTGAATATATTTTCTTTAATCAAGTTTCAAAGTTAAACCAATTACAATTCAGACATAGCGCGATTGTATAACATGTAACTTCTTTTGTATGTATCAAAATTCAATTTATTTATTTTTTTTGGATCAAGGACTTTAATATCTGGTGCACTCATATTTTTCAAAATTTTGTTTTGAAAATCTTCTATTTTCCACATGTGTAGAACAAAGAGTTTTATTTTTGGTGAAAAACCTACATTCACAAGAAATAAAAAATAAATATAATAATTAAATTAAATTTATTTAAAATTATACTTTTTGGGAAGCTTATAATAAGAAATACATACTGTAGACCCTAAATCTACATTTTGCTCAAAAACAAACTAGCATGAGTATTGTTAAATCAAGCAAAATAGATATAGAATCCATATGAAATATTGAATCATGCTTCATAATGCAATCCAAACAACAAAATATCAATTTAAACTAAATGAAAGCACAAAGAAGCAAGAATCCAACTCTATCTCATATTGGATTGGTGTCACATGTGCTAGTGACCCTTTCCCAATCCTTGATAAAAAGCTCAAGATGATGAAGTGCTATGAAGATGGTGGAATGATGATGAACAAGATCAAATCTCAAATGAAGAGAGTAACCTTGCAAGATTGTGGAGAGATTGTGGAGGATTTGCTTGAGGATGATGCACCTATTTAAAGATTTTCAAAATGCCAAGTGTTGAAGAGGGACCAATGTGGGATCAAAAACAAGCCAATGAGTTGAGGACACTTGTCATCATGTGATTAGTTGATGTGTGTGCAAGATTTGGGAAGAGTGCCCAAGAGGGGGAAATTTTGAATTCAAATTTGCCAATAAATGCTGAGAGGGGGACAAGAAAAACAGCAATAAATGCCCTGTTTGACTTGTCATATTGAGGGAAAATGAGGTTATTTGATAAATCAATAAAATTGATTTATTGTGCAAGTGGCTAGATCTAGATAATGCAAGTGGGATGGGATTAGCATTAGATTAGGATTAGATGATGATCATGCTGATTTAATGCTGATTAGGTGAGTTGACATTTTGGACTTTGATATTTGATTTATTTGAATTAGAAAATGATGGAATATAATTTAGGATTTGATTTAAATGGCTTTTTGATTTATTTAATTAAGTGGATGATGCAAGATGAAGGTTGAATGATAATGTTTATTTGATAAATGAATGGATGAAAATGCACTTGATTAATTGATGAATGATCCTAATGCGACATCTAATTTGATTGAATCCGATCGAATGCATAATGTAAATTTTGCATGTCTACACATACTTTAAAAAAATAAATTTTAAATGAATTCATTTGATCACCCAAAAGGTAAATCAAAATTTTTTTTTTATTAGCATTTTGATAGGTGTAAAGGAGACTTCGTTATATGTATGGTTTAAAACTAATGGAGTTTTATCCATGGAGTTTTGATCTAAGGTAGTTTGATCAAACCCTCTTCAATTGGAATTCTTTAAATGAAAATTTTAAAGGATTAAATCATTATATTTTAAAAAAATATGTGATTTCAACAAAAAATAGAATCTCCTAGAAATTGTAAACTAGCTTTGTGGGATCACCCATGACAATGCAAAACCATACATGTTTGTCGAGAATGAAATTCCTCTATAGATGGGATGGCTAATTTAGGGGCCTTTGTCAAAAATATTAAATTTTGAGATGAATTGCATTTGATATGGGAGAACATGAGAAACTCCATCATTAAGTTTCCTTCCACATCATAAATCATGTCAGAGATTCATATGTATCTCTCTCAATATTGTTACGATAACACATATACTCTCAATTGCATGAAAAATAATTATTTCTTTTTTCTTTTGGATCCTTTTATCTAGCTTCATGTTCACCTTTCCTATTCTATGATTGTTAAAAGTTTCTAGAGTCACTTTTGGTTGGTTTTCATCTACCATTCCTTTTCTCCCACATTGATCACTATGGGTGGAGAATTAGTTCAAGAAGAGCCCAATAGTTGTGACTCTTTGAGGAATGATCCAAATATTCAACCTATCCTCTAGAAGGGGAAGTTTGCCTCATACATTGATGCCTTGAAGGGCCATGACCTAAATTTTCCATATAATTTATGAAGGCTTGAAAGGGAGGCCTTGTCAAGGTTTTGGGCCTCTCTTTCTCCATCACTGTGGATTTAATTTTGACAACCATTTATCTCCATCTTGAGGACATAAAAATTCCCAAGAAACCTAAAGGGAATTATCAAAAGGATCTATGGAACTTTTTTAAAACAAAGGTGACAAAGTCAACAAGCTATAAAATGACTATAATAGAGAGGACTTGTCTAGGGTATGGAAGAAGATTGCAAAGGTGTTCATGAGGTATATTACCTCAATGATTATTTTAAATATTCCATGCTCATTTATTTTCTATTCTAAATCACTTCTAATACAATATGAAAATGAACATTACATTTTGGATCCACTCCTCATTGAAATAATTTGTCAAAACTATGCAAGATAAAGGAAAACCCTTGCCTCTTCACTAGGGATTGATCTACAAGATCTATTGGTAAAATGTGACTCTTATAGATTCCATATATTCCCTCCTCATGGTTTCAACCCATCCCTTGTGCACAAGGGTGTTCTTGATATATCAACTAGTAACCCTAAAACCCCTTCATCGAATACCTATTCCACCCCCATCCAGCATCCCAAGGTTACTAGGTCAAACACCCCTCAAACTTCAAAGGTAAAATCCTTTATTTCCATTTCTCCTACTTCTTCATGTAAGAATTTTTATTTTTTTTAGGAACCTCCCAAAATTTCAATTTTTAATGAGTCCAAATCTAGATCCTCCTAGCCCCCTTCTCTAGATGCTATGCTCAAGGACTCCCATCCTAGTTATTCTATGCTTTGCAATTTATTTGGTAGTCCCCCTTCCTTCCCCTTAGTAGGATGTTTGGAAAGCTCAAGAGATGGAAGTTATTCTTTTGAACACCTCCAATCCTTGTATGAATAGTGCCTTCTTGAGGGAGAAAATGGATGAACTTGGAAAAGCCATAAATATTCAAAAGGACATCCTTAAGTGCCTATTGGCCCAATTTCTCATGGAAAAGGATAAAATCCAAAACTTGGAGACTGCTAGTTGAAGTAGTCTAGGGATTGGCTAGGAGAAGAGGAGGATGTGGATCACTAGGAGTTGTTGAGAGGCATGGCTCGTACTTTTGATAGTTGGGCCAACCTAGAATAATATTTTAGGAAATTAAAAATGCTATCGGGTCTCCTAAGGATTGTGCAAGCTTGAGAAAGGATGTTGAGAAAATCCATTGCAACTAGGATAAGGTCCTCATCAGTTTGAATGAGATTAGTGAATACAAAAATGAAAATGTGAAGAATATGGTGACTATTCATGTATTATCCCACCTTAAATGCATTGAGTAAAGATGATCTAGGTGTTTCAATAGGAGCTCAAAAGCTACCATGCAAAGAGAGCTAGGGAGGGAATTTCATATGCCCCTATTAGCTCCAATAGAAAAGATAGTTTGTAGAGAAAGGATCACCTTCTTCTGAGGACAACACTGATAAGAAGAATCCAAAAGTCCTATATTTTGAGGAAAAACTTGAGTTCTTCACCAAGGAGTGGTAGGCTATAAAAGGCCTCCATCTTCTTGGAGAATATTAATTGGTCCACTTAGGTTGCTGGTTTCAATTGGTCCTATCCCAATTTCTGTCGGTTGATGGTTTTTAGTTTCTAGTCTCCTTATCTTTTGTTTTTCTGCTATCTCACCTCTTAGTGAGACCCGTCTATTTTTCCTTAATGACTATTTTTTAATGGGTTTGGTCCCTTCCTAATTTATCTTAATCAAAACATAAATTATACTTCAAGAAAAAATAGAGAAATGAAAATACTACAAATTGAGTATAAGAGTTAGGAACTCAAAGAAGAAAAAATGAAATTTATATTAGAAAAGAAAGATAATAAAGATTGTGTGCACCAATTACGTATCAGATCTATTGTTATAAATATACTTGACAAGTTTGAAGGGTGCTCTACAATAGATATGGAATCAATTGGATGAATCTCCTACATAATAAGGCTATAGTATTTTTAGAGGTAATTTTTCCCTCTTGCATGCTTAAGATTTTCTCTCCAACTAATCTACAAATTATTACTTTCTCACCTTTCTATTATAACTTTTCTTCCACTTGGTAAATGATCATGTTTAATCTAGAATCCTCAAATACTTGGGTTAAATATTGGGAATAAGAGGGAATAGTTGTGATGTGTACCTAGGAGACTAGTCAATCCCCTATGTGATAAAATCATCTTTTTGGAAAGAGGTGTGTGTATATAAAAATGGTGAAAATAATATGCCCTATGGGGGAAATTCAATGCAAGTGTTGTTAGCTTTGGATGGAGTCAATGTGACATTTTAAAGGTTCATAAATTCAACCAATATGATACTATGAAGCTATCTTAGGTTTTTTCCTTCATTATATTATAGGTGAGGACTTACTTATTTCCATTCTCGGGGTCATCCTTTATTTTGAGGTAGCCTCTACTTTTATTTCTAATAATATGGAAATTGTCCAAGATTTTTATTTTTTAAGGGCTCTAGTATTTATTGATATTCAAGAGTACTTAACTTTTTGAAGAAAAAATGTACTTTTCCCTTGAAGGATATTATTGGTGTCATAGTTCTACTCCTATAGGTGGAATTTTCTCTTCTAAGAAAAGATAAATAACTTAGAAATTGCATATCTACCAAGCCTTGTAGATGAGCCTTTAAGAAAATTGCTCCCTGGTGCTAATTTTCTCTTTCATACCACTATACTTTGATTGAATTGTTCTTGATGGCAGCCAGTCATGGATGGAAAATAATTTCATTAGCAAACTATAGGAAACACTTCAATTAATAGGAAACCACAGTGACAATCAGCAAGATAGTGTATTCACAGTGAGTTCACTAAAATGGATAACAAACAATCTTCACCAGTAACTCAAGACACAATATTCAACTCTAATTCCTAGAAATGCTTATGAGCAATTCCAAAAAACCTGATTCTTTGCATTTCTCATTCAATTTCATTGAACAAGTTACAAACTTCATTAAATAGATTACAAACTAACCACACCACACGTTACCTACTTCAGATAACATAATGTCAATCAAATTGCACAATGGGGAGCAACATTGAATTGGTTTGAAAGCTTTGCAGTCTCAACCAAATGCACGATGGGAAAAAAATAATCAATTCATTTCAAACTTTGCAATCTCAACACAAATGCTCGATGGGAAAATAGCAACCAATCTATTTCAAATTTTTCCAATTTTCAACACAAAAACTCTAGCAACTAGTTGTTCCTACCTTCCACGTATTTTCCCCTACTCCAACCATCCACCAAACTACCTTCTTCAAAGGCTCGATTTTGATTTTGAACAAAAATGACCTCCACCAAAATGAACAACCAACTTATTACAAACAAACAAAAACATTAGTAAAAACAAACACTAACAAATCAAAAATCTAGAATGGGGAAAATGCCCCTGCATTAGGCTCCCCCATTGATTAGGATTCATGAGCTCCTACTCATGAGGTCTTCCACAAAATAGCCTGGGTTGGAGATAGCAGATGAAGATAACCATGAAGCATCCTCTACTAGACAATCTTTTTATTTCACCAAATATTGGAAATAATCCCTACCTCAGGTCTTATGTACCAACTGTGTGTCCAAGATGCATTCGATTTCTAGCAAAGCTAAGCGAATCTGGTGTCGTACCTTGCTACTCAACCATAGTTTTAAGTTACACCTCTACTATATCATCATCTATAGGAGCTTGATAAGGAAATAAGTCTATGACATTGAAGATGGGTGAAATGCCCAGTCCAAAGGCAAGGTTTAGTTCATAAGTGAAACATAGAAAAAGAGATGAACCCACACATGTGATTAATCAAATAGGTACAACTACTTTTTGAATTGATTTTTCACTCAATTATGAGGGCTATAATGCATAAATAACAATCAAAAAATAAACCTAACTATTATAACAGTTAAAAGGTAAGTTTTAAGATGTTGAAATGATGTGTACTTTTTTGAAAAAATGTTGTTTTAGGCCTCACTAAAGGCTCATTCGCCTAGTGGCAAATGGATCCCTGCTAGGGTTCTAGAAAATTGATTTTTGGGTTTTGTTCTTCAATATCTACACTCCCATATCCCAAGTGTTCAACTCCCAAAATTCAGAAATCAATTTTGTAGAAGACTTTCTATGATCTTGGAAAAAATATGACAACTTTAAAAAAAAATTCTTCACTTGATCTTCAATCTACAACCTGCAATCACATATCAAGAGAGAAGAAAAATGTTGATTGTTAGGGAATAGGGGTTTGCCTTGGTCAAACCCCATTTTGGTAATTAAACCTTGAACTAAAACAATGCATGAAAGGAAAGATGAATGAACAAAGTAATGCTACACCTCACCAATCCTCAATTGAACCTTGGAGTACACATCAACAATCTTGCTTGAAGTGGCCTAAATGAATGTAGATATTGATCATGAAATTTGATATGAAACAATGATTGAATAGGATCTCCAATGCTACATCAACATATTATCTCAACAACATGAATGATGCACTATACCTTTGACATGATGAATTGGATATTTTATTGCTGCAATAAAACCTCAATAATCTACCCTTGAATGCCTTCTTGAATGTTCTTGAATGCTCTATAATTCTCTTATGAACTCTTAGGATGCTTTTATAAAATTTCTTAGATGAAACTATGTGAAATAGCCTTATATTTATACTTAAAATGAAATCCTAAAATTAAATTAACACAAGCCGACATCAGATCTTGAATTTGAAATCATTAAAATCCCACCCAAAACACATCCCAAGGGGGGTTTCCTAAGTTAAGGTGGACCCATTTTCCATAGGGTGAATGGGTCCTAGCATACTTAACTAGGACATGTTTCAGGGAATGTGAAATAACATGCCAAAAGGGGGTCCTAGGACCTAGTGGGGACCCATTCGCCAGGTGGAAAATGCATCCTAGGGCACTAGCCTAGGACACAATCCTTACAAAATTAAGTGTTGTGAAATTTTATTAATGAGTGGCGGGTTTTATCCCTCCAAAAATGCAATAAATAAGGCTTGGATTTGAATTTAAGGGTTCAATTAAGCTCGAATTAACCTCAATTAATTAATAAATCTCTAGATTAGTGTGAAAGTGTAAAGAAACACTTTACAACACCTTAAATAAGGCACCATTAAGTCCATTTTATCATTAATTATTCATTCCCAAATTAAGTGTGAAAAAGGGTTACTTTTTTCAACACTATAATAAGTGTCGTCAAAGCTTACACCTCTTTGACAGTCTTATGGGAAATTCAGTGAGTGGGGGACCAATTTGAGCCTCACTGAATAACCTTTGAGATTTTTATAGAAAGTCAGCTCTTCTTTGTGTTGGGAGGAAAGGTAAAAGGAAATGCAAATAAAAATTGAAAATGGTGATGTGCCAAAGCTTTAACAACATTTCAAACCTCAACTTATTTCCTATGAATGATATAATAGACATAGAATGCCACAGACCCTTCATTGTTGGGAAGAGAACAAGCAACAAAGACTAAGTAAAAGCACAGTGTAGTCTTTCAAATCTCCCTATAGGAAGCAACCATTAAGGTCCGATCAAACATGAGAAAACTCTATAAGTTAATAGAAATATCTAGAATATTACAAAAACCATTTCTCCCTTTATGACATAATATGAAAATAACAACCTTTATAGAAAATGGAAAAGTTCAACAGACGTAATCTGATTTCTAAAAGTTATCATTCAACATAGAAGCTTAACAACATGGAAATTAGCTACCCGAACTATCAAAATAAGCTTAACACAATGATTTTAACATGAATGAAAATATAAAGAAGGAATTTTGACAAAGGCCATAACATGCACAATCTCAAAGATTTATTCTAAATAGATCAAACTTCAATATCAAATGAACTGAAAAACAAAGGTCATATGCCAATCCGATGATAGTTTGAGTTAAAAATATAACATGCTAGAGAATAACAGTATTCTGTAAAAACTTTATACTTCTAAAAACATAAAAAAACTCTCTACTAGATCTATCTACTTTGAAAAGGTTTTCAAAGTAAGTTCTTTCTAACTAAAAAATATATATATATTTTTTTTTTTACTTATGTTGTCGAGCCCTATTTATAACTCGGAAGAAGAGAACACTGTCACCAACATTCCAGAACTAGAAACTTCTAAGTGCTTGCACCTAATAGCCCATGATTCGATCTTAGATCTTGATTAGATCGCATCAATCTTTGCTCATTAAGTCTCAACTACTTTATTAATGGCTTGGATATTTAGCAAAGATTGCAATCAGAAAACAATCATATTCTAACACAGCCTAACAAAAATCTAATTGATCGATCATACAGATTGATGGCGCTGACCCAAAGGTTCCACCCTAAAGACAAGACACCCACTGCATTCTGATAAACTCCACCCGAAGAGATCATTCCACAAAAATAACAATTGCTCGAATGAATAGATGACATGTCGAGTGGGTGGACAATCTCATATTTATGAGAATGAAATTAAAGAAAATCCCTGCCAAGCAGACATGTGTCTTGGCTTGCACCCAAAAGGAAAGTGATATACAAAAGCCATGCAGCCACTAGGTGGTGCATTGTGCCCCTTTCAGATCAGTCTTCTCTTCATTAAGCACAAACTCTTCCCGAAGCTGAAAAAGGTAAAAGCTGAAAACCAAAAGGATTAAAAAGAAAAAATTTGTTTTCAATAAGAATTCGCTAAAAAATTTCTAAGGATCTTAAAAGGCCCAATATTTTTTATTTTCAACTTGTTATAGGTACCATTAGGAAATTTTTCCCTCTGAAGATGATCCATTACAAGATCCCCTTCCTAAAAGTGCACCTCTCTCCATTTCTGATTGATATATCATTTGTATTTTTGATTGCTTCCTTCAATGTTTCTCTTAACCTCCTCATGAAGGTCATGGATGTCTTAGCAAAGTCTTCACCATCTACACTTTGTTTCTCCATATCACCCAGATTTTGAAGTTTAAAAACACCTCTAGGATGCATGCCATATACAATGTAAAATGGGCTGAAACCTATACTTCAATTTGGAGAATCATTATATGCAAAATCTACTTGTACCAATGCCATATCCCAATGGCTAGGTGTGTTTCCAACAAGGAAACATAGCATATCACCAAGACTCCAATTAACAAGCTCAGTTTGGCCATCTTTCTGGGGGTGATAGGTTGAACTAAAATTGAGGTGTGTGCCCAGCTTTTTCCAAAGAGTTTACCAAAAATTCCCCACAAACTTGGTGTCACGATAAAATATGACACTTATTGGGATACCATGCAACTGTACCACTTCCTTGAAAAACAAGTTAGCAATATTGGTAGCATAACTAGTTCTCTTACATGGAATAAAATGGACCATTTTAGAGAACCTATCCACAACTACAAAAATAGAATCATTTCCCCTTTGGGTACAAGGAAAACCTAAAATAAAATCCATACTTACAAAGTCCCATGGTCTAGATGGAACTGGTAATGGTTGATACAAACCAGCATTTTGACTCTTTTGGTTTTCCAACTAATAAAATTTGCACCTCTCCACATACTTCTTAACATCTACCCTCATCTTTGGCCAATAATAATGGGTTCTCAACTACAAATAAGTTTTTTCTTTCCCAAAGTGTCTTGCTAGGTTGTCACAATGTTTCTCCTTTAGTAAATTATCCCTCATTGATCCTCTAGGGATGCACAGTTTGTTCCCTTTGAACAACAAACCTTCTTGTAGCATAAATTTCATCCATGGCTCTCTATCTATGTTGATAGGACTGCTGCAAAATTCAAATGCTTCCTTGAAATTTGCATCAACATACAACTCCTTCAAACTATCAAAGCCCACACTGTTAGCCTGAATTTCATGAAACAATAAGCTTCTCCTACTTAGTGCATCATTATTTGTTTGTCCACTCTTATGTTTCATTACAAAGTTAAAACTTTGAAGATACTCTACCCATTTAGCATGCCTTTAGTTCAACTTATGTTGGCTATTTATAAATTGCAATGCATGATTATCCGTATAGACAATGAACTCCTTAGGAAGCAAATAGTGCCTCCACTTCTTTAATGACTAAACTAATGCATAAAACTCAATATCATAGGATGAATATCTCTTCTTACCATCATTTAACTTTTCATTAAAGTAGGCCACAGGTTTTCCTTCTTGACTAAGATCATCCCCTATTGCCAATCCACTAGCATCACATTCAACTTGGAATACTTTATTGAAATCAATTAAAGTAAGAATGGGTTGTTCACTCACCTTTTATTGGAGAAATTGGAAACTCTTTATAGCCTCTTGTTTCCATCCAAACTTATTTTTGTTCCCCTTAATTGTCTCAATAATTCGAGCAACTACATGAGTGAAATTCTTAATAAACTTATTGTAAAAAATAGCAAGGCCATGAAAAATTATTACCTCCATTGCACTCTTAGGTGTTGGTCAATCAATGATGTCTTGAACCTTCTCCTTATCCATCTTCAATCCATCCTTGGATACCAAAAACCCCAAATAAACCAATTCATTCTACATAAACACACAATTCTTAAGGTTAATATGTAACTTCTCCTCATGTCAGCTTGTCATAACAATTTTCAAATGCTCCAAGTTCTCCTATTTTAACTTGCTAAACACCAAAATTTCATCAAGATACAATGATAATAAACTTCCCAAGAAACGGTTTCAAGACATTATTCATAAGCCTCATAAAAGTACTAGGGGCATTAGAAAGCCCAAAAGGCATAACCAACCATTCATAAAGCCCATCATTAGTTTTAAATGTTATTTTCCATTCATCCCCAAGTCTAATTCTAATCTAATGGTAACAAATTTTTAGATCTATCTTAGAAAAATGCATTGAGCCACTCAAACAATCCATTAAATCTTCAATTTTGGGAATAGGAAATCTATATCTAATAGTTATCTTATTGATGGCTCTGATGGCTCTAGAATCAGTGCACATTCTCCATTCACCTTTTTTTTTGGCACTGGAACTATAGGAATAGCACAAGGGATAAGACTCTCTCTTATCAAACCTTTCTTGAGTAATTTCTCAACTTGCCTTTGAATCTCCTCATTCTCTCCAGGAGTCAATCTATAGGTAGCCTTGTTTGGAAGGCTAGCCTCAAGAATCAAATCCATATGATGATTAATACTCCTTATGGGTTGCAACTTATTAGGAAGATTCACTACTACAATATCCATATGTTCATTCAAAATACCTTGCACTTCATTAGGAAAATCCTCTAAGCTTGTAGAGGAAAACACAGTAGAAATTTTAGAAACCAAAGCAACTCCTACTTCTTCCTTCTTCATCTCATGTAAAAACACTTTTCCACTTACCAACATTACCTTGTTGTTGCTTCCACTTTTGTTATCCCCTTCTCATTCTTGCATAGACAATAGGGTCTTCTTGATCCCATTCTTCTAAATAGTGTAGGTATTATCTCTCCCATTATGCAACACATGAAACACATCCATGGGCATGATATCACAAAAAATATTATCCTTAGAATTCAACCATATCATGTTTATTAACTAGAAATTGATATCCTTTTTGTAACCAAGTGTAGTGTAGAAAAATGTATCCCTTTACATTTTCACACTTGTTTGGGCTCTCCTAGTTAAAATTGGGCTTCTTTATGGCTTATTTGGCCTTATTTTGCATCCACAAGCCTTATTAAATGCATGTTTCTAAGGATAATCTTAACACTTAACAATTGGAAAATCATAATTCATGTTTTTGGTTGTGTTCTAGATCTAGTGATCTAGGACTCATACACTGGTCACCTTGGGTGTATGGGTCCCACCTAGGTCTCGGGGCATGATTTTGAACATTACATTGAACTTAACACATTTTAGATTTTGTGTCCCATGTTTAAGACACTGGGACTCATACGCCTCAACTAGTGTATGAGTCCTGCTTTAGCCAGGACCTATTTTAAATCATTTTTTTGTTGGGATTCTATTATCCTAGATTTGATGTTGGCTTGTAGTGTTGTAATTTCAAGAAATTTTGCATAAAAAAGTATAAATACAAAGATATTTCACATAATTTCTCCTAACAAGCTAGCAATTTCAAGTCTTCAAGTACTCTAAAATTTTCATGAGCAAGTGTGATCTAGAAATTCAAGAGTTGATTATCAAGCATTTGGAGTAGTATTCAAGATTCAAGCATCATGTCAAAGTCTTCATGTATCATGTGTGTTTTTGAGCTAACATTTGTGATGTAGGTTTTCATGATTCAAGCAGGCATTCAAATACATTACCTTATATCAAGATTAAGAGTCAAGATCCACATCCATTGGAGCCATTTCACACAAGATTGTAGCTTTTATATCAAGTGTTTGGTGAGTTGTGATATTGTATATTGTTCATTCATCATTCCTTCATGCTATTTCATTTCATTTCAAGGTTTGATTAAAAAAATGAGGTTTGACCAAGGAAAACCCCTATTCCCTAACACAACATTTTTCCCTCTTCATGTGTGATTGTAAATCTAGGTGATTTGGATCTTGAAGATCCTTTGCAGAAAAAGTTGCAAGATTGAAGAAAGTTTTCAAAGTTTTCAAGTTGTCATCTTCACGAAAACTCACCTATAGATCATAATTCAAAATTTTTGGACTTGGAGATCAGACAAGATAAAAGCTACAAAAGATCACTCGAGGCTACAGAAGTTTCAATCAAACCCTAATATTAGGACTAAATCATGCCTTTGGGCATATGAGTCCTAGTATACCTATTTTTAGTAGTTTTTTGTAGATCTTGATTTGTCAAGAAAAGATTCCAAATTCTACCTAGATTCTAGTAGCAAGACTAAATCACCCAGTCTGGCATATGAGTCCCAGTGCACTTCAAAAATAAAAATTTTATAGTTGAAAATCTTGCTTGGAATCCATCGGTTTACCAAGTTCCTTTCTGTCTAATTTTTGTTTGTTCATTTGGTTTAATGCTTCTAAGTTTCTAGGGTTTAGTGCATTAGGGTTTTCATTTCTCCTTTGAAGCTTCTTTTTAATGGTGAACCCCCTTTTTTTAATCACACCTAAGGAAACCAACCCCTATTATATCATTCCCTCAATTGAGTCACTTGGTTGAGGGACCTTGGTTTCCTAATGAATTAAGATTGAAATAGGTCCCCAAGTTAAATCTCCTAAAATGTGGAACCCTATTTCCTTTGGTTCATTTTGGTGAACCCAAACTTTCGACCCTTTATTTCTAATTTGGAGAACATTGTAGTCCTATATCTAGGTTAATTTTTCATTATATTTTCATAATTGAATTGCATTTAGGGCTTCTAAATATTGCATTAGTGTAAAAGTGCATATAGGTTGCATTTTTGCATCTTGCATCATTTAAATTCATTAAAAAATTATAATTTCAAATAGTCAAGTCAACATACAAACTAGAAACCTTAACATCAAGTCAAAATTTGCTGAATTTGGCTCAAAAACCCTAATCTGGGACTCATTCACCCACTTGGGCAATTTAGTCCCTATAAAAGTGGTTTTCCCATATTTCTCAAAATTTTGTGTTGTCTATTTTCTAGTATTTGAACCTTCCAAAAACTTAACTAGGACTCATTCACCAATTTGGGGTGATTTAGTCCCATCTCAAGCTTAAATCTGCATTTTATAGCATTAAAAACCTTATTTTTATACTTTTGTTTGTTGTTATTAGATCTCTATTTCAGTTTGTTGAGTTTTTGTTTCATTCATTTCATTAGATCTAGCTTAATTTGGTTTCATTTCAAGAGTATTTGTAAACATAAGAATTAGAATAAAAGAATATCATTTATCTTGTATTCATTGTATTTATCTTGCATTCATTTATTATCCTTTGCATGAGCTTTACAACTTGGTGTCCTATTTCTAATACTATAGTGAGACAGTTTGAGACTCATGCCATCCTACGATAACACACTCATCATGTATCTTGGGTTATCTAGCTCTTTCACTCATAGTGTTGACACTTGTTCACTAGGTATGGACCATACCCTTGACAAATCTTTACCTTCAAGTAGTATGACAAGTGTTGAAACAATGGTTGCTAGTGTTCCTCAAGAAAACATAATCCAAATCCATGAAGAATTTGAAAACCTACAAAACATACTGAGTATTGAAAAAATTTCCAACACTACTATTCCTACCATAGATAACATACTCTGAATTATTGAAAGTGAAAAAGGAATAGAGATTACATGTAACTTAGCTCAAATTTTTGGCAAACATCTTACCTCAATGACTAGTTGTGCTCAAACCTCGAACAATGCTCAAAGTCAAGGAGGAACTAAAATTCTTCCTCCTAAAACCATTGCCTCTATTCCTACCTATACCAATCCTCAAGTTACCACAATGATGCAGCCTACTAGTAATGTCATTCCTACCTTGGGTATTTCCACTAGAAATCCTTATACCTTTGTGGCATCTCACATCATATCTCCTACCACTTTACCTCCCATAAGTGTTCCATTCACTTGTCCCTCAAACACATACACACCTCCACCATATTCACCTCCATCTCAAAACACAACCAATGATGCCATCTTTAACGAACTTTTACAAAATGCTTCAGCCCTTCAAAAAAAAATTCCACCATAAACCAAAATCAAAATGTCCAACCTTCATACTATGTCAAAAGCAATACCTTATCCTTGGAGATATTAAGAACACTGATACCATAAGGTATAGAAATTCCTAGGTTTGAGAAATATGGATGGAAAGGAGATCCTTCTAACCATGTTTCCACTTACACCACCTTATGCAGTGATTTCATCCTTGAAGATAAGCTATTGGCTAAGCTTTTCCCTACGTCCTTAAAGATACCACTTTAGAATGGTTTTCCTCATTATCGAATAACTCAGTTTGTTCATTCAATGAAATTTTTGAGGCCTTTATCAACGATTTCCAAGTGCACATGACCCCTAAGATGACATTAGATGATTTGATGAGATGTAAGAAAAAGGATGATGAAAAGGTTACTAACTTCATTTAACACTACCAATTTCTTTCTTCCCAAATCGACATAAAGATTCTTGATCCTCACCTTCAATGAATGTTCATTGAGAACTTACAAACTAAGATGCAAGATAAGCTTGGAATAATGAAGTTTCCTTCCTTTGTACATTATCAAAACTTGGTTAGTAGTCATGAAACAAAAACCACCTCTAGCCATCCTGAAAAGTCTAAATCTCCAAATCAAAACAACTACCAACCTTTTAGGAAAAAGAATAAAGGTTTTATTCAACTAAATCCCCCTCAACCAACTCAACATGTTGATACCCAAGTGGCTGCTATAAAGAAGACAAATCCTTTTGCATTTGGGGATTCAGCTAGACAATTTACTCTCGATACCCTCCATAACACCATGTTACAACTTCTACAGAAGAACTTGATTTCCTTACCTCCTATTATAACTCCTGATCCTAATAAGCCATTACCTCCAAACTTTAGATCCAATTCCTATTGTCATTTTCACCATTAAAGTGGACATGATACAAAACATTGTAAGCATCTTAAACATCTTGTGCAAGACCTCATTGATTCCAATCATATTCAAATTGGAGGTGTCAATGATCAAGGTAATAAATATGTTTCCCCTCCCAACCAAAACTTGAAAATCTTTACCAACCCTATGCCAAATCATAATATTTCATTTTTCAAAGCTATTGAAACTAAGAAGAATGATGTGATGAATGCTAACATGGATGATGACAACATGGATACTAATGAAAAAATTCATATGGATAGTATGGTTGGATTGATCAAAATTCAATCTTGTAAGGGCCAAACTAAAATTCCTCTTGATATCGCTTTTTCAAAAAAAAAAATACTTAAACATGCACCTAATGGTCCTCTTTACATAGCCATCCAAATCAATGACAATCCCACTAATGGGATATTAATTGATCTTGTCTATGGAGAGAATGTGATCACTGAAGAATTCTTACTTGTGCATGAACTTTATCAAGATACATATGAAAAACCGAAAGCATGGATAAAGACACATAATGGTTTTACTTTCCCTATGATTGGTTTGATAATCATTCCTCTAAAAGTGGGACCGAAACAAATAGATGTCTCATTCTCCATCATCCCGACGTCAGATCAATTCCATGTGAAACTTGGTTACCCATCGCTACGCTCTATGGAAGTCATCTCGTCAGTTGTGTATAAATGTTTAAAGTTTCCTTTTGACAATGAAATATTTACTGTGCACCATAGTGGCTTTAATCTTGTGTCTTCCCATGGGAACTTTTCATAGGATTTCTTTTGTCGCAAGCCTATTGAACCTATTAAACCTCGTGAAGACTTCTTTTTCAAATCCTATCAAAATTTTAAGGTAAAATGTATAGAAAAATTATCCATTCAAAACATTCCTCAACCCATGATTGAGCCTCCAATCCTTGATAAAACCATGATTGAACCAAAATGAATTCCAAGTAACCAAGACCAACCCAAGACTAATCCTTTTCCTATCTCCTTTAAGAGACCATGAGATAACCAAAATAATTTCGTCATGCCTCCTAAGATTAAAAAAAAAATTACAAAGCTAAAGAGAAAGTGGTTGAACACCCTCCCATGGTTCCTTTCTTCCTCCCCTTAGGGAAGAAAAGAAACCTATGGTTGAAAAACACGCTCCTACAAAAACACAACTTGAAAATTGTACCAAAATAAATAGAAATGCTAGAGAGCGTAGGCATAGACGTCATGTTATTTCTCAAAGGTTAAACAAAGAAAACAACAACAAAAATCAATATCCAAACTCTAGTGCAGCAATACACAATGATTATTCCTCTTTACCACAACAAAAAGATCCTATATCACAACCACAACAAGGACTAGCACCTTCTTTGGAAATTATCATTCAACCTCACATTGTGATTAACTTGGATGATGATGATGAGATTGCTAAAATTGATGAAGAAGTGCATAATGAATTGAATTTATTATTTTCTTCTTCCATGAGCTTATATGATAACAACCACATGTTGATCCTCCTAAAAAGGGTGACTCACCACATGTTAAACTTTTTGAGACTCCTAGTACCGCACTCGTTGTTGTCCCTTTGGCTAGTTGTCTTCCTTCTGTATATGATGAACAAGATTGGGATGTAGATGACTTGCTATAGGTTGACTCACATGAGCCTTACTAGTCTTCTCTTTGATTTTATTTTTTCATGTTATGTGTGTGATTGCATGCACATAATGTGATCATCCCATACCCATATATTTGATGTATCTCTCTCTTTGTGACATTACTCTATTTGCATCTGCATTATTCTCTATGTCGTAAACATTTTATCTTTTTGTTGTCTTGTGTTTTCCTTTTGGGGATGATGCAAGGCATCGAGACATTTAGGTCTCTTCCATGTTGACCCAAAATATTATCATTTATCTTTTCTTTGTCTTTTTTTCTCCTTTTGGGGATGACGCAAGGCATCGATACATTTAGGTCTCTTCCATGTTGACCCAAAATCTTTCATTTGTTTTCTCTCTCTTTGTGCCATTATTATTGTTCCATGACTATTTTGGGAATGATGACACTTCTGAGCTCTATAAAAATATTGTAGCAAAGACATACTAACCTCAAATCCATGGATCTCTTATGTGATTTTGAGATTTCATTTTGGGGGCAACCCCTTTTCATGACGTAGCTTCATTTGGAAACATATGAGTGGACATAGGGCTTTCCAAATAATCTCTCATGTCCTCTTTATTGTTATCATTTATCATTTTCTACTTTAAATTAATTTCTACAGCATGATGTTTAGCAATTTCTTTAAAGTGGGGGCATACATTAGCATTATTATTTTGCATTACAACTCATGTTTCATTGTGTAGTCTTCCTAGTTCATACGATACGTATTTCTCTTGGTGATGAAATTGGGTGTGATGTCCTTCAAGAGAGTGATATCTCTTAGCATATTAGATTCCTCTTAGTGGCTTGATGCAACACACTTCACCCCCTAAGTTGTGAATATTCTATTATTATATTGGTCCTCTCTTGGAGACATTAGGCATGATGTTACCTAAGTTAATACCTTACATGAACTAAGAAAAATTCCTTTGAACATACCTTACACTATTCTTCATTTACAATAATTGTTATATGGCCACCTGACATAACACACTTTTCTTTCCTGTGGAGCCATCTTGTTTGTTCATGGGTCTTAGCATACAAATATTTTCTTGCCTCATGAATCTTGTCATTCGTGTTGTGTAGTGCCTTGTAAAATTTATCAGGAGGTATAGCTTTGGTATGGTTAGCGTATGGGAGCCAAACTTAGGTGTGACTTTCCCATAGCCACTTTCTTGTCTATGTGAGTGCATACTGACCACATGTGTATGTGTCTTTGAGGGCTCATCTAGTTGATGACCTGAGGTTCCACTAGCCCTTGTGAGTGTGTGTTTTGTTTGCATAGTGGACATTGTGTTCCACTTGTGAATTTTTTTTGGACAAACAGCTTAGATCTGATCCACATCATGTTGGAAAAATGGTCATGGCTTGAGCCATCATCTATTTTATTTTTATTTCTTCTTTATGTCTTTGATAGTGTATGCTTGTGCCTTGTTTTTGCTTCATACATCATTCACATGTGTGTTTGTGTTTGCCTATGTTATTTTTACATAGGATCTCAATCTTGGGGGCTTGATCATCCCTCTTCATTGTTGTCATCCTATCTCACTAGTATTGGTACACTTGGACCCCTCTTGATGCAATTTTGTCTCCTTTAGTGTGAGTTTGAAGCAAGTTCCTCCTCTCACTAAAGTGGGGGCCAAATGTAGTGTAGAAATTTATGTATCCCTTTACATTTTCACACTTTTTTGGGCCTTCTTGGTTAAAATTGGGCTTCTTTATGCCTTATTTGGTCCTATTTTGAATCCACAAGCCTTATTAAATTCATTTTTCTAAGGATAATCCCAACACTTAACAATTGGCAAATCATAATTCATGTTTTTGGGTTATGTTTTCCAAATATGGTGATCTAGGACTCATACACCACCTTGGGTGTATGGGTCCCACCTAGGTCTCGGGGCCTAATTTTGAACATTGCATTGAACTTAACACTTTTTGGAGTTTGTGTCTCATTTTTAAGACACTTGGACTCATACGCCCCAACTAGTGTATGAGTCCCACTTTAACCAGGACCTATTTTAAATCAAATTATTGGTAGTATTTTATTATCATAGATCTAATGTCGGCTTGTAGTGTTGTAATTTTTAGAAATTTGGCATAAACAAGTATAAATACAAGGACATTTCACATAATTTCTCCTAAAAAACTAGCAATTTCAAGTCTTCAAGTACTCTAGTAATTTTTATGAGCAATTGTGATCTAGCAATTCAAGATCATTCAAGAGCGTATTATCAAGCATTTGGAACAACATTCAATATTCAAGCATTGTGTCAAAGTCTTCATGCATCATGTGTGTTTTTGAGCTAATATTTTTGATATAGGTTTCCATGATTCAAGTAAGTATTCAAATACATTACCTTATATCAAGATCAAGAGTCAAGATCCACATCCACTGGAGCCATTTCACACAAGATTGCAACTTTTATATCAACGGTTTGGTGAGTTGCAACATTGTATCTTTTTCATTCATTATTCATTCATGCTATTTCATTTCATTTCAAGGTTTGATTACCAAAATGAGGTTTGACCAAGGCAAACCCCTATTCCCTAACACAACATTTTTCCCTCTTTAGGTGTGATTGCGGATCTAGGTGATTTGGAGCTTGAAGATCATTTGAAGACAAAGTTGCAATATTGAAGAAAGTTGTCAAAGTTGTCAAGAAGTTGTCATCTTCACAAAAACTCACCTACAAATCGTAATTCAAACTTTTCAAACTTGGAGATCAGACAAGACAAAAGCTATAGAAGATCACTCAAGTCTACAAAAGTTTCATTCAAACCCTAGTACTAGGACTAAATCACCCCTCTAGGCGTATGATTCCCAGTATACCTATTTTCAGTATCTTTCTATAGATCTTGATCTGTTAGTAGAAGATTCTAAATTTTTCTAAAATTCCAATAGTAGGACTAAATTGCCCAGTCTAGCATATGAGTCCCAACGCACTTCAAAAAGCAAACTTTCAGAGTTGCAGATCTTGCTTGGAATTCATCAATTTACCAAGTTCCTTTTTGTCTGATTTATATTTGTTCATTTGGTTTAATGCTTCTAAGTTTCTATGGTTTAGTGTATTAGGGTTTTCATTTCTCCTTTGAAGCTTCTTTTTAATGGTGAACCCCCTTTTTTTAATCACACCTAAGGAAACCACTCCCTGTTATATCCTTCCCTCAATTGAGTCACTCGATCTTGGTTTCCTAATGAACTAAGAGTGAAATAGGACCCCATGTTCGACGAGAAAAAAAAACTAATAAAGCACATAGAGCTGGGACCATAACAGAACCACAAGACACCTACATTTCTCCCAACAACTTGAGACCAGTGATCACATTCCATTCCTGAGACATGAAATGGAGCTTCTTTTTGAAAGTCACAAGCCCCTGCAGAGTGGCCTGAGTATCACTGTGACATGACAAGCTTAGGTATCCACCATTTTACCCATCTTCTACTTATGACCATCCTCTAGACCATCCACAACCTACTTCCCCTGGGATTTCAATGTTGTTAGTACAATAAGGATAACCACTTTAACTATTTTGCACATTTATTTTGGTATTCATATATGTTTCACTATTTATTGTTAATAAAATTTGTAAACTCAATAGATCACAAAAATAGTAAAAGGTGAGATAAACTTATAACCAATATGATTTTGAAAAGGACAATTATACAATTACTCTTATATTTTATTTATATTATCTTTTTGAACATTTTAAAATAATCTATTTTTCAATGTATAACAAAATAAATACAAATATAATTAAAATTTAAACCTTGTACAAATGTAAACAAATAAATCTAAATTAATATATTATTTAATAGAATACATTTAAACAATATGAACATAATTATTTTATTAATATAGTTTCAACATAACATTTTTCACCTTAAAAATGATGTCATCTTTACTAACTTAATAACATATTTTCCTAATAATACATTTTCTTAACCCTCACATGCCATATTACTTAAACCAATCATCTTAAGATGCAAAATTTGAAATGAATAGTTTTTACTCTTTCAATAATTTTCAATAAAATACTAGTCCATTATTGTTCACATGAAATGTATATAAATAAATATAATTCAATTTACCTTAATTAAATGTGTTAGGGATTGATAAATTAGGTATGTTTAATTTTTTTAATTTAGAACAATGAATACGAAGATATAAAGATACTTATTTTAATGGTCAAGAGTGAATACTAGATAAATAAATTCTAGAATCTATTTGATATATAATTTAGAATCAATGTCTTTCTATTAAGAAATATTTTAGAGTTTATGTTGAATTTGCAGTAGATGTTAGAAGATAAGTTTGTAATTATGAGACAAAGTCATGATCATAGTTCTACACTTTGAATTTGGATTTATCCGTCTAATCAATAATATTTTATTTTAAAAAAATTGTGATAGATTATAATCTTTTTACTCTTCTAAATATTTGAAGATATAGTGGTATTTATAAAAACATGGAAGATTATCAAATCATCAAAATGAAACAATTTCTCCTCAATCAAGTTCTAGAAAAATAACAAGGATAACAAAAAATAAGAAAGTGTCTTAGAATATATATATTTTCCCTTTTATTACACCAAATCAAAATGGGTTGCTATTAACTATTTTAATGTTCTATAAAAAAAAAATTGAATACATTGCATGTCCTTAAATACTAACTTACATAACATCCAATTGTGTCAAATATAGGTTGAACCATCTTAGAGTGGGAGGATGAATGTGGATAATTGAAAAAATAGAATTTAAAATTTCAAAGTAAAAAGGGACAAGTCCAATAGCATAGAAGTGTTCTAGTGTAAGTATAATTATATCCATGTGGTGAAAAAATAAATGATATAAGTAAATGATAAATGAATGAATGAGGTAAATGTTTAGGTGTGTGTGTATAAAGATAATATATATACATTAAATATAAACAAATAAAATTTTAGGGGGAGGAGCCTGACCTTACATAAAATAATATCATTTCTAATTATATATGCATATCAAAATATATCTTTAAAATAAATAAAAATCTAAATGATAAATGATATAAACATGTGAATTTCACCAAGTACATAAAATAAATAAGAATAATTTACTTCATATTAGAAGATTAATCTTTACTTGGTAAAGGTTATCCTTAATAAAAAAATAGAATTTGGTGCTATTTTCGTAGACATGTTTTTACAACTTTCATAGTTAACTTTTGTTTCCAGCACTAGGATTGTTAGACTTAATCTTTTTTCCAACACCAGAGATACACTTTAGAATTAATCTTTTTCCAACACCAGAGATACACTAACTTTGTATAGGAATGCCACGTTATAAATCTATATTTCATGTATGTGGAGGCAAAGAGATCCTTTGGGCAGATTCTTGTTAATGATATAGCTTTGAGCCTCATCATTTTATCAATTTAATTAATAAGAAAATAAGTAAATTCAAAGACTACTTATTTATTTGTAGCTGAATTTTGTGAAAGGTCATCCCATTTAAATGATAATTTATATATTTATTAAGGCCGACTAATCCAAGGGTCACCTAGAACAAAGAGATGCATTGGTTCATGAAGAGGCCGACTTATCTTGAAGAGACATCTTGTTTGGTGGATTCCATACCAACTTGTGTTTATTGAAGGCACTACTCTCTCCTTCATGATCAAATTATTATCAAATCAAGTGCATACTATCACAAGAAGATTGACATTGTGTAGCAGATCGACATCTCTTTCATAAGGCAGTTTGTGATTAAGGAAATATATCATTCATTGTATAATCACACCTAGGAGAGGTGCTACCCTTATTGTTTTAGATTAGCCAAGTGTGTGGCTAAGTTGTAAAGAAAATTTGTTGCTCCTTCATTTAATTATATAAGAGATATAATTTGTTGTTGGGTTTTTCTCCCTTGAGAAGGAGGGTTTTCCCAAGGTATATGTTGTATTGTTCATTATTTTATTATTTCTACTTAACTTAATTATGATCCTAAAACTAAAAATTCCTTCCCTTACACGCCAAGAAGCTATAGAAAAATTTGGAAAAGCTAGTACATAGAGTGAGAGTAACACTAAATAAGAAATTTCCTTATCACCAACATCTCGCACACATATAGAGGGAACATACCACACCATGGGGGATGCAATGGATGATGATCCTGAACGTGCAACATTTGAGTTCTCATTCACTAACTAGGAAAGGGCTATAGTGCTAAAGAACATTCATCCTTCAACCTTACCATTCTTTTATGGGTTAATGATTGAGGACCTAGATACATTCTTGTTTGAATTTGATGTCCTATGCAGAAGTTATGACTATACTTATGATGCTCATAGGCTCAAAATATTCCCTGCAACTATAAAGGATGCAGCCCTAAGATGGTTCATGGGATTAGGTAGGGATGTTGTTCCTGATTGGGATACGATGAAGACATTGTTCTTGGAGAAGTATCAGGACTATTGTAAGAGACCTGACAGAAGGAAAAATGACATTTTCAAAATGTCACAGAATGAGGATGAACCACTAGAATATTATGTGGTGAGATTTCAATTTTCTTTGAAGAAAAACCCACAAAAAAGTTGTCAAAAGAGTCCCTCAAGTTAGTCTTTTTTAGGGGAGTCAATGATGACTGCATGGATGCTTTGAACCTCATTGGACAAGGAGATATTTTACAAATACCATTTCAAGAAATGTGTAAGGTCTGGAGAAATTATTCTAGGACCTTTACTAAAATTCCAAGAGGAAATTATTAGCTATTTAGCAACTCAGTTGGATACCCTCCACATCAAGAAGTAGGAGGAAATTGAGGATATGCTCACTGAATATTATACAAATTATAGGAAAAGAAAAGAAAATTATAAATGCAAAAGAGTGGCTAGTATCTAGCAAGATAAAGTTGAGAAACCTGATTTTTAGAAAATTGAAGGAGATGATGGACAACTCTTTTATATAGCACAAAGGATTCCATGGAAAAACTAACAAGGCATGCCAAAAGACCCCCTCATCTTTAACCCATCCTTTCCTATTGAGAATCAAAACTTTTCTGCTTGGAACTCTCAACCCTGGATAGCAAACCAAAACCATGGTAGAACCCTCCACAATGGCCACAACCTCAGCCAAATTGGAACCAATGGCAGCCAAACCATTGGCTGCAATAAAATTATCAGGGTTCCAATTATGATCCACAATGGTCAACATAGCAAAATCAATGGCAGCCTCAATGGAAAAAAGGCCAGCAGTGGCAGCAACAAAATATGAACTATCAATAGCCTATGCTCCCTCCTCCACCACAACAATAAGCCTTAATGCCTCCATCAAATCCTACATCCCAATCATTCAAGAAACCACAAATACCTACCCAACCTGCACCTAACCCTAACACTAAGCATGTTCAACATGCTTATACTAATGAAGCTATGCAATACCCCACATATGGGGTAGAGGTGAGTGATGTCCACCTTAGATCAGGGAAAAAGCTTACTAGACCTTCATCCCCCCAAATCACAAAAAAAGGAGGATGAGGAACCTATAGTTGAAGCTTCAAACAAATCACCTTTGGAACCTAAGTCAAATCAGGTTCACCAAACTACCTCGAGTCCAAAGCCACCTTTTCTTATATGCCTAGTTATTCAAAAGCATCACACACATGCTGAGACAAATCTCTTAGGTGAATTAAAGGATGTGAGAATCAATATTCCACTCATCCAAGCTATCAAAGAAATCCCTATCTATACCAAAACTATAAGGTACCTATGTCTTAAGAAACTGGGAAGAAAAAGGAAGAATCCTCAGACAGTCCATTTCTTGGGAAACCTTGCAAATACCATGTTAGGGAACATAACTGTCCCTATCTATACAAATCATAGTAGTTCAGTAATGGATGTTATGATTAATAAGACCCTCATTAAGAATATTTTGATAGACTTGGGGGCAACAATCAATGTTATGACAAAAATAACAATGTAATTACTTCATATAGCCAACATTAGGCCTACATAGATTGTTTTGCAACTAGCTAATAGGTCAATAGTTAAGCCTGGAGGAATCCTTGAAGACTTGGTTATTGCATTAGATTCCTAGGAATATCCTACTGATTTTATAATTTTACAACCAAAGGTTAATCTTATAGGCTACCCATTCATCCTAGGAAAAACTTGATTAGCTACAATTGATTCATTTATAGGTTGTAGGTCTAGCAATATGATAATATCCAATGGGATAGCCACCAAGAAATTGGTTCTCTATCCTCCAACCCAACCTTATGTTGACCTTGAGCAAACTATTTGGCCCACTTTGGATGAGGATGATAACTATTCTCTACAAATATTGTTGACTATAGAGTGTAACCCTTTATTGGATGACCAAGATGAAGATGAGCTCATTGCTCACATAATCCAAAATGACTACAATAAGAGCTTGTAGCAACAAGACTACCTCATATGCCAATGAGACCCCTTGAAAAGTATTATACCCACCAATTCCACAAAAGAAATATCTCAGATATTTCATTCATTACTACCTCAATAGTGTCTACCTATCATACCAAGTCTTGACCTCTCATTTGTCCAAGAATCATCCAAGGCATTGGAAATCATGTCAGGAAAAAAGTTAAAGATAAATAATTCCTTGATAGAAGAGCATCAAAATTCCCTGCACACAGTGTTAGAGGCACACTCGGCCGCATATGCATGGGATTATCATGATATGAAAGGCATAGATCTTGATTTATGTATGCACATAATTTATATCAATGATGGTTATAGACCCATTCAACAACCTTAGAGACGTTTGAATCCTGCATTAAGGGAGATAGTGAAATTTGAACTTTAAAAACTCCTTAATGCAAGTTTTATCTATCATATATCAGATAATGAATGGGTCTCACCTTTGGTAATTGTTCCCAAGAAAGGTAGAAAATGGAGAGTTTGTGTAGACTATAGGGAACTCAATATAGCAACTAGGAAGGACCACTTTCCTTTTCCCTTCATAGATCAAGTGCTTGATTCTCTAGTTGGGAAAAAGTACTCGTTTTGAAATGGTTTTAATGATTACAACTAGATTAAAATTGCTCTAGAGGATCAAGACAAAAATGCATTCACCTGTCCTTGGGGAAATTATACCTACTTAATTTTTCCCTTTGGCTTATGCAATGCTCCAGCTACCTTTCAAAGAGAAGTACTTAGCATATTTTATAATTATGCACATGACTGTATGGAGATATACATGGATGATTTAACTACATATGGTGAAACTTATGAGGAAGCTTTTAACAATATGGAAAAATAATTGAAAAGGTGTAAAGAACACAACCTGTCACTCAACAATGAAAAGCTTTTCATGATGATGAAATAGGTAATTTTATTGGGGCACTTTATATCTAGTGCAGGAATTCAGGTTGATCCACACAAATTAGAAATTATATCTACATTACCTATTCCTAACAAGCAAAGAGACATCAAAAGTTTTCTTGGACATGCAGGCTACTATAGGCAATTTATTAAAAAATTCATTAAGATTTTTGCACCATTATTTTTTTTGCTAAGGACATTGAATTTGAATTGACATTTGAATGCCAACACTCCTTTGAAGAGTTGAAGAAATCCCTAACTCAAGCACTTGTTTTAAGGAGATCAAATTGGACCCTACCTTTTCATATTCATACAAATGCTTCACATTTTTCTATTAGAGCAGTTTTGGGTCAAAAGGAAGGTAATAAAGAGTATGCAATTTACTACATCAACAAAAATATTCAAGGAGCAGAGTTGAATGATACTATAATAGAAAAAGAGATGCTTGCAGTGGTGCATGCTATTAATAAATTCAGGCACTATATCACTAGTTATTCAGTCTTTTTCCATACAGACCATACAACAATCAGATATTTGATGAACAAGCCAATAGTTGGAGGTAGATTGGTAAGATGGTTGCTTCTTTTGCAAGAATTTGATATTACCATAGTGGATAAACCTGGAAAATCTAATGTAGTGGTTGATTTTCTATCAATATTGCCAACACAATCAGCTGAAGGAGTGGTGGATGATTCATTTCCAAATGAACACTTATTTTCTCTAAATGTGAATATAACTTGGTATGTTGATATTGTCAATTATTTGGTCACAGGGTAGATTCCACCATACTTTTCTCTAAGGGAAAAGAGATAGTTGGTTCACAAATGTTTCCCATACTCCTTGGTATCTGGTTATCTATTTTACACTAGCCTTGATAACATCATGAGGAGATTTATAAGGGAAGATGAGATCTTTGGAATCATGAAGGCATGCCATGATGAGCCATGTGGAGATCATTTTGCAGAAAAAATAATAGCCTTTAAGATCATAATAATTGGCTATTATTGGCCAAATTTGCACAAATATTTTTTTAAATACACAAGGAGCTGTTATAGGTGTCAAAGGATGGGAAGACCAACAAGGAGTGATGAAATTCCATTGCAGCCTCAATTAACATTAGCACCTTTTGAAAAATTGGGTTTAGAATTCATTGGACCAATCTCACCTACATCCAACAACAAGGAATACATTTTTTTTGTACTAATTACTTAACTAAGTGGGTGGAAGGAAACGCCTTACAATTTTCCAGAGATGGCAATGTGGCTAAGTTTCTATATGAAGATATATTTACTAGGTATGGAGTACCTAGGGAAATAGTCACTGATCAAGGCCCACAATTTACCTCTAGCCTCATCACTAAACTAGTTGAAGAATACCAAATTATACATAAGAGGTCAACACCCTACCATCCACAAGCTAATGGTCAGGTGGAGGTCACTAATAGGGAGATTGAAAGTATTCTCACCAAAATAGTGCAGCTACATAAGAAAGATTGGGTTGTGAGGTTACCTAAAGTAGTATGGGCATATAGAAAAACTTGGAAAACCACCACTAGTTTTACACCTTATGAGTTAAATTATATGGTAAGATAACAACCCTTCTTATTAAGTTTGAATATAAACACTAAGGACAATAGTAGAAATGTAAATAGACTTGATAGAAGCTCAAAAGCAAAGGTTGCGTACCTTAAATGGATTGGATGAGATAAGGATGGAAGCTATCCATCATATTGAGGTAATACAACAACAAAGGATGAAGTGGCATGATCAATACATCAAAACCAAGGAGTTCACTATGGGGGATTGGGCACTATTATATGATTCAATGTATAAATATTTCAAGGGAAAATTTTAGTCCAGATAGTTGGGCCCTTATGAAATTAGTCAACTTTATCCTAATGGGGTAGTCCAATTACACACCATCGATGCAGTCAAATTTTCACTTCTTGTAAATGGCCATAGATTGAAGTTATGTAAGAAGTAATTATAGAAAGATGATTTCATATTCTCCTTATTTCAACAATATGGTGCTCACAGTGAACCATTTACATAATCTGACACACAAAGTGATACTTCAGCAACACATGATATACTTGGCACATCTAGTGACCAAGTGAATGAGCTACATAGCTCAATCCCTGAGATCACTTGGGATTAATTTCTCATTTTATCTCACAAGCACACACTACACATTATAATAATGTTCAATATATCTTCAGAAAGACCTATTTTTTATTACACATTCACAGAGGGTCCTGATGTTGTAGGGACTTGTAGCTTAATATTTGTCAACATTCAAAATGGGTCCTGACATTGCAGGTACCCATAGCACCGTTAGGCAGCAAAAAGGAAAATTCAAATTAGTTGGCGCCATATTTGTTGCAAGTTCACACTCATTCATTTCACAATATCCACATGTAGTATCCATCCCTTCACAATAAGTACCTACAACATAATTTTTTTATTTCCCATTCACATTTCAAATACTCGAGATGTCACATCATTGGAGGTCATATATGTAATACCCATCCCATCATTTGCACCCATTGCCCCACTATTCATTACCTTGCAGTTATGTTTCGTCACATCTAATCAACAAACACATAAATTATTTTTAGTTCACACATGTTGTGCATGGTTATCTCCTCTGGTCGATACTTCAGGTATGCTATCATGATTAATATATTCTTCTTTAAGTTTTCATAGTATATTTCATATTACTTCATGCATGTGAACTTTTCATATTATTAATTTCCATCATTTCATATTTTAACCACCTTCCAAACAAAATGTGAAGTGAGGTCACTTCAGTAATTAAGTTAGGGGGAGGGTACAACATAGTTTGTATTTTTGAAATCTACCATGAAATTGAAATCAATGGATAGAAATGGAATGCAAAACCCTCATAATTACTAAATTTTAAACCCTAAGAATTTGAGCTTAGTCTAAACCAGATTCAAACTTCGAACCTATTCAAGAGCTTGAATTAAGCTGCTATTGAGAAGGGAAACTTGCAGTATGGTATGCTAGTAAAAATATATGAGGAAACATAAAGGAAGTTAAGGGTTTTGAAGGTGGTAGAGAAGATTGAGTTGAATTTCCCAAGCTGAATTGAGTGTATTGAGTAGTGAAAGTAATCCAAAATGCGAGGTGATGTCATCTTAAGGGAGCCAACAGTTCATCAGCAAATTCTGAAGGATGCAATGGTTCTACCCATTTTTACCAGAGTTGGCTAGCTTGACTATTTTCTAAAATTAACAGAATTTAGTGATGATATGACAAGAAGGTTTGCATCTACTCTTGAATATGATGAAGCTATGGTAAAGGGACTTTTGGTAGATTTATCTGAGACTTCCATTGCACAAGTCACTAGGTTACCAAGATTAGGGGAAAATTTTCTAGCATGATCTGACACAGTTGCAGCCAGGGAGGAATTAGACTCATCATCACAAGGTATGAAAGACTCTTCCCTAGTTATGGGCCTCTTACATTGTTAGATATATTAACTGTGATGGTAGGAAAAACCTTTTAAATGCATTTCATTTCAAATTACTCAATCACCTCAAGCATAATAAGTTAGTGAATGTACCAAAATTTCTTTACAACTTGTTGAAACAAATGGCATTAGAATACCAAAAAAAACAAAGTGATACTTCTTTATTTCATCATTGTTTAATTACTTTATTGATAAAGAGAAGTTTAAGGATTCAATACCCATAAGTGAATTGGGAGGACTTTAAGGAATGTACTGATATTAACAGTTTATTGGATGCTCCTATGGCACCTAAGAATATAGAACGAAAAAATGAACCTATAAGGGAAAGCCCTCACATCTCACATGTGGCTTCGCCTACACATAGCCAAGGTAAGCATGAGGAACCTAATGAACCAGAGACTAGGTTACCTATAATTTATGAAATAACATCTTCTTCTAGGTCACAAAAATCCAAGAGTAGGAGAGGCAGTGCCTCTACCTCTTCTACACCATCTAAACTAGAAGAAAGAAAGGATATTCCAAAGGAAAATCAGGATATTCAAAGGAAGAAAGAGGAAATTCTAAAGAAGATGAAGGGTGTTCAAAAGGGAAGAAGAGAGTTGAGGAAGAAACACCTATTCCTAGATGCTCTAAAAAATTAAGGAGACAAGGTGCCATGAAGGAAAATATTGAAGAATTGGAGGAAGAAGAAAAGAGAAAGGAAAAACAATAGGAAGATGTCCTGATTGTAGAAACGAACTCTGAGGTAAAGGGAGATGCCCCTGGTAATGTAAATATGCCAAAAAAAAGGAAAAGATATGTACTCACAATTTCTTATTTAGAATCAGAAGATATATTTATTGCTTAGAAATTATAGATAGAAACCCTAGACAATCCCATTCATGGAGACTATGAAGGAGGTAATAAATAGTTCATGGATACAAAAGAGATATACATGGAACAAAGACATGTAAGGAAAGAGTTCCAAGAGGCTTTAAACAAGATAAAAAACTTGGAGGAGTTAGTTCAAAATTATGAACAGAAGGACAAGGAAAGAGATGCAAAAATATAGATGGAGGAGAAATTGCGGTTGTATGGCCATGGCACTAAACTTTATTTGTTGGAACAACTAGCCATGACTAAAATAGAGGATAGAGAACTGGAAATGCCAAATAAAAAACCTCCTTCACTCAGAACTCTTGATTACCACACAACCTTGTCACTAAACTATCAATTGTGGAAAGTAACTAATGAGCTTGCACATGAAAAGGAGAATTGGAAGAAAGAAAAGGAAGAATATGTAAGGGAAGTGGAAAAGAGAGATATGGAGTTGAACAGATCAACAGTCCAGTTGGAGGAAGTAGCAGACAAAGCTACATAGATTGTCAGATGTAGACCTCCACCAAGAACATATGCATTGTTTTATAAGAAATATTTTTATGTTTTTAGTTTAGTAGATTAGTTAGCAAACATTTTGTTGGTATGAGTAGAACTTCTAAGTTTCTTTATTATTTTTTTGCTTCTACACCTAAAGAACAAGATCAATTGTGTGAGTTTTATGTGCACAACTATATAATTCCAGATGAAATGGAATGGAAAACTTTGTTTTTTGGGGGATCTTCAAATAAGGGCACTTGCATCCTATTATAGAAATGAACAACTCAAGGGTGAAATAATGGAAGAGTATGCAATAAAAGAGAATTCAATGGCTCTCCCCATAAGAAGAGAGGCTAAAAACCCTGATGTAGTCATTGATGAATGGTTGAAACTCATTAACCATAAAGGTGTGGGTAAGAAAATCATGAAACTCAGGAAAGCAGATTATGAGAGAATGCAGATGTTAGCTGTGGGTTTGGGACAATAGTGTTACAAGCATGTACAAAATAGATGGAATAGTTTGATCCCTAAATTACAAAGGAAGGAACCACATTATATGTATAATTTTACTTCTATGCTTCAAAGGGTACACAAGTATATAGCAATTGTTGTTAACAAAGGAGTTTATTGGGTACCACTCACCTTCTACCCACCTATTCTCATCTATCCAATTCCACATTAGACTAGAGAAAAAGGTGAAGAATGTGAGAAATCAAGAATTATCAAAATGAGGTAGCTTGCATAATATCAAGGTTTCTATTTGAAATAGATTCAGGGGGTAAATGAAATTATGGACTTGAGGTAGATTACTTTGTAGTACAATCAATATCCCTAGTTTTTTGCTTGGGGACAAGCAAAATACTAGTTGCAAGGAGATGATGGGCCCACATATTAGTTCATTTTCTATTGTTTTCATACACATTTTGAGACACTTTTAGATACACTTTCCAGAAAATGCTCCTATATTATACTATCCTTTCATATTTATTGTGTAGACTTGAACCTAAAATATAATGATGGAAATATGGTTATGATATAATGAGTATTGCATGGTTAATATGTAGATATGCATGGATGTGAATGGAATTCTATGTTTTAATTGTGATAATTAGTCTTGTGGATTAACCATTTTGCATCCAATGAGGAACTGTAGCACATAGCAGTTGCAGGATGAACCCGCAACAAAACGAACACTAGAACAATAAAACATGGGAGTTCTAGATTTAGTTGAACGTGATGATTATTGATTAAATGCACTTGATGAAGGTTGAATGTGAATTATTATAAGCAGTTAATAATTGTTCAAGGACTCCTTTACTGATAGGATTTTGAAAAATGTTTGTATGTTTACATGCAATTATGCTTTAACAGATTTTAAAGTCCTATTAGGATTCTTCTTTGTTTTCTATTATAGTTTGAATAATTCAGTCTTAACTATATGCTTTGATCTTTAGGAGTGAGAGTTAATGAATTTAGTTAAGTTGATGCTATGAATAAGATTCCCTCAAGCTTGTATATAGTTGTTGGTTGAATTCATAGATAAGTTAGTTGATTTTTTAGTTTTACGTTTCCAGTTATTTTTAGTTTCAAGACACGATGAATATTTAGAATGATTGAATACAATCTATGGAAAGATCTTGTGCAATCTTCAAGATATGCAATGAATAGAGTTAATCTTATTAGATGTGTAGAATCTATTAGTTAGATTTGGGTTCAGTTAAATTGAGAATAGCCACTTGAGCAGGCCACTCAAGGTATTGTTCCTCACTTCATTTTTAGTTGTTCATTTATGTTTAATAGTTTTTTTTCATTTATCATTACTTCATGAACTACATGAAATTTAAACTAGAATCTCATAGGTCTTGCTTATTGTTAATGAATGCTTATGAATATGCATGTATTGGTTAACTAGTAGTACTCTAGAGGTTAATTTAGTTTTCATTAGTTTTTATCAATTTTGAGTTGACATAGTAATATTTTATTAGCAAAATTTTAGTTTCAATCTAAGCTATATGTACCTGTAGCCATTAGTTTTGGTTATGTATTTTACCATTTTTCAATTCTGTGAATTTCCAGCAAGTAGAATCACTTGGATAGGATAGTTTAAGTAGTTTTGAGTCTCTGAAGGAATACATAATGTTGTACCATCACAATTTTACAAACCTTGGGTTGAAATTTTAATGTAGTCTTTGTAATGTTGAGTGGATTGTTCAGTTAGATAAACCTCTAAATTGTGTAAGTTCTACCAAGTTTACAATACATTAGTTAAAACTCTACAATGTTCATGTCAAATATAAACATTTAATAAATGCATGTCATGTGCACGTAATATAAACTAGTTGGTTTGATCCTCAACATGAGTTTCAATTGAGTAATCCTCTAAATGAGAATCATGCTTTGATGGATGAATAAATCCCTACAAAATATACAAACAATTAAATCAGAATATATATACATACACATATATCTATATATAAACTTCAATCAAATGATTATAATATTAGAATACATGTGTATATATCATAAATTATATCACCTACCACCTCGACCTAGGCATGTGTATACGTATATACTTAAGAATAAAAAATATAATTTTTAAATATAATTTAATTACGAACATGAAGCCTATGATTTAAATTTTGTATAATATAAATTTAACTAATTTTTTATATATATACAGTCTATGTTGTAATTGTACCACAAAAAGCATCATCTCTATCCAAATCTACATATGTAGACATGTATGTACCTACAATCTAAATATCAACATCTATCTATGACAAATATCTCATTCAATATCTATAGCATTGATGCACACAATGGACTAATAATGTGACATGGACTTGATCCTAAAGAAAGTAATTATACGAAACCACTACCCTCTAGAAGATACTCTACAAATGGATGAGGTACCATAGACTACAAAGGAGCTCTAGTATGAAACTTCGATCTAGTAGAGGATCACCTCTAGGATCTATAACATTATTTTTTGGGTCAATTGTTGGGATATTTTTATTTATAAGGATATTATCCACACATCTACCAACATCTAACAAAGGGATTACATATTGTAATGATATCACTTGATAAGTCCTTATTGGGTCCTCAAATAAAAAGTGTGTTGACTTATGAATCTAACCATCATGATCTATAATACGGTCAAGATTCTTTGGAGATGGGATGGTGGAAAAATGTTGAGGACTTAAGTGATTTGATGATGTTATGCATGTTTAGATGACCTATGTGGGTGGATCATCAAGTGATACCCCACTCAAAATTCAAATATATTGTCTAAGTTTATGTAGAAATCTCATAAATACTTTTAATTGCTTCCCTTTAGGAAGAAATAACCACAAAATTAGTAATATCAAAAAGTGATTGAGAGATTATAGGCATCCTCTCACCAACCAATCTTTGTTGGGAAAATGTGTCCCAACCTTGCAATTACATAAGTTATTTTTGATACATAAGGTATTTTTCATGCAACAATGACGGGGGGCATGAGGGGTCTCCCCTGGCTAGAGGTCCAAAGGGTAGTGCCTCTAAAAGCCAAATTTTATGTACACTTTAATATTATTGCAAATCTAGACCATTCATCATTATGTCTCATATCTAAAAAATTGATATTTTGTTGGCTTGACTTTCCCTAGAAGGCAACCCTATATTGGGTAGTGCCCTTTTCGTAGTGGCGACTCGATCTCATTGGAAAAATCACTCCCACCTCATCTAATGGCCACAAGTTCATCATAACCACCACTGAGTACTTTACCAAGTGGGTGGAAGCCATTCCCATGACATACATCACTAGAAAGCAGATATCAAAGTTCATCTTGAACTACTTAATATGTTGATATGGTGTTCCCCAAGCTATTATCTCAGATAATAGGACACCCTTCAAGAATTAGGATGTTTGTGACCTTTGTGAAAAATTCAAAATACAATATCACTTTTCCACCCCATATTATCCCCAAGGAAATGGCCAAGCAGAAGCCACCAATAAAACCATTTTGAAAATCCTTAAGAAAATAGTCAATGACACAAGTCATGACTAGCATCTGCAAATAAATCTCTCTCTTTGGGCCTGTTGAACCAACATTTGAACACCCACCGATGCCACTCCCTTGTCCCTAGTCTACAAATCAGAGGTAGTATTACCCATTGAGATCGAGCTCCCGTCACTAAAAATATTACTGCAAAACCTCATCACGGATGAAGAAACTGAGTATCAAGACTAAATGGGCTAGAGCTACTAGATGAGCGGCATATAGAAACTTTAAATCATTTGAAATTATATCAAAATAGACTCAAGAGGACCTATAACAAGAAAATCAGAAGCAAGAACTTTCAAGATAGAGAATTGGTAGTAAAAGAAAATCAGAAGAATGTCCCAAATCCAAACAATTAAGGAAAATTTGAACACAACTAGTTGGGACCATTTTTTATCAACACTGGAAGGCGATCCTCTATAGGAGCCCATGAACAACTCCCATCTCAAAAAAAATTATGCCTAATCTTTCAAGGTATAGGACCAAAAATCCAAAAAATCATAAAATGTCCTGAAAAAATAGTTACCTTGATGAAAACCTAGCAAATAGGCATCTTGGTGACAACAAAAAAAGAAAAAAAAGAAAAAAATCCAAAAAAAAAAAAGAAAATGTATCAAAAATAGTAAAGAGAAAAATCCTCCCCTGGTGAAAACCACTTCAGTGGCACATTGGGCAAGTACCTTGGTGAAAACCTGGCAAATAGGTGCCTTGTGTAAATAAGCACTTTCCATCCACCAGGATCTTCATGACTCATTCTACATTGATATCCATAAAGCTTCCATCATCCATCACATTCCATATCTCCATCCATCATCCACTTGCATTTGCATCATAGTTTGGTCTTGGGTTCATGTCATGATCCCTCCTAGTACTACTCAGCCCATTCTTAAGGTCATTTTTTCTTGCCTTTATCGGAGTAGTCTATTACATCACGTTGGGGGCATGTTCTCGTCGGATCGGATTTGTGTATGTTCTTGAGGTCCTTAAAATCAAAAAATCAAAAAACATTAGAAAAAATAAAAAAATCCAAAAACATTAGAAAATTAGAAAATCCAAAAACATCCAAATCATATCAAAATCCAAAAACAGGTCAAAAGTTAGTCAAAAAGTCAAAAACAGAGTCATCTTTTCGAACTACAAGTCTTTGAGCCTTGAACGTAGGCAAGGTTGATCTTTGATCATCCCCCAAGACACTTAGGTCAGTCCTTTAGGAGTTTGTCATAATAAACTGACATTTCATCATGTATATCTTCATCTGTAAATCAGTCAAGTTGTTAGTCGAACTACGTGGTCTCTATGTGCATAACATAGGCAAGGCTAATCTAATGATCAGCCCCCGAGGCCCCTAGGATAGGTCTTTAGGTTAGGTTTTTTTCAAAATATCAAAAAACCCCAAAACATTGGAAAATCAAAAATCAAAACATTTGAAAAATCTTGAAAAATACCAAAAAAAGCCTCAAAACATTTCAAAACATTTTAAAACATCCAAATATTTGAAAAAATCCATCTGCCCCATTTTTCTTTCACCTGCAATAAACACCACTCATAATAAATGATTGAGATCCTCAACCTTTGGTGAAACAGTCAAAAACAAGTCTAGCAGTTCAAAAAGTGAAAACTCAAAAGTCAAAGTCTAAGGTTTAGGTTAGTACATAAACAAGTTGGTCAATTCTTTGTATCAATACCCTATCATCTAATCAATCCTATATCAAATCATCTGATAACATCATGTCCTAGGATGTATCCTTCCTACAATGGGCATTATCTATTGGAAATAGTTTCGGTTCTTATCCTTAAAAACATATTTCCTTTTGGTTAGTAGTATTGAAGAACATTAGCTTGTTTGTTTACTTTATCTTTGTCTTTTGACTTATCTCTTTGCGCTCATTCCAATAACCTCTTGATGATGTCCAAACAAAAGGATTTAGAGAGGTAGGAATGGGGCAACAATCATTATCTTTTTATTTGTTGTGCTTGTTAGAATTTCTTGTAATATAACCTTGATCATGCGTGCTTTATTTGGGCATAGCGAGGGTGTTTTAGGTGTCTTGTTGACCACATAGGAAGGCTATTTTTTCTATGTTTTGGTCCGAGATGTTTGAAATAACTAAACTACATTATAAATGAGGTTTCGTATGTCAGGTGCAAACAAAAGTACTCCTATCTAATTTTCAAGTCAAAGTCCATCACACTAGGTGCAACGCCATCCTGGTTCTTTATACCTTGATGCATCGTGCTTATGCATGTTATCAAACATAAGATAAGTGGCCCTTTTATAGTCTCAATTCCTAATAAGCGAATCATCCATCTCTCATCATCATCGACTCATGTCTTGTTGGAATCTCTTGCTTTCTTCTATCTCCTTTCCACGCTAACATCACATGATCAGGTAATCATTATCACTAATGCATCCATTTTCATCCACAAACCATCAGCATACTGCATATCATATCATATCATCTCATAATCATAGCATATCACATGATCCATCATCATCCATCTCAAATGCATTCCATCATCATTTAAGTTTTTTAGGATAATATAGATTGGTTATTCTAAGCATCTTAAAAAACCATCTCATTTTCATCTTGTTATACCATACATACGTCCATTTTGAACCTCTTTGTCATGAGATCAACCCTCAAATCAATTTTTTCTCTCAATCTCTTGAGGGGGAAATGTACTAGTATACTTATTTCTGCTAGGGCATCTGAAAAAATAAGAATTTTTTTTAATTTTGATCGCGAAAAGTTTATTCTTTGAACAAACGCAACAAGTACATTGCTTCAAAGAGGGGAAAAATGTAGAAATGCAAAATTGACATCATGCATCTAATCCATACTCACTAATTTCATGTCATCCTTAATCATATCTTTATCATCATATTTGTCTCTTTAATTAAATCAAGTTTATTTAAATTAATCTTCTAAAGTTATTCATTTAATTAAACAAATCAAACTTATTTAATTAAACCACTAACATCATTCCCTTTATCTAAATAAATCAAAACATTTATTTAACTAAGTCTAAATCATTTTCCATCTCCTTTTGATTTATTTTAATCCATAAATCTAAATCAAATAGGTCAAATCACGTAACCTCCTCTTAAGTTAATCAAATCATGATTAAGGTTTTAAATCTAATGCAAGTCCCATCCTCTAGCTTTTCCCACTTGCGCAAATAAATCAATTAATTCATTTATTAAATCTTCATTTTCCATCAACATGGCATAAATGTGGAATATTCCCTCATTTCAAATCTCCCTCTCAAATGACTTGTCCCTTCCAACATAGAATTAACTCCCCTCTTACACATCCCCCACTTGGCATTTAAGACCCATTCTTCTCCCTCCAAAAAGCCAAATTTCAAATTTGAAAAGGCCACCTAATGTCATTTATTGGCACATTCATCAAAACTTGCACACCCTTGGCCCATTCACATGGTGACAAGTGGCTCCTTCCTATTGGTTGGGTTTTTGTCCCACATTCATCCCTCTTGCCTCTTCTCTCATCAAAATCTTCTATAAATGGAGAGGCTATCCTTCATTCAATCATCCACAACTTCATGCAAAGTTACTCTCTTCACATTAAGAACTAATTTTGTCCATTATCATAGCATTGCCTCCTCATGCTTCTTCTTTTCTTGTTCAAGTGTATCCAGCTGGGTAGCTAGATTGTTTGTGATGTCTTGCTTGAAATTTTCCAACAAGTGAGTAATCTCCATCCTTGATACTCCATTGGTGGATGATTTACCCTTAGAGGATTGGTAGCCTCTTGCTTTCTTTAAAGTTTCCCTGGAATAGTTCTGACATATTTTCTTAATATTATCCCAAGGAACTTGGGTGATATCTCCTCCTCCCATAAAGTCCAAAGCATCAATGCAGCTGCCATTGATTCCTCTTAGGAAGAGTAGCTTTTGAGACTCTTCATTGAGTGAATGATGTGGGGATTTCTGTAGGAAAAATAGAAACCTTGAAATGTAATCCTCCAAACTCTCATCTTCCTTCTATTGCATCCTAAAGATGTCATCTCCTCTCATGTCACTTTCCCTACAATATTCATAATACTTCTCAAGGATCTTTTTCTTCATGTTGTCCTAAGTCTCCATAGTATTTATGCCTAAGCTCATAAACCATCTCAATGCAGCTTCTTTCAAAGTGGTAGGAAACAACTTAATCCTATGAGAATCAATGGTGTAGTCATAGCTTCTGCAGAGGATATCAAACACAAACAGGAAAGTGTCGAGATCTTCTATGACAAGTCCATAGAACTTAGGAAGGACCGAAACAGGGATATTTTTTATGTTTTCAACTTCATTTTGATGAGCAATGGGGAATGGAAAAGCTAGTTGGTTAGGTTTGTTTCTTTGTATATTCTCACTATTCTCATCACCCATGTCTGCTTGATGAAGTTCCAAAGCAAGTGGATTCTCAATTGGATTCTAGTCTTTAGAGGAAGTGTCAGAATTGGTTAGATTGGGAAATGCATCATCAAAAGGGTGTGCTTATTCTTCTTCTTCGTCCCTTGGAAGATTTGGATGTTCAATTAGCTGGAATGGATCAGGGTCATTAGGAAGGAATCTCCCATGAACATCTCTCCTTCATCTATGCATGTGGTATCAACTCAGTATCAGCCAACTCACACAAAGAATTGGTGAAAGAATAGGGGGTCATTACTTTCCTAAGTGATGGGTATACTAAGAGAAAACATTCAAAAATACTACAGCAAGAAAGAAACTATCAATGACTCCAAAGAACTTCCTATTTTGACACCATCCTCGACAACAATGCCAAAAATGTTGGCCTCCTACAATGGTTTAATAACTAATCCTTTAGGGTTGTGACTTAGAGATTGAACATCTGCACTAAGTAGCTATCCTACTCTGTTGGAATATGGTTTTGAGAGATGGTTTTTGGCTTCTAGTGTTGTCATTGATGGCAACTGAATTCATCCCCATGGTTTGCAAATATACATTCAGTCACACCTTTAAGTAAAGTGAAAAATTGTATATTACCAGTAGAATACTTGAGGAACAGGGTATCTAGTGAACTATCTTCACCGGATCATCGTTTTGTGTTGTGGATCGCTGAAATCACTTGTCGAGCACGTGGATTATCTTACCATTGAATTTTATGGTGTTGCATTTGTTACTATACAAGTTTGGAGGTCTGGTAGGACATTTTCTATCTATTTGTTTGATAGATTTGACTCAGTGTAAGTGGTGCATTGTGGATGTATAAAGTGAACTTATTTAAGTTGTTTTCAAATTTAAATGTTTAATTATTGGTCCTAGCTATTGTCTAGCCGAATTGTTTGGATACGCATCAAAATTGTTCATGATTTGGGCCAAAAAGTTGCAAATATTATTAAGTTTTGTTGAGCTGAACTATGGCAATTAAATCCTTAGTCGCATAAATATTTAGATGATCAGATATATCATTGTAAGAAATGAAGAAGGTGTGTGTATGTTGCAAATTTCTAAGGAGTATTTGAGCGATATCAAGTGCAGTTTCACTTGCACATAAAGATTTTATGTGTGAACTTGAGCAGAATAGGGTAGAAGTTTGGTATCAGCCATCAAGATAGAAGGTTGACATCAAAGCTTAACCAGAACTGCAATCAAGTATTGGTAGATGCTATATATTCAATTCATTCTCTTTTGGATCTATTCCAAACTATTGTAATGGAAATGAGTCCATCTTTGAGCAGTGATCTCTAGGCAGTGAGCCTAAATGCAAGTGCATTCCTATTTTGTAATATTTATTTTGAGTATACTCAAAACTTATTGTGGATTGGCCATCCACCGTGGTTTTTCCCCTAACAGGGTTTCCACATAAAAATCCTTGTGTTATGGTTGTGTGGTTTCTTGCTTTCAATTTTTGCATATTGATTTTAATTAAATGTTTTAAGTGGATTAAAGATCAGAATAAAAGGATTAATTTTTGCAGAACACTAATTCACCCCCCTCTCAATGTTTCTTTTTTCTAACATATTCATCATGAAGATTCATTTCACTTGTCAACCCAAGGATGTAAACTTGAAATAGGTCAACATTGTATGTGCACTAGGACTTCATTGCAATCATCCCTAAACTAGGAAAGAAACAATGTTGGAAATGAAGTGCTGGAAAGAAATCAACTGAAATATTGAGCATAAATCAACATCTACACTAAGCATTAATCAACTAGACTGAGATTGAATGACATAAATAGAAATTCCAACAAACAGACAGGAAACTACTCTGTCTACCTTGGCTGTAGGAACTATCACATAACATAATTTCAGTGGCTGCAGGAATAGACAATTGTTGAAATTGAAATTAACTACTGGACAGAAAATGACTTCTAGACTAATAGATGGAATTACCACCAAGTGGGTCCCCTTGAGTGAGTCTCCCTTACACTAACGCAAATGCAACAACTCAAAATGTTGGATTATTTCTTGAAATCATATGTACAACACCTCAGTAATAGAACTGTAAAACTAGAAAATGTGAGTACAAAATTAGAATATCCAACCTTATCAAAAGGAGCATCTGACCATTATTATAGAGAGAAACTACTGACTAACCCTAACTACCTAGGCAGTCGACTCCATCAAAATAGGAGGATTTTATTTATTGAAAGCATTGAAAAAGATGAAGTTATGCATGCGCTAAATTGGTCAAAGCAAACTTGCTTCAATGAGAATGTAGCACAACACACTCCCTAGATTTTCTCAACAACAAATATGACCATTAAAAAGGTACTCACATTCTTTTTTTTTTAATTAGGAATTTCCCTCCATGAGATTTTTCTTGCTTTGACTTCTTTATGATTAGCTTCTTCACTTCTTGGTAACCGACTAGCTGGAAAGAATTTCTCCCACATGGTAGGCTTTGTTGACATCAACATTTTAGTGGAAACCTGCAAAATAGCATTAGCACGCACAAACAAATGTATATCTATAATTACCTTAGTAACATTCATTCAACCACTTGTTAATTCAACATAGGTAATACACATAGCATGATAATGTCATTAAAGTCACAAAGATATACTTATGCCTAAGGTCTATGGTTTTAAGGGAATAACATAGAAAATGTCAACAACCTAGTGTCAAAGTCTATGATAGCAACAACAAATAGATAATAGACCCTATCAAAATTGAGCTATTAAATGAGCTCATCAGCCACTTCGATGGGGAAATGTTGTGTTAATGATTTATTGTCTTCCTGAGGTTGGGAAAAATGTTTCTTTATAATTGGCTTTTGTGTTGGTTCTATCTTGATGTGACTTGCTCTTCACTTGATTTTGTTTGAGGGGATTTTGTATGTAGAAGTTTTGTGTTGGAACCATTTTGCTTCAATTTACCCTCATTTGTGGGTTTTTGGGTAGTCATTCTTTTTGAGCATCCAGAGGTGGGGAAAGAAATGTAGCTTTATTATTGGTTTTCATATCGATTCTTGTGAACTATTGTTTGTATGTTCGATTTGATTTTGGTGGGTTTAGCCTTGCACTTGAAAGTGGTCTTCTTTACTATGAAGTGTGAGTATAAGATGGTGCATGCCTCACTTGATGTATTTGCTTTGGATTTAAGAATTTGTGCAAGTTGGCTTACCCCATTTGGGATTATGATATTTTGTTGCTAGTAGGGAGAGTGGCTTCCCACAGGGGTTAGAACCCTAAGTGGTGTCCTAGGTAACTCGTGTGGAAGTTGAGTTAATCAAGTGACAACCTAATGATTAATTAGGGGGATAGGTAGTACACACATACAAATAAAATATAACGAATGCTTTTCTCATGGCCAAAGTGCTCGTTTAGACTTGGGATGAGACGAGAAGGCTTCGAATGGAAAATCAACTACCTTTTCTTCATGAGAGGTGAGTTGATTCTGTATGTGTAAGAATGGGGGTCGAGGATCGGTTGAGGTTGCCAGGGTAACCTAGGATGGGGGTCGGTAACCTAGGAAGATTCGCATTGGGTAACCCATGTCGAGCCATGTGATGAAACTCAGATTCCCTTTAGCAACCTTGCTTTTCTTGTACCTCTGGAAGCAGTTGTACTTTTGAATATTGAAGCGGTTGTTTCTTAATGTTTAATGTTGATGCCTCCTTTTAGTTATTTGATGTTGCATATATACTCATGGAAACCTTATTAATGCTAATGAAAGGTTCCCATTGCTATTTATTGTTGGTTGATACCGTGATCTCATTTGAGGGCTTATGGATCTTATTGTTGTTGGCACCTCTTATGGTTATTTAGTGTTGATCTATGATATTGGAAATTGGTCCTTATTGGATTTCCATTATTTTGTTTTGGTTATGTGTTGATGATGATGTGAGATGTTCCTTGTGTTTAATGTTGCTTGAAAGTGGAAGTTGTATTGTGTTTGTTGTTACCCTTGTTGTTGAGTCTTATAGCCTTTTTGCGTGGTTGTCTATGTTGTGGGTCTTTCTTATCAACTCCTAGCATGAGGGGTGGGCCTTCGGGTCCACATGGTTGGGTGGAAAATTCTATGCACCCCATTGGTTCCCCAACTGAAGATCTAGTTGTGCAGAGTTGTACCAGTTGCAATGACTCCAGAGATGTGCAAGAGTCGGATCTAGTTTTGATGCTTTGTACTCATTCTTTTTAGTTGCATTATTCCATGTTATTGTACTATTCTCATTCACGTTGGGAGGTACCATTGTATTGATGTAAATTTTGAATGTTGTATCTTCATAATATAAACGTGATGATTGTAGTCTCTAGCATTATCTTACAGTCACTAATGGATGCTTATTGTTCATGTTATGGTTATAGATCCTTGGTGATATTATGTGTTTATTGCTTCTTAATATATGATTCTTAATAGTGTTGTATCTGTGGAAATATTTATATTTAAATTCATAGATGTGATGGTTGGTTTGCATTTATATTATGTTATGGATGTACGTTTGTTGACTATTGTTTCATATTATGATTAAGTGGAAATTCTCATAGCTAGTTAATCACCATTTTGGGAATTGTGTGGTGTTTGAGATATTCTAATGTAATGCAGTCATGTCACCCCAAGGGACTTAGTTATATATCCTATATGCATGGTTTATTACTAGTGTATGTTAAATGATAACTCATATTAGTTTACTAAAAAAAATTGTCATAAATGTTAGATGTTTTAGTGTCCTTTGGGGTTTGTGTGACAAGGCATTACAACTTGGTATCAGAGTCAGGTTAGCAAACACTGGGTACTCTAGGTTATTGAGCCAATTGTGTAACCTTATGCTTGGCCTCTTGAGTTTAGGTTTTCACCCTTCTGTTGTCCTCCCTGAATAAACCGATTTTTCTCGTTAGGCAGTGTTGGTTCAATGGTACAGAAAACCAGTGGAAAGATAGGACCCTCGGTGTAGTGCGCAATGTATCGATATTCTTCCTACTGAGGATGCATTATGGACCTTTATGTTGCCTCTCGTGTTGTTTTCTCTACGCTTATACTTTTTATGATGCGTTGTGTACCCTGAGACTATGTTGGTGGTTGTTTCACCATTTTGTTTTGATTGGTTGATAGTTTAGTTGACTTGGATGATCGTGACTTTCTTTACTGAATTTAGCCAATGTCAAATAAGAATGGCTCACTCTTTCTCTCGATGATTTTGTCCTTATTGTTTTTTCTTGAACATGGATTATGTGTCATTAAAATTTGTAGCTTCATTTTTAAGAAGTGAGAATCGACCTTGTTGTCTAGTCGTACTTGTTTCTTATATTCCACTCTATGTTGGGAAAGCATCACCCCTTAAAATGGGTAATAAGATTCACACAATACCGTCTTCATAGCCTCGCTTTGTCATCTCGCCATTGTCTCATAACCGATTCCATGCCCAATTTATGAACTGACATTATCTAGATGACCACACAAGTATATACACTAAAAATAGCTCAAAACAGTTGTATACTTCAAATCCAAAGTCTTTTCTAGGCAAAATCGACCCATGCAAGGAGAATAATTTGAAGAAGTGACTAAGGTTTGAATAAGTGTAGGCATGTTGTGTTTCCCCTCGTTGATTCAACATCAGCCCTTAACCATATTGCCGCTCTCTTCTGTGCTCCATATTTTTGTATGCCATCGCCTCACAACAACAATTCGTATTTTGCCATCCTTTGGAGGTCTTCTAGTGCACCCTCTCCTACAATTACGTTGTTACTTTTATAGCTCTTTGGTTGAATGATTCATAGACTACAAAGTCTAATAAAGTCCTCATAGCCTCCTTCAACCTTATCCTTTTCACAATTAATAATATTATGGAAATCAGCTAGTTGATGTGAATTTACATCATACCCATTTGGTTTGTCTATTATGGTCAGTGAATGAATTAATCCTAAACTCGTTAAGCCGCTTGTATAGCTATGTTTGTGTGTTATCTATTCAGACTTGTGCATCATGAAAGAAACCATGAACTTAACCCTGCACCAGGAGAGATAACAATTAATCGGCTTCTTATCACTGACTATAGAGACATCAACATTTAAGTTTCGGTCTTTGACTCTATGTGTAATAAAAAATATTTTTCTCTCTCTTTCTCATGTATCCTTTCGGTCAACAAAGATAATTAAGGCTTGATGATTCAAATATTGTTGATTCAAACTGAACCTTTTCTCATTGTGTTTAACATATTGGCTTATAACTTTAGATAGTCCATCGTTTAAACTCTTGATGGGTATTCATTATTGAGCAATCCTTTCTTGTGTCGGTTCCATCCTTGCAATGCGTTTTTCTTTGATGAATTTCTTAAGCTTGAATTTGGCGTCGTTATCTCTTCCAAATTTACTGTAGAGTTTATGCTCTGGCCGCACCCATGTATTCTTCCCAGTGCCTTCTCATGCATTAGATTGAACTCCTTGGAAAGAATCGATATGCCATTTGATGCCTCCAAAATAGATAAACCCTTTATCTTAAATTCGATGAAGATAAGTCTGTTAGGAATTCGTTGTATTTAAAGCTTTACATTTCGGAAAATATTCATTCTGAAAATGGGCATTATGTGTATCGGATGCGAAGACATAACAATTGCTTTATGATTTGAATTGAGTTCATTTAAATTACTTTGTATTCCCTCTTTGGTGTATACTCATCTATTTATATCAAGTGGTATAACTTTATAACGATATTGTGTAGTTATATAGGTATATGTGTGTTTGTATACTTATATACGTAAAGATATGTGCGATGTATTATAGTTTTAAAATATAGATAAAACAACATTTTGATTTTATATATATACTTATACATGAATAGATATGTATGTAGATTTATATTTATATATATATATATATATATAAAAGGATGCTTATTTATAAATTTAGGCATTAAAATTAGTGTTGTCTTTTAATTGTTAATAGATTTAAGGGTAAATGAATGGAATAAAAGTACAAAAGAAAGATTAAATTAATTACATTAATTAGGAGTATGGAAAATTAAAATAATTGTGTTTAGAATAAATGAAAGATTAGGCCAGAAAAAATGAAAGATTAGTCTTAATGGAAATAAATTATTCTTTGTTTAAAATAAATATTTAGAAAACTTGGCTTGATTTCAATATAAAACTTATTTTGTAACCTATGATATCTATAGAAATTATTTAGGAATTTGAGATGGATGCTTTGTAAATTCATTATGTATTCCCTTGCTTCCCCTATGGATTTGAGTTAATTGTGTAAAGTAATGAGTTGATTCTTTGTGATGAGATTATCCATGAGTTTTGTTCAATGTCTAAAAGTCTTCCAGGGGCTAGGGGTCAATTGTCTTTCTAATGGAATTCTTGATATCCTTGAGATGATTGTTTTATATTAAGTGACTATTGTTTTAATTACGTCCAGTTTATTAGCCAAATTTTAAGTGTTTGGGTTATTGTGATTGAGTATCATGCAAGGAGAATATTGAGGTTTCCCGTGGATGCCCTGTTGGTTGGTTTTACTTTTTGATTTTTTGGTTGATTTTGTATCGAAATCGATTATGTTAGCTTTGATTGAGTTTGAAGATCTCTTTATGATATTGTTGCCACTTCGATGGGGAAGTGTTGTGTTAATAATTTATTGTCTTCGTGAGGTTCAGGAAAAAAATTCTTTATAATTGGCTTTCATGTTGGTTCTATCTTGATGTGACTTCCTCTTGAATTGATTTTGTTTGAGGGGATTTTATATGTTAAAGTTTTCTATTGGAACTATTTTGCTTTGATTTACCCTTGTTTGTGGGTTTTTTCTTCTTAGGTACCCAAAGGTGGGGAAATAAATGTAGCTTTATTATTGGTTTTCATATCAATTCTTGTGAACTATTGTTTGTAAGTTCAATTTGATTGTGGTGGGTTTAGCCTTGCACTTGAAAGTGTTTTTCTTTACTATGAACTGTTAGCATGAGATGGTGCATGCCTCACTTGATATATTTTCTTTGGCTTTGAAACTTTGTGCAAGTTAGCTTACCCCATTTGGGATTATGATATTTTGTTGCTAGCAGGGAGAGTGGCTTCCCATGGGGATCGGAACCCTAAGTGGTGTCTTGGGTAACTCATGTGGAAGTTGAGTTAATCAAGTGATAACCTAATAATTAATTAGGGGGATGGGTAGTACACACATACTAATAAAATATAATGGATGCCTCTCTCATGGCCCAAGTGCTCATTTAGCCTTGGGATGAGACAAGAAGGCCTGGAATAGAAAATCAACTACCTTGTCTTCATGAGAGGTGAGTTGATTTTGCATATGTAATAACGGGGACTGGGGATCAGTTGAGGTTGCTAGGGTAACCTAGGATGGGGGTCGGTAACCTAGGAAGATCCACAGTGGATAACCCATGTGGAGCCATGTGATGACACTCTTCCCTTTAGCAACCTTGCTTGTCTTGTTGGTTGTTAACCCCTTGTTGTTCTTGTACCTCTAGAAGCAGTTGTATTTTTGAATATTGAAGTGGTTGTTTCTTAATGTTTGGTGTTGATGCCTCCTTTCAGTTATTTTATGTTGTGTATATACTCATGGAAACCTTATTGATGCTAATGAAAGATTCTCATTGCTATTTATTGTTGGTTCGTACCACGATCTCATTTAAGGGCTTATGGATCTTATTGTTGTTGGCACCTCTTATGGTTATTTAGTGTTGATCTATGATATTGGAAATTGGTCCTTGTTGGATTTCCATTATTTTATTTTGGTTATGTGTTGATGATGATATGAGACATTCCTTGTGTTCAATGTTGCTTCAAAGTGGAAGTTGGCTTTGTTTTTTGTTACCCGTGTTGTTGAGTCTTGTAGCCTTTCTTCTTGGTTGTCTATGTTGTGGGTCTTTCTTTTCAACTCCTAGCATGGGGGGTGGGCCTTCGGGTCCACATGGTCAAGTGGAACATTCTATGCACCCTGTTGGGTCCCCAGCTAAAGATTGAGTTGTGTAGAGTTGTACTAGTAGTAGTGACTCTCAAGATGTGCCAAATTTGGATCTAGTCTTGATGCTTTGTACTCATTCTTTTTAGTTGTATTTGTGATAGGTCGAATATATGTGTTAAAAAACAAGCAGCAAATAAAAGAGTGCAAATGAACACCAAAACAACCTACACCTCAAGATTAGCCTAAGTTGGAATCAACACAAGATAAAAAGCAACAAATGGAACATTATAACTTGTCTTGATTCGATCCTTTGGTTGGACCTTCCATCTTTGATGTGTATGCTACTTGGATGGCACAAGACACAAGCTAAATGATGTTATGAGAATGAGTGCAAGTGGATGAAAACATGAAAATGGCTAAGTGTAGATTGAGAAATAAAATTGCAAGAGTTTGGCTAAAAAAATGATCTCTTCTCCCAAAATGAGAGAAAAGAGGGGGTATTTATAGGAATTTTGAGAATTCCTAGAGGAGATGGATGGCCAAGATTGAGCCACCAAATATCAAGATGTAGGGCTAAGGTGAGTTGAGAACTCACAAGCCCTCACATCTTGACATGTGGCATGTGATATAGCCCTAAAAGGTGAAGTGGACATGAGGTGGAAGGATGGTACATGACATGGAGGGGGGTACAAAGTACCTTGGGATTGGACAAGATCTCCTCATAAAGGAGGTCCTTGTCCCCATGTGGGTGAGAGGACATGTGAGGAATTAAAAATTCCTCAAATATTCTCATGGGGAGATGGGAAAGAATAAAGAATAAGTAGAGGACATGTGGGAAGAAGTGAAGGAATTAAAAATTCCTTTTGGGTGCATTGGGGGATTAAAAGGTGAATTAAAAATTCACATGGGGAAGTGGAGTGCCTTGCCCAAAAGGAGAAAGCCTTTAATAAGGTTGACTTAAGGACACATACCATAAATGGGAGGAGGATTAGGTTAGACTAACCAAATGATTAAGGTTGTGCAAGTACTTAGTTAGATGGACTAATGACTCATTAGAAGCAAGTGAGAGATTATGGAGGATGTGACCCTAATGATGATTAAGGGTGTGCACATGCTAACCCTAGTTAATTAGAAGAAGATGGAGTAATTAAGATGGATTAGAGACCAACTTGCAAAAGTTGGAGGATGTGACCATGAGAGAGAAAAGAGGAATTAAAAAATAAATTTTAATTCTAAAAGGGGAATATAACTAAATTAAATAAAATGGTATATTTATTTAATTTAGAGGAGGAAGAGGGGTAAAGTATTTATTAAATTAAATACTTTAGGACCCTTATGTAAGATGCAGGGTATTAATTAAACAAATTGTTTAATTAATATTAACAGATGGGATAAGCAACTGGATGAATAAGGAGACGTGTTTGATCATATGGAAGTGATCAAATTGGATGTCTACATTTTTCCCCTCTTCGAAATACTATTAGGATAATAGGGTTTTGAAGAAAAACATAATGCAAGTGACTCTATAGATGAAGAGATCAAAAAAGAGATGCCCCAGCATGGGGAATGTACGTGAGCTACCCCAAACGGAGGGAACATGGAGAGGATGCCCTGGTCCAGCGAAGGTAGGCTTAGAGCGATGGGTTAGGAGAGAATGGTAGGGTATGCCCCCACGAGAAGGGGGATGGGGGAGGAAAAGGGAGCCCCGGTCAACTTCTCGAAAGTAAGGAGTGGTATATGTTGTTGGAAAGAGCACAAAAAATTGAGAAGAATGGCATTTGAACGTAGTCAATCGGATAAACAGTGGGCGAATGGCAGCCTCGGGAAGAAAGAGGCTGGATGAACTAGTTGGAAGAATTTTTGGTAAAATAAAAAGAAAAAAGGACCTTTAATTTGAAAAGGGAAGAGAGAGGGCAAAAGGGAATAAAAGGTTATTGTAGAATTACCTTTTTCTCATTGTGACAGCTGGCAAGTGGAGAAGGAGGCGAGGAAGAAGAGGAGGCAAGTGAGATCAGACACAATGCCAGAGTACGACAGTGACATCATCCATCGGGCGGACGAGAGGAGGCTATTCTTTACTCACCGTGTCGTACCATGCCAGGTTAGTCCAAAACTTAACTTCTAATTTTTAGTCATTTATGCAAATGTTGTGGAAAAATGAAAACATGGGTTTTGTCCGAGGGGCGGGAAGAAAAATGGGTAGGAAAATTGTTTTTGGTATTTTATTGGATTTCGCACCGGGGAGGGGGGATATCGGCGACCACCACGTGGACCAGGGGGGATGGGAGGGGAGGGGAAAGCCAAGAATGACGAGAGAAAAAAGAATGAAAATGATAAAATCTTATTGCGTGTATGCAGAAAATAGGGATTTTGCGGGTGCGAGAGAGACGATCAGAGGTGTTGAGGAGATGCATAGCGAGGATGACCAGGGAGGATCACTAGAGACTAGCAGAGGCAGGACTACTGCATATGCTGACATATTCGATGATCAAGGCCCATGGGGCAATGTTGACAGCTTTGATAGAGCGGTGGGATTCAGCGACGTCGACCTTTCACCTACCGACAGGGGAGATGACGGTGACACTAGAGGATGTGTGGCGGATTCTGAGGGTCCCGATATTAGGGCTCCCGATTAGCGAGTGTTGGTCAGAGGACAAGGTGTTGGATGAGTCTGTGCGCATTATTTTTGGTAGTGACGAGCTACCGGTGCAACAGGGTCAGTTGGATGTGGATAGGATGGTAGCATGTAGGGTACCGGTACTATCACTATACCTGGCAGGGTTGATTAGTGGTATACTACTGCTAGACTGGAGTGGTCAGTTTCTGCACATGAAGATGGTCGAGGTAATCCATCACATCATTGAGGGGCAGGAGGGATAGTTCACATGGGGGACCTGCATGTTAGCACAGTTGTATCGAGACATGCACGTGATTTGTTATAGGAGACAGTTGAGTGTGACAAATTTCACACTACTACAGGTGTGGGCCTAGGAGCATATCCGCATTGCCAACCAATTTATAGTGAGAGTTGGTGAGCATGATGACAGGGAGCCCGTAGCGTGGTGGTGGGGAGCAGAGGCAGGGACGCTACTGTGGTATCAAGAGATGCAGGAGGTAGACGTGTGGAGGAGACAGTTTGATGATGTGCAAGCAATGGATATAGTGTGGAGGCCATACATGATGTGGTGATTCAGGGGGTGGTCGAGGGAGGATGGTTTGCATAGTGGTTACTTCTTTACTCGATGTTACATGATTGGGAGCAGGCCACAAGTAGTGGAGTTGCATAGACCGGATCGGGTGACAAGATAATTCAGAGTGAGACAAGATATTCTGGCAGGCTGAGTGACATTTGCACGAAAGGTATGGGAGTGGCCATGGGGAGCCACGCTAAATCTGTCAATGTATGGAGTGATATTGAAATACTGGTGTTCAAGCCCTATCCTAACAGGCAAGAGGGGCCACGAGACGCAAGGACGATAGAGCGATATGAGGATTGGTTTAGGTGACATCCATCAGAGTGGATCACACTAGTCGTGCTGATTGAGGAGGCACGAGGATTTGTGTCAGAGGATGAGAGGTGATTGTGGGAATTTAGTCCACCTAGACCACTAAGAGGAAACAGAGGAGGACGGGGGCACAGGAGCAGGTGGTAGGCAGTCAGAGGAGGAGACGACAGCGGAGGGATTGGGGAGGAGACAGAGCAGAGGGGATAGGGATTGAGACTGAGGAGATGAGAGGGCCTAGGGCTGTGGAGGTGGGAGAGAGGAGGCCG
>VDFB02075321.1:276905418-276944767 GCA_007258455.2 Sequoia sempervirens
GGAGCGGCGAGCTATCAGTGCAGATTGAGATCGGTATAGGTATGAGTAGAATGCCACGAGACTGATAGCTAGGCAGATGGATGAGTTTATATAGCAGGTGAGCTATTGGAGGGGGGTATATGAGTAGGTTGTTCTAGATCCAGCGTAGCGCATGGCGTGTTATGTCAGTCAGGCCCCACAGCCACTGGGGTCGTCCCAGTCATTAGGGACACGCACCAGGGGTTTCAATGACTATTGACGGACTCCATCTCCATATGGTGGTTACCAGGAGACTCCCACCTGTGAGTACCAAGGGACTCTAGTGCACAGAGGGCCAGTACCTAACTCTCCGTAGAGATTAGTTGTGGGCAGCTCACAGTAGAGCAGGCAAATGCAGGACATTGGTTATTTTTGGCAGATACAGGATGGATGGTTTTTCCATGTCACCAGAGGTTAGAGGTGATCCACATCTCTGGATTTTGTATCTTATTAGGCAATATATGATGGAGATGTATTGTATTATGATAGGATGTTTATTATTTTGATTTTGCAATGGCCTTTATTGACACTATGCATGACATTTCTATTTATGCGGCTATATGGGATGATTCATGATGTGGTTTCATATATATACACATGTTTATATGGATGGATGGTCTATGCTTTATGATTATGTTTTATGGATGCACATGTATGTTATTATGATTATGATGATGGATGCATAGTTGTTTATGAAAATGGATAATTATGTATGGTTTATGATGTATGGATGCACATGTGGATGGACGATTTATGTATGTGTATATGATTTATGATGATGGATGTGAAAGATAAATGTTTATAATGCACCTTAGTGTCAATAAAGACTGTTATGAGAATGCGCATAGGTGATAGGCATATGGAAGAGTGCATTTTCCAAAAATAACCATTAATATCCTAAGAGGAAGAGGATTTAAGAGGAAAAAGAACAAGAGTACTTGCACAACCGAAATCATAAGTGATGGTCATGATGGAAATGAAGGGTGCATGCAAAGTGGTGAAAATGCAGTGAAAATGAGATTTTGCCATCTTTGGAGCATTGATTTTTACTATAGCGTAGGATACCAAGTACCTTGATATGGAAGATCAAGGCGAACGAGTACTCAATGCATGAAATAAACACAGCAAACAAGAAGGCTATCCCAACACCCTGATGTCGCAATGACCTTGGTCGGGTCTGGTGTTGAGATAACCACAAACACACAAAGTTGTCCCAACGTAACACAAGACCTTGGAGATCTTGGTGGGTCTTACGAGGGACAACTAAGAAGATAGAAGTCAAAAGAAACGATCAAGGTATGCCCCCATGTCAGCAGGTCAAGGCATGCCATGGTATGGTGGACCAAGGCAACCTTGACAAGTGATGGGAAGGAACCCAAAATGATAAATAAAATTCAAAAGCATAAAGAGATCATAATCAAGACAACAGGTCCTTTGCCATAGGATCAAGGTGATGGATGTGATTGACGAGGTCTGCTAGGAAGGATTCATCCTGAAAAAAGATGGATGCGAAATTAGGATGACCCAATTGACGTGGGATGTTACCTAACGACAAGATCTTGTAACAAGAGGGAATTTTGTTTATTAAGAACTGGTTAGATGTGGGCATAACTTGATGACAAAGCACAAAAGACCGACATAACCTACAGACCTAGGGGCTCGGGGGCCGATCATAGATTAGCCTTGCCTACGTGAAAGCGCAGAGCCCTCGTAGTTCTAGAAAAGACTATGGATAAAGCAAAAAGAAGACAAATGGTAACCGATGATGATGGGAAAATGCCCCAAGGGTGAATCAAATGATCAACCTTGCCTACATGATAGTGCAAGGGCAACGTAGTTCGACTGACGGACGCGACAGGATGGGATCTAGGTGAAGACCGACACGATGGATGATCCTACCTGATGACATAGACATAACAACGAAGGGAATGAATGACGTAAGCTCAGAGTGGGATACTGAAAAGCTCAGGAATAGGGGATAGGCTAGATGGGTCGTCCAATGCTCAATCAATATTTATCAAACGGCCTAGGATGAGATGGGTGAGGACAATAGCGTGGATGAAGGCATAAAATAACTAGGATGTCAGGTAGATAATGATTAAGCCCTCTATGGATGACACCTGTTACCAGGTTTTCACCATCCATACTTATCTGAGGTGCCACCAAGAGGTGGTTTTCACCATAGGATAGAATTATTTCTCTTGACTATTTTTTTTTTTTTTTGACAAGGTGGGGTAACCGAGCAGATTTAGGTGTAGAACTTCCTCAGATGCATGATATTGATGGGTTCATCAAGGGGTTCTCCTTCAAGAGTAGTCAACCTATATTCCCCATATCCATATTTAGTGGCTATGATATAGGGTCCCAACCAATTTGCCTAAAATTTTCCTTTCTTGTCTCGGTCTTGCTGAGTACGCTAGTTCTCCTTAAGGACAAGCTCGCCCACCTGGAATTGTCGAGGACGAACCTTCTTGTTGTAATTATGTTTGAGGCAATTTTGGTATGCTTGCAGATGATCATAGGATTTTATTCTTCGTTCATCCAGTAATTCCAGCTATGCAAGCTGTGCAACACAAGCATCCTCTTCGCTGATAAGGTTCTTCAGAGAGATTCTCAATGATGGAAGTTCAACTTTGATTGGCAAGATGGCTTCAGCACCATACACCAAAGAGTAGGGGGTGACGCCTGTCGGGGTGTGGATGGATGTGCGATATGCCTAGAGGGCGGGATGAATATGGAGGTGTCAATCTCGTCTAGTGTTATTGACAACCTTTTTGAGAATATGGATAAGGGTTTTGTTGGTCACTTCTGCCTGACCATTACCCTGGGGGTAATAAGGCATTGACCAACAGTGCTGGATATGGAAGGTGTCACAGAGGTGTTTCATGGCTTGGTTTTTGAAGGTTTTTCCGTTGTCAGAAAGGATGGTGGACGGGATACCATATCTGCAGAGAATATGGTAGAGGATGAATTTGGAAATCTAAGTATCGGTGATTTGTGAAAGGGGCATTGCCTCCACCCACTTGGTGAAATACTCAATGGTGGTAATTATGAATGTATGGCCGTCGGATGATGGTGGGTAAATCTTGCCAATCAAGTCAAAACCCCATTGAGAAAACGGCCATGGTGCCAGGAGGGGCTAAAGATCTTGTGTTGGGGCGTGGATTAAATTTGCATGTTGTTGTCATGGAAGACACTTCTTCACAAACTCGCAAGCATCGTGTTCCAATGTAGGCCAATAATATCCATCTCGTAGGATCCTTTTGGCTAGAGCCATACCATTTGAATGAGCTCCACAAACACCGCCATGTACTTCTGTTAGTGTGGCATGGGCTTTAGTCTCATTTAGACATCTAAGGAGGATTCCATCATACCCGCGATGATAAAGCGTATCACTAACGATGACATATCGAGAAGAGCGATGAATGAAGGATTTGCGTTGATTACGTGTAAGATATGGGGGTATAATGTTATCATGGAGGTAGGTATAGATGTCTTGGTACCATGGGGAGGTGGGACCCATGATATCGCACACCATGTCAGTCTCAGGGATATCATATGCTTGGATTAAAAGTTGTTCTACAAGAAACTCACATTCTATTCAGTCTTTGGGCATGTCCAGCAAGGAGCCAATAGTGGCCATTGCATCAGCTGCTTTGTTTCATACCCTGAGAATCTGTTCAAATTGTATAGAGGTGAAATATTTCTTGAAATCATCCACCATGCACTTGTAGGGTAACAGCTTATCATCCTTGGTTAGGAACTCATCATTAACTTGTCTAATGACTAGCAAAGAATCACCAAAGACTTTCAACTAAGTTATGTGTCACTGTTTTGCAATTTTGAGGCCAGTGAGGATAGCTTCGTATTCTGCCATATTGTTGGTACATGGGAATGCTATCCTAAATGACTTGGGAATGTAGTCACCCTGAGGGGTAACTAATAAAATTCCTACCCATGATCCATTGTGTGTATATGATCCATCAAAATACAGTGTCCACGTGGGGATCTCATCAATGCAGAAGACTTCTTCATCAGTGAATTCCATGATCAATGGATGAGTATCAACTAAAGGAGCTTTTGTTAACTGATCTGCGATTATCTATCCTTTAATAGCCTTGCGGTCCACATATTCTATGCTGAATTCACTAAGGAGCATGACCCATTTAGCCATGCGGCCAGTTAGAGTGGTTCTAGATAACAGATACTTCAATGGATCGATTTTGGCAATTAATTTAACTGGATGGCTAAGCATGTAATGTCAAAGCTTCTGTGTGTTGAAGATGAGTGCAAGGCAGGATTTTTCCATGGGGGAGTAGTTTAGCTCGTAGCCAACCAATGTCCGACTGATGTAGTAGATTTCCCTCTCTTTCAACGACTCATCATGTTGTGCCAACAATGCCCCCAGCGCGACTAAAGTGGCAGAGATGTAAAGCAGGAGGGGTTTGTCGGGAATAGGTGGCATCAATATCGGGGGATGAGCTAAATATTCCTTAATTTTATTGAAGCCCATCTGACACTACTGGTTCCATCGGAAGGTGGAATCTTTTTTTAGGAGATGAGTGAATGGCTAACACTTATCTGCCAGCTGGGCTATGAATCAACGGATGGACTGCATCTTCCCCTGGAGGCTTCTTAACTATTTTAGATTGCGTGGAGGTGGCATGTCCAGGATAGCTTTTACCTTGGTGGGATCAACCTCAATGCCCCTGTGAGAGACTATGAAACCTAGCAATTTGCCTGACGTGACACCAAAGACACACTTTTTTGGATTTAGCCGCAACTTGTAATGCTCTAACCGCTCAAATATCTTTTTCAGGATGGCAGGATGCTTTGCTCGTGTTCTGGATTTTCCTAATAGGTCATCGACATAGTCCTCCATGATGATATGTATGAGGCCATGGAAGATGACCATCATGGCCCTCTGATATGTTGCCCCCGCATTTTTGAGACCAAAGGGCATAACATTGTAACAAAAAGTGCCCCAAGGTGTTGTAAAGGCGGTCTTATGTTGATCCTCAGGTGCGATGCGGATCTGGTTATAGCCAGAGAAGCCATCCATAAGGGATAACATCTCATATCCTGCTGTTAGGTCAACCAATATGTCAATGTTAGGTAGGGGGAAGTCATCTTTTGGGTAGGCTTTGTTAAGATCCCTGAAGTCTGTGCAGACACGAATGTCTCCATTTGGTTTGGCAACTGGTACTTTATTGGAGATCCACTCAGAGTAGTCAATCGGTCTGATAAAACTTGCCTCTAGAAACTTCTCCAATTCCTTCTTGACTAACAACGCGACTTGCGGATGCATCTTGTGGAGCTTTTGTTTGACAGGCTTGGTGTCTGGGTGAATGTCTAAGTGATGAACCACTAAGGCAGGGTCTAAGCCTAGCATGTCTGAGTATGACCAAGCAAAGTTAACGATTCCCTCTTGGAGTAGCTGCACGATAACCAGATACTCTTGCTCTGAGAGTGACTTAGCTACATAGGTGACTTTAGGACTTTCAGTAGTTCCCAGATTGACTTCTTGAGTCTCTTCAATCAGAATAGATGATTGGGCAGATAACTGAGTTCCCATAAGGGGAAGATGAACATCTCCATCTTCCAGCGCCTCTTCGAGGTTTTCACCATCAAATGCGTCCTTTATTTTTACTTTTTCAAGGTCAAGAAGTGCCTCAGGGAGGTTTTCACTAGATGACCGCTTGTTACTTTTCTTATTCTTATTTTTGTGACTGGAGTGTTCGTCCTCCCCCAATCCCATAAGGTTGACATATGTATCCACAGACATACTGACAGGTGTGCTATTACATAGGTCCCAATCAATAAGCTCAGGGTGACAAAAGGATAGGCTAATAGTGCAGATGGATAGGCATTTGAACATGGATGATAGGTCGGTGTGATCGACGGCATCGTACGCATGTATGATGGATTCCTCCTCGGGTATGTCTTCCAATAAGCCCTTGTCCACAGCGACACTATTGGAAGCATTCGACCATGTTTCGGGGCCTTTCTGCTTTCTGTCATACCCAATGCCCATATTTTTTGGTAGCTGAGACATATCAATGGGTTGCAACCACCCTTATTCTTCTTTTCCTAGGCCCCTACCTTGATAGTTATGTTTTTCCATGAACTTTATTGGCCAGGGGTACTTTTCTTGAAAGTATTCCTTTAGAGGAGTTTCCGGCTGGGGTTCTTCTCGGTAGACCCATTGGCTTATGTCCTCTTCTGGTGCATCTATCTTGATACTTGGGGATCTGAAAGTGGTGGTAGGGATGTTCCTACCACTGAAGGTGACAGTCTTTTCCTCTTTCGGAGTAGCATGTGAAGGTTGACCATACTCATGTGGTGATGGTGGCATGGTCACTACATTAAGAGCAGTATGCATTTCGTACTCACCACACCCTTTGTCAATGATCTGGACTTTAGTGACTGTAGGATCAGTGGTGGAGGATGGAGTGGTTATCGCAGTGGCGGGTGGATTAGCGGATGATGACTGGGATGCCCCCATTTCAACCCCAGGACAATAATGTAAATGGGGGAATGACACTTCTAAAGCACGGCAATATTCAAATGGTTGGGGGTCAGCATAGATGGTGACTTCTTGTCTGTTGACTAGGAATTTTAGGCACTGATGGTAGGTGGAGGGGACGGCTTGTATAGCATGGAGCCATGGACGGTCGAGGGGGAGATTATATGGCAAGTCCAGATCAAGGACATGGCAGGTAATGTACTGAACCACCGGTCCCACTTGGACAGGAAGATTGATGATCCCTTCTGAATTCCTTTCTGCATTATCATAAGCCTTGATTGTGATGATCTAATTACTTAAATCCACTTGAGTATACCCCACATGTTTTATGAATTTTAGAGTGCACAAGTTGAGGGCAGAGCCATTATCTACCAAGACTCTTTTTTATTTTATGCCAGGCAACCATGACTTCAATATGTAAGGGGCAATTGTGATTGACATCAATGTTTGGCATATCATTTTGGCTGAAGTGCAGTTGGTGAGATGAAGCTAGGTGTCCTACCAAGGCTTGGAACTATGTAGGATCAATGTTATTAGGGACATGGGTTTCCTGTAGGGCTCTGTTGAGGATTTCTTAATGCACGGGGGAAGACTTAAGTAAATCCAAAATGGAGATATGTGTAGGGGTCTTTCCTAAGTGATCAAGCATGTTGTACTGGGAGGTTACATGAGTCAATTGGGCGGGTGCAGAGGCTGCAGGAACAGTGATGCGGGCTCATCGTGTAGTAACAACACATTGAGGGTCTTTAGCTTTGACATGTATCATGGATACACGAGGTTCTAACTGCTTAATGTAATGAATAATACCCTCGTAATTGAGGGGTACATTCTTATATCTCACGTTATTTGTGTTGTTATTTTGAGGATTACTGTTGGAGGTGCTCAGACCTTGATTATGGTATGGAAGGAATTTTGATAGATCTGCAATTGAGCATTGGATGACAAAGCTTGACTGGGGTCAACCTTGATATCACCTCGATCTATGAGATCTTGGACGTAGTTTTTCAGACCCTGACACTTATTCAAAGAGTGTCCTTTGATTTTATGGAACTCACAATATTCATTTTCCCTAAACCATGCGGGCTTAGGTTTGGATTCGTCGAGTGGCTTGGTGATAGGGTACGTGATCGGATAGTTGATCTGTAACAACTTATTGAAGACAACGCTCAGAGGTTCTCCTAGTTGAGCATACTGGCGTTTAGTGTTCCCTTGGTTATTTTGATTGGACTGTTGGGGAGGACGGGGTGTCCCTTGTGATACAGATATGGCATTAGGTATGGATTGCTATTGTCTCTGGGATGTGTTTGCCATGTGGACATGTTTAGTAATAGTAACACCATCATTTACTGGATTTTTGTTCTTGTTCCAAAAACATGGCTTGTCGTTGAATGACCTTTCCTTATCTTGATTATATATTTTGATGTACCCTTTGGCAACAAGGGCACGCTCAAGGATGGGTCCCTTCTCTACTACCTCTGTGAAAGTGGTGACACAATGTAATCTAAAGTTATGAACCATGTCGGGATGAGAGTTCTCCACGAAGAGGGTGACCATGTCCTTTTCTTTCAAATGGGTTTTCATTCGGCTTGCTAGCGCATGCCACTCCTCTTCATGTTGTTTCTCTTTGAGGAGATCCAAGGTATCGGTGTCTTTCTCCAAATTGAAGGAGAAGTAGGAGACAAACTTTTCTGACAGGTCTGCAGAAGATTTTATGGATCCCTTTTCGAGGGTCATGAACCACCCTAGCGCGTTGCTTGCCATACTTTGAGGAAATAGGGGCAAGAGATAGTTGTCATTGTGGATAACTTCTTGACACTGGGAATAAAATTCCTGTAAGTGGGCCTTAGGAGCTTTGTTCCCCTTATATTTGTCAAACTTTGGCATTTCAAAATGTTTGGGGAAGGGAATCAATGAGATGGAGGGATCAAACGGATATGGACATATATCTTCGAACTTGAATGATTGTTTGCTAGTCCCTGCCTAAAGATCTTTCAGAGCGGCTTTGATTTCTAGTATGTCTGCATTGTCCGGTGTGTTGGATGGGTATTGATAGTAGGACGATTGTGGATTTGGAGATGACGCTTGGGGATGGTTGTATGGATAATGAGGAGGCAATATCTCCTGTTGATGCACCAAGGGAACTTGTTGATAAAGAGGTTGTTGTTGCGAGGTGGGATATGGATTAGTTGGGTAGTTGTGGGTGGCGTACTATTGGGAAGTATGGAGAAGGTGTTGTTGATTAGTTTGTGGATATTGGGGGTGTTGATGTGATTGTTACGAAGCCACATAGGATGGTTGTTGTTGATATTGTTGTTGATTATAATAATTGTAATGATGAGGTGGTTGTTGATGCATAGTTGGTGGCTGTGGTGAGCGAGATGGGATGTTATGTGGTGGTTGCGCTTGCGGGCATAAGATGGATGCAAGGAATGGAGATATGGTCGGGGTTGAAGGCTGAGGTCGATTTCCTTGCGGTTGATGTTGTGATGGTTGTGTTGAAAATAGGGGATTGACCAATGGTTGCTGTTGAGGTCGAGGTGCGGTTGAGATGTTTTGCGAGGGGGGTTTTTGAGCACTAGTGGGAGTATAGGATTGGGGAGGTTGTTGGGATACGAATGACGATTGTGGAGGGATGTTGGATTGGGACGGTTGTTGGGGTATGAATGACGATTGTGGAGGGATGTTGGATTGGGACGGTTGTTGGGGTATGAATGACGATGGTGGAGGGATGTTGGATTGGGGCGGTTGTTGGGGTACGAATGACGATGGTGGAGGATTTGTAGCCCTAGGAGGTGGGGGAAAGGTAGCGAAAGGGCTGCCCCTAGTGTTGATAGGAGGCGGGTTTGAGGGGAGTGGTGTCGGTAGCATTAATGGTTGCAATTGTGGGACATTTTGCGGCATGCCATAGGTAAAAGGATCATTGGGATCAATGGTTTGGGGTGTTCCTATGATCGAGATGGTGGGATGCGTGGGGTTGTCAATGGGGTATAGGACAGCATTGCCGAATTCGAGTTGATGCCAACCTTCCATAGAAGAAACATTGGGGATGTATGAGCTACTGGGGATATCATGTGGACCTTGGGGGACATTAGACATGGAGGTGCCATACTTGGATAAGTCGACGCCTGACGGCAGCTTGACACCTTTGTTAATCAAGTGAGCCAATATTTTGTCGCCATGTTTTTTGAGAAGGTGTTCTGTCATTTGTGCATTAACAGGGTTACTGAAGTGTTCCTCGAATGTGAGTTCAAGTTGATCAGCCATGTTTTCCTCCCCGGGTGGTGACATATTTTGGCCATCCATGTTGGATTGTGATGAGGTGCCATTGTAGGGATCGTGAGGGATGTTAGCACCATAGTTAGGATCTGATGAGACATTCATTGCATTGGTTAGATCTTGAGGGTTGTTTGATTAGGCATTCAGGGCTTGTTGGTTGGCCATTTTCTTTGCCTGTGATCGAGTCTGAACGGGCATGCAAGATGATGAGATGGATCAAGATATTGGAAAGACCTGGATGATGGATTTGATTGGATGGGAGATTAGCTGATGATGATTGGTCAGACCGACGTGGATTGATTCGATGAAATTGGATCGGATTGATTGGTAGATACTGGATTAATCTAGATTTCAGATTTTGATCCAGATGGATTTGATGATGTGGGGGTTGGATTGATCTGATGATTAGGATCAATTTGATGATAAATATGATGAAGACTAAAATCCACAACCGAGTTTAAGAAGGATCCTTGGTAACACTAGGTATTGATTGAAAGGTGGATGTATGATAACGACACCGAATCCAACTTGAGATAGAAGTAGATTGATTGGGTCAGAAAGGATGACTGACTTAAGATGGATAGCAATCCTAAGCCAGTTATGATGATTATGATTAGGGATGAACACCTAGGTCAACTCGGATGACTACTCCAACAGGGTTTATATGGAATAGCAGAGATCGGAGATGAAAGTGGATTTGGGACGAATGATGAGCGTCTCAAGATAGATGAATGACTCTCGAAATAAGTAAAAGAGTGCTCAGAATAAATGACTCTTAGAACGAGGGGATGAAGACTTGGAATGGACGTTCAGATGTTTGTTTTGGATGTTGAATGGTCGTATCGATGTTCAAAACAGAGAGACAAGGAATGCCAAGTGATAATGTAGGCTGGTCAAAGGTCAAGTCCGCCACAGCATAAGGTCAGGTCTACCACAACATTAGGATAGGTCTGCCACAGCATTAGGACAGGTCCACCACAGCATAAGGACAGGTCCGCCACAGCATTAAGACAGGTCTGCCACAGCATAAGGACAGGTCCGCCATAGCATTAGGATAGGTCTGCCACAGCATAAGGACAAGTCTTCCACAACATTAGGATAGGTCCTCCACAGCATAAGGATAGGTCCGCCAAAGGATAAGGATAGGTCCGCCAAAGGATAAGTTTAAGATTGATGTTTTGATGGATGGGTAAGGCAAAGGACCCAAAATATAGTAAACACTGATAATGACTGGTTTTGCACGAGAAAGAAAATTCAGATAGCACAACCCTAAGATTAGTAGAGATGGGTATGGCCAACAAAGTTTCCTACTCTAGGATAAACATGGTTGCTAAGGAGTCCTCAATATACACCTAGTACATGAGGCCCAAACTGTGAACACCAACCCGTTACAAGCGTGAGTCAGGAACCTTAGTGAGATACTAAAGGCTCAGACCAACTCTTCATGTCATCCCAATGCTTCACCAATTACAATGTGGTTGGATTAAGGTACAGGTTTCGCTCCCCCCTTTATATACCTCGCCGATACGTGTGGTTGGAATCATCCCTTGGGGTGATGAAATCCCCAAGCAGGTCCCACTAAGAAAATGAAAAATGGGGTGACTCAAGGACCTGGAAAGCTACAATTTCTCGTCACCCAAAATCATCAAATGGCACAAGGGGATTGGATACATCAAATAGCCTTCCACAAACATTCCAAACAAGGTTTATTGACCCCTTTAATTAAACTATGTGCCTAATTTACCAAAAGACAATCGGCAAAAACTTGAAATTTCACCTTCGGGAGGACAGGTCCGCCACTCTGCAGGGACAGGTCTGCCATTCTGTAAGGACAGGTCCGCCACTCTGTGAGGATAGGTCCACCATAGCAGGACAGGTCCGCCACAGCAGGACAGGTCCGCCACCGGAGGGACAAGTCTACCACTTTGTGAGGATAGGTTCGCCACTCTGTAACCTGGACCTGCAAAAATGCAAAAGACAGCAAACGTGAAAGAAAAAGACCTGTTTGTGGGTCCTACCGGGTGTTCCAGAAATGTGATAGGTCAAATATATGCGTTAGAAAACAAGCAGCAAATAAAAGAGTGCAAATGAACACCAAAACAACCTACACCTCAAGATTAGCCTAAGTTGGAATCAACACAAGATAAAAAGCAACAAATGGAACATTATACCTTGTCTCAAAACGATCCTTTGGTTGGCCCTTCGATCTTTGATGTGTATGCTACTTGGATGGCACAAGATGCAAGCTAAATGATGTTGTGGGAATGAGTGCAAGTGGATGAAAACATGAAAATGGCTAAGTGTAGATTGAGAAATAAAATTGCAAGAGTTTGGCTAGCAAAATGATCTCTTCTCCCAAAATGAGAGAAAAGAGGGGGTATTTATAGGAATTTTGAGAATTCCTAGAGGAGATGGATGGCCAAGATTGAGCCACCAAATATCAAGATGTAGGGTTAAGGTGAGTTGAGAACTCACAAGCCCTCACATCTTGACATGTGGCATGTGATATAGCCCTAAAAGGTGAGGTGGACATGAGGTGGAAGGATGGTACATGACATGGAGGTGGGTACAAAGTACCTTGGGATTGGACAAGATCTCCTCATAAAGGAGGTCCTTGTCCCCATGTGGGTGAGAGGACATGTGAGGAATTAAAAATTCCTCAAATATTCTCATGGGGGATGGGAAAGAATAAAGAATAAGTAGAGGACATGTGGGAAGAAGTGAAGGAATTAAAAATTCCTTTTGGGTGCATTGGGGGATTAAAAGGTGAATTAAAAATTCACATGGGGAAGTGGAGTGCCTTGCCCAAAAGGAGAAAGCCTTTAATAAGGTTGACTTAAGGACACATGCCATAAATGGGAGGAGGATTAGGTTAGACTAACCAAATGATTAAGGTTGTGCAAGTACTTAGTTAGATGGACTAATGATTCATTAGAAGCAAGTGGGAGATTATGGAGGATGTGACCCTAATGATGATTAAGGGTGTGCACATGCTAACCCTAGTTAATTAGAAGAAGATGAAGTAATTAAGATGGATTAGAGACCAACTTGCAAAAGTTGGAGGATGTGACCATGAGAGAGAAAAGAGGAATTAAAAAATTAATTTTAATTCCAAAAGGGGAATATAACTAAACTAAATAATATGGTATATTTATTTAATTTAGAGGAGGAAGAGGGGTTAGGACCCTTATGTAAGATGCAGGGTATTAATTAAACAAATGGTTTAATTAATATTAACATATGGGATAAGCAACTAGATGAATAAGGAGACGTGTTTCATCATATGGAAGTGATCAAATTGGATTTCTACAGTATTATTCCATGTTATTGTATTATTCTCATTCACATTGGGAGGTACCATTGTATTGATGTAAATTTTGAACGTTGTATCTTCATAATATAAACATGATGATTGTAGTCTCTAGCATTATCTTACAGTCACTGATGGATGCTTAATGTTCATGTTATGGTTATAGATCCTTGGTGATATTATGTGTTTATTGCTTCTTAATATATGATTCGTAATAGTGTTGTATATGTGGAAATATTTATATTTAAATTCATAGATGTGATGGTTGGTTTTCATTTATATTATGTTATGGATGTACATTTGTTGATTATTGCTTTCATATGATGGTTAAGTGGAAATTCTCGTAGCTAGTTAATCACCATTTTGGGAATCGTGTGGTGTTTGAGATATTCTAATGTAATGCAGTCATGTCACCCCAAGGGACTTAGTTATATATTGTATCTGCATGGTTTATTACTAGTGTATGTTAAACGATAACTCATATTAGTTTACTAAAAAAATTGTGTCATAAATGTTAGATATTTTAGTGTCCTTTGGATTTTGTGTGGCTGGGCATTACAGTTTCTCTTTAAAATGATTGAATATTAATCTATATTTCTTATCTTATTAACTTAAATGCACCAATAGGTTAAATATTTCCTCCTCTAGGTAAGATAATAGAATTAAATCCATATTACACAAGGAAGCAATGGTTCCTTCATACCCAATACATCATTCAAAAAATTTAATACACCTTAGGTTAAGATAATCTTAATAAAGGTCAAAGATTCATTTGGTTGATCTCACTCAAGTTGATCTTATTCATTTATTGAATAGTTGATTATTCATTCATCTAATTACTCGAGATACATTATGATGTATTCAATTTACCTAGGCTAAATAAATTACGTCTAACAATAATTTAATTTTATGACCCCTTAATAGGGAGGCACAAGTTTTACACATGAATAAATTTCAAGAATTAAATATCTCCCTTTGTTATTTATTAATAAATCTAAGGTTGTCATTTTATTAGGACAGGTTAATAGAGATTTAATACTTCTCAAATTCATAATAATTAAACCTTTTAAGTTTGACCTTGTCTTTAGCTAGTTTATCTCACATTATTTAAATGACTTACTTAGCTGACTCAAATCTCAAGGAGGCATGAGGTGACGTTAAATTCATATCATCTCTGGTGTAATTATTTATTTTCTATTTGATTAATGAAATTGACTCATCCAATATTTACACTAAGTTAGGCATGTGATTAGAATGCTAATTAAATTATTTTTTGTTACATACATTTAAATTGGATTCACCCATATAAAATCATTTTTTCTTAATACCATTAGTATAATGAATTTACTCATTAAATGCGTTTGAATAATGAATCTAGCTCATACTAGATTTATAGTAATGGTATTTATTTTATTTCATTTAAATCAATTTATTATATTTGACAAAGGTATTATAACTTAAGCATACCTTTATTTCAATCAAATTTGAATAGATTAATTTAATCCCCTAAATTTTACTTAAATTAACTTTAAGATCTTAAATTAAATCAAGAATTATAATGGATACCTTTGAACTTTTAGTCTAATTTAAAAGAGCTAGATTAAATCATTTATTTTCACTTATATTAAATTTAAAGTTCAAGATTTAATTTCATTAAATATACCCAAGGGTGACTTAAATAAGTCATCACTTAAAGTGAGGAACCTAGTTCTATAGGCCCCCACCATGAGTCTATTTATTATTATTTTAAGGGGTAAATGCTTTTGACCCAGAGATATAAATCGGTGAGGTCACAAACAAGGGACCTCATCCCCATTGTAAACATTCAACAATTACACCCTAGTGGGGTTTAAATCTTGATGGAAAGAACAACACCACAGCTTGACCATCATACTATGCCACTATTGGCGACCCCACCATGAGTCTAATTAGAATTAAAGAGATTAATTAAATTAATCGGCTAATTAAAAACTAAGGGATTGTGCAACCATTTTCCACCATTAGATGGGATTCATTTTTGACCTTTTATTTTAGGGAAACCAAAAGGAACCCTAAACCATAAGGATGGATTACTTAAAAAAAATTCCTTCTTTTTCTCATTTTCATTTGGTTGCAACAGGTTGAAGAGAAGGGGTTTGAAGATGGGAGCTCTTGTAAGATAGCTTGAGGTGGGATCTTTGTTGCGGTTTTCTTCCATGTTTCATTTATCTATTTTATTACTCCTTTTCTATTCCATAATATTTATTTTAAGTTTTTCAATACCTGTAAATTTAAAAATCCCCAATATTTGTCTCCTTTTTTGCAAGTTACAAAGCCCTACAATATTTATAAAGAGCTACAACGTATTTTTGTTTTGAATTTTAGATTCAACAAGAAATTATTATTTTATAATCATATCTATTTGTTTTATTGAAAATACTAACTTGAATTTATAAAGTAAATTGTAAATGATAATTTTTCGTTCACTATATTTAATTTACCTATGTTGCAAATCTGAATATTCTAATGGATGCATTTGTTTTTTTTAAATGTGAAGTAAAAATAATTTTTTGGTAGGCATGGGTGGGGGAAATGCCTCCCTTGGGAGGTCACCAGCCTCCAAGGATGCTCATGGCCCCCTTGACAGGTTGTAGCCTACAAGGGATCGTGCCCCCATGGTTGCCTTGTGCAAGGTTTCAGCTCTGCATAGGTCGCAACTAGTGTTTTTATTTTGTTTCTTTTTCTTCAATTTATTTTATTTAAACTAAAATATCATTATTTTAATATCTATATCATTTATATATATGAAAATAGATATATAGTATAATATATATATATATAACATATATGGTATAATATAAATTAAATATATTATATTTTTCTTTTAAAAAATATCAGATATATGTATGCAAAGTGAGTATATGTTTTAAATAATTGAATATCCAATCCCTCTTATGTATGTATGTATTTATCAATCATGCATTTGTCGTATATATAAAATATTTTCTATAAAATGGAACACATTTTATATAAAAATTATTTTATGAACTAGAAATTTTATGAGAGTTATTTTATTTCACTTTCCTCAACAAGAGACTTGTAATTGATTCAACCTATTAATCACTTATAATTTTTTTATTCTTCTTAATAATAGTTTTATTTTCATTTAAATAGCTAGGGTTTGAATGTGTTTAGTAGTAAAGGTTGTATCTCAAACTCATTCCCTCATTCTTAATATATACTGATTATGGATTTAGAAATTAACATTCGGACGGGTGCATGAAGTTGGGTTACACTTTTGTGGCCAACTTCAAAAAAATATTAGAAATGACATAACGCGAGCACGTTATAATGCACTCGCGTTATTTCATTTTAAAAGCAAAAAAAAAAGTGAAAGCTATTCATTTTCTCTTTTTTGTTTTTCTGCTCTGCCCGCGGCCAAAAACCCTCATTTTCGCGCTCGCGTTCTAGGAGGAGGCATTCTTCAAAATTCATCAACAATAGTTGTTTTTCGTTCGCAAAGATGGCACCATGACAATGAAGAGGTGCAGGAGGTAAGTATTTTTTGCTATTTGTTTTGAATTTCTTAGTTTCAAGTTGATTTTGTTTGTTTTAGGTTAGATTTGATTTTTATTTTTTTATTTGTAGATGTAAATAATCCTAAAAATCCTCAACAAGAATAAAAAAAAATCCTCCTCAACAAAATCAACCTCCCCCACCAATCACTCAACACCCTCCTAGCACTCAATAAAATTTGAGGAGTGAAATTGAAAACAACAAAAAACAAATTGAGGATCTTATCAGTAGGTTGAGTGATCCAAATTCTTTAACCACAGAAAGAATGACACTAGCAAATTCAATGAAAGAGATGTTAAAAAATTTAGATTCAATAACCCAACAAATAAAGGGATGGCAAGATAGGAGGCAGGCAGCTAGGGCATATTATGCAGATAAACTATCATATAAAAAAGTTAAAAATTTAAAAATTACTAAAGGTGATTTTTGCTCTCTATTCACTGACCCTGGAACAAATCAAAATCTTGGCCTCAATGCAAAGAGGTTTCCTATTCATTGGTGCCACCACCAAGAGATTAGGAACCATTTTTATGATAGGTGGTACTTGGTCTTTGATTACCCATCATGTAATAATTGTGAAGTCCCCCAATATTTTTTTAGGAAACTATATAGTGAGTTCGTATCGAACCAAATCCCAAATTATTTTGATATGAGGGAGTTCCATGGGAGAGGTGGAGGGTCAGCTCAGGATAGGCCCAGTGCATAGCCAGATCCTACGTGGCAAGGGAGACGACCTCTTGCTAGGCCGCCTCATGAGCACATTGTTATGCCTGTCGTTGCGAAGGAGAGTGCTAACGTAGAGACATTGTAGGCAATCAACACTTTGACCTAGAGTGTCATCCATCATACTAGCCCTATTGTACAGCGCCATCTAAGGGAGTCTTCAGGTGGTGGCCTTTGAACCCATGTGTGTCAATCTTGTGGGGTTACTTGTTCATATGACCCCATCGACACTCAGGAGTCTGCTACGCATGATTCGTATGCTGCTACGCAGGATCCGTATGCTGCTACACAGGATCTGTATGCTACTATGGGGATGGAGAGGATGGCTGACATTTTGCATCATGCATATGGCATTGATAGTCAGGTAAAATTCAGCATGTTCATTGAATTTAATTTATTAAATTTCAATTCTGAAATGCATGATTAACTAATTTAGTTTTATTATTTTTATAAAATTGTAGGGTCACAGTGTTGAGAATGGATACACCAGTCCTCCACCTACTTATTTTTGCAGTACACCTATCAGTGGGGTATGTAGCTAGTAAACAATTATAAATTTATTACATGTTAATAGCATTTTTTTATGAATGGTATTTTAATACATGTGATTTTGGATGTTGAACAGGCTAATATTAGCAGTTTCAAGCAAACACCTCCTAGTGCCAATGGATTCAATCAAACGTACACAAAGGTAATAGAATAAAGAGAACTTAACTAATGAATTCTACTTAATAGATTTGTGTAGTTTATATTCATATTGTTGGTTACGTTGCATTACACATCATTCAAACTCAAAGCATTACTTCAAATTCCATAACTAATAACTAGATGTTGATAGATGAAAAAATTTCAACTATACAATATAGTTGTTTAGAAATTCAACATAAGCAGCACGATGCAATTACTTCACATGGAGGCATGTTCTTGCAAAGGTGCACCACCACAACAAACTATGGATGCTTCGAAAAAATCTATGAAACCATAATAGTAAGCAATAACATAGACAAGGCAGTTAGTGATGCAAAGCATCATATCAAAACACTCAATCATCAGGGTACATCTAATGTAGAGCATCCAACAAACACCATCAACATCATTTATTCAAGGGATTTCAATCCCAAATAGAATCACGAGATGATCAAATATAATTTCATTAGAAATCTACTTTTCATTCAACCAAAATCCACTCAAATTCTCTTAGACATTCCATAGGCCATCATGCATCATTCCACTAATCAATATTCCAATTGACTCATTCAAAGAAAAAACCATATCAAAGAAAACTTTGACTTAATCAATTAGATTCACATCATTCTTAACCACCATAAAAACAACATAAACATGATTATTGACACTTGAACAATTCATCCTTTCATTTATTCACCAAGGCAAAAAATCAACTAAACCATACCTCATTGTTATTAGTCCATTATCAAGCACTGTACTCACCATATTTTGACTGCAACACTCTATTTATAGGTTACAAACTCCTACTACAATAGAATCTTGATTATCATCTTGTGGTTAATCACCAATTTGCTCAAAAGGCTTCATAATAGTCACCCATCCAACCATCAAAGTCACCAAACATGTCTTATACACCTTAACCAAATTTAGTAACATCAACCATATCATTAGTTTTATGGTAACCAAGCACTCAATCATATCACAGAAGCTTTGAAAGGATACAAGTCAGAAATGTTGAAGATAGGAGAGATTGCCACCCCAAGAGGTAGCTCTATTTCATAAGAATTTTGGCCAAACTTGTAGACCACCTTGCAAGGTCCTCTCTTCTTCATCATGAGTTTGGTATACTTTCCTTTTGGAAGTCTCTCCTTCTTCAAGTGTGCCATCACCAAGTCTCCAACCTTGAATTGGAAATTCCTCTTCTTTAAATCTTCCTTTTCCTTATACTTCAAAACATTCTTTTGAAGGGTTTCCTTCACTTGTTGATGAATATCCCTTATTGTAATAGCAAAGTCCTCACCTTGAGCACTTCTCCTAGCAACTCTTTGTAGACCTCTTATTTCATAGACCCCTCTAGGGTGCATGCCATAGACTACCTCAAAAGGGCTTCTACCAATGCTCCTATTCATGGAGTCAGTATATGCAAATTCAACCTAAGGTAAAATCAGATCCCAAGCTTGTCCATGCTCCTTGGTAAGGTATATTAAGAGGTTTCTAAATGATCTATTCACCACTTTAGTTTGTCCATCTATTTGTGGATGGTATGCTAAAATAAAGGACATATTTTTTCCTTGAGTTTCTTCCACAAGGTCCTCCAAAAGTGACCAATGAATTTAGAATCCCTGTCAGAAACAATGCTTAAAGGTAGTCCATGTATCCTAACAACCTCCTTAAAGAAGAGACCAACTATATGAGATGCATCATTGGTGCATTTGCAAGGAAGAAAATGTGCCATCTTCCTAAATCTATCAACTACCACAAAGATACTATCAAAACCTTTTTGGGTTCTAGGCAACCCCAAGACAAAGTCGATACTTACACACTCCCAAGGCCTATTGCGAATGGGAAGTGGTTGATAGAGTCATGCATTTGATGAAGTTCCCTTTTCCCTTTGACATATTGTGTAGCCTTCCACATACCTTCTCACATCCACCTGCAACTTTGGCCAATAATAAAATCTCCTAACTTGTCCTAAGGTCTTGTCAAGGCCAAAGTGACCTCCAAGACTCCCAATGTGTTTCTCCTTTATGATATTCTCCCTCATCAAGCATTTACGCACACACAATTGGATTCCTTTAAAGAGAAAACCATTCTGCAATAAAAAGTCAGAGAATTCACTATGAAAAGAATTCAAATATTGCTCACAAACATTGTATACCTCCTTTAAATCCGAATCTTCATGATACATATCCTTCAATGCTTCAACCCCCATGCTTTGGAGTTGGATCTCTTGCACTACAAGTGCCCTTCTATTGAGAGTATTTTCCACCTTATTTTCTTGGTCCTTCTTATGCTTTATTGTGAAAGTATAGGCTTGCAAAGACTCTACCCACTTCATGTGCCTATGACTGAGTTTGTCATGTGCATTCAAAAAACTCAAGGCATGATTATCAGTATAAACAACAAATTCTTTAGGTAACAAGTAGTGCCTCCACTTTTTGAGGGCTTGTACCATAGCATACAATTCCAAATCATAGGAAGAATACTTCCTCTTTGCTTCATTCAGCCTCTCACTATAAAATGCAACCGGTCTGCCTTCTTGGCTCAAAATAGCCCCTATTGCTTGATTGCTAGCATCACACTCAATGGTAAAAAATTTATCAAAATCAGGGAGCACAAGTATAGGCTGTTGTGCTACTCTCATTTTTAGATATTCAAACCCTTTATCAGCCTCATTAGTCCAAGAAAACTTACCTTTGTTACCTCCTTTGACGGTGTCCAAGATTGGTGCACAAATTTGGCTAAAGTTCTTGATGAAATTTCTATAAAAGCTTACAAGTCCATGGAAGCTTCTCACATCTCCCATGGATTTTGGTGTTGGCCAAGTAAGAATAGCATCCACCTTTGAAGGATCCATCTTCAAACTTCCCTTAGAGATGACAAAACCAAGGTAGACTAGTTCTTCCTTCATGAATTCACACTTTTTCATGTTGATCAGCAGCTTCTCCTCTTGTAACCTCCTTGGTACCATGTCAAGGTGCTTCAAATTTTCTTCTTTAGACCTGCTAAACACAAGGATGTCATCTAAATAAACTACAACAAACTTTCCAATGAAAGGTCTCAATACCTCATTCATAAGGCACATAAATGTACTAGGGGCATTTGATAACCCAAAGGGCATCACCAACCAATCATAGAGCCCTTCATTAGTTTTAAAAATTTTCTTCCATTCATCCCCCTCTCTAATCCTTATCTGATGGTACCTGCTCTTTAGATCAATCTTGGAAAAGTAAGATGCTCCTGATAGACAATCCACGAGGTCCTCCATTCTTGGCATCAGGAACCTATATCTGATTGTGATCCTATTAATGGCTCTTGAATCAATGCAAAGCATCCAATTCCCATCCTTCCTTGGTGCTAGGATAGTATGAATAGCACATGGGCTCAAACTCTTCCTCACTAGCCCTTTATCCATCAACTCTTGCACTTGTCTTGCAATCTCATCATTTTGAGCAGGTGTCATCTTGTATGCAGCCTTATTGGGAAATGTAGCCCCTGGAATCAGATCAATATGGTGGCTTATATCCCTAATGGGAGGTATGGAACTAGGTAATTCATTCACCGTTATGTCCTTGTAGCTTTCCAACAAATCTTGGACTTCCTTTGGTGCATCTTCCTTCTTCTTTGTGGGCAGATCTGTTTCACTTTTGGCTTCATAATTAGGAAGAATCCTCTTCCTCCTCCTTCCTTCAAGGTCTCCATGAACTCCTTCTCACCCACCATCAAAACACTAGGCCCTTCATGCTTTGCCTTGTCTTCTTCTAGGAGAGGTGAAAGGTTGTAAGTCTTCCCATCCTTCACAATGGAGTATGTGTTCTTCTCCCCATCATGCTTGGTCTTCCTATCAAACTGCCAAGGCCTAGCAGAAATATATAGTTTAATACTTGTACTCAAAAAAAAATTCATTAGATCTCATACATTATAAGTCATGACGTGGATCTCGCTATTGTAACTTTTTTGTGATTGAATAACTTGTTGTTTTATTTTCAGATGTTGGTTATGGGAACACCTCCAAATGTTACAAGGGTAATGGATATCAGTGTTTCATCTGCTATAAAATCCTCCATGGCTCTGATAGAGGAGGTATGAGGCAAATTACTAAATTTCAATTTACATTTGTTGTTATAGATGTTAGTTCTAGTGAAAAATCAAACCATTATTGATTCACAGTTTAATTCCTATTTGGATGGTTTATACAGGGCTTGAGCATGCCTAAGCATCGGCATGCAAATATTTCCATCGTGGAGAGTGATCATGAGATGGACGTAAGTGATTATTTTGTTAAATATATCATTTCTTATAATGTAATTTCTAGATATTAATGTCTTTACTTCTTATTGTAATAGTTAAAACTTCACTAGGAGCTAAACTATAGGAGGAAGAGCAGGAGCACTCCTCGAGCATAGCGGAAATGAGTGGCAGACTTATTGCTATCAGATCTCCAAACAAAGGGAAAGAATTTATTTCCAAAGCATGGAGAGAAATGAATTTTGATTCTAGAGCCCTTTGTTGTATGCTTAGACATGGCAATTTTGTACATATCTTGTATTGGATATATTTGACATTGTATGCCTATATGGCTATTTTTTAGCTATATTTTATACTTATATCGACATATATTGATGTATTTGTACATGGTTATTTGGCATCATTAAATTTTATTGATGGTGTCCATTTTTCTTTTTGACAATGTCAAAAGAATGGCTACATACAGATTAGGAAAAAGACTTTTCCTTTTAGATTAGCAATGCATGGAAGTTTCAAAAAGTATCCTTGATATTACAAAAGATATGTGTTTATACCATAGCAGAAAAAATATTTTGGGGAAAAATTGGCAAACCAAAAGTATAAGATTTTTTGAAAAAATCGGGAAAAAGTCTAGAAAAAATCGGAAAAAAATCAGATTTAAAAAAAAGGTAAAAAAAAGTAGAACAAAGAGATTAAAAAAAATTTTAAAATTTAAAGGAATTTCCATATCATAGAGATATAGAGAGCAAATAAAATAAAGAGTTTAACTAATAAATTGTAAAAAATAAATTTTTGTAGTTTATATTCATATCGTTGATTACATTGCATTGCACATGTTTCTTTGAACTCAAAGAATTTCTTCACATTGCATAACTAATAACTAGATGCTGATAGATGACAAAATTTCAATTAAAATATAGTTTTTACAAAGTCAACCTAAGCAATTATGCAATTACTTCACATTGCATAACTAATAACTAGGAGCAACTCCCAATTGCATTTGCTTGTCATGGCATTCTATGAGACCACATTTCTTTGAGGCATTTTTTCAAACAATTCATTGCCTTGTCTATACTACCACATTTTTGATACATGTCTCTAAAGCATTTTTTCAAATAGTTCACTGCCTTGTTGCTATGGTGAAAGCCTAAAACAAGTGCTTTCAACAAGTTATCGATGCTTCAAAAAATCTATCAAAAGCATAATAGTAAGCAATAATAAAAGAATTAAGGTGTTGTGATGGAATGCCATGACAAAAGCATTTGATTTTCATGGCATTCCATCACCATGAGACCTCATTTCTTTGAGGCATTTTTAAAGAGTTCACTACCTTGTCTATGCTAATAGATTTTTCATACATGTCTATCAAAGCATTTTATCAAATAGTTCATTGCCTTGCTGCTATGGCTAAAAGCCTAAAATAGGTGCTTTCAAACAAGCTATGGATTGTCATGGCATTCCATCACCATAAGACCACATTTCTTTGAGGCATTTTTTCAAACAGTTTGTTGCCTTGTCTATGCTACCACATTTTCCATACATGTTTACCAAAGCATTTTATCAAATAGTTCACCTCCTTGCTGCCTTCGGCTAAAATCCTAAAATAGGTGCTTCAAAACAAGCTATGGATGCTTGGAAAAATCTATCAAAGCATAATATAATAAGCATATAGATAGAGCGAACTGTTTGAATAAAAGCCTCAAAGAAATGTGGTCTCAATGGTGGTGGAATGCCATGACAATCCATAGAAATTTGCTTGTCATGGCATTCGCCATGCCATTCCATCACCATGAGACCACATTTCTTTGAGGCATTTTTTCAAACAGTTCACTGCCTTGTCTATGCTACCACATTTTTCATACATGTTTACCAAAGCATTTTATCAAAAAGTTCACCTCCTTGCTACTATGGCTAAAAGCCTAAAATAGATGCTTCCAAACAAGCTATGGATGCTTGGAAAAAATCTATCAAAGCATAATAATAAGCAATAGCATAGACAGGCATCGAATAAAGCCTTGAAGAAATGTGGTCTCAATGGTGGTGGAATGCCATGAAAATCCATAGCAATTGCTTGTCATGGCATTCATCATGCCATTCCATCACCATGAGACCACATTTCTTTGAGGCATTTCTTGAAACAGTTTGTTGCCTTGTCTATGCTACCACATTTTTCATACGTTTACCAAAGCATTTTTATCAAACAGTTCACCTCTTTGCTGCTTTGGCTAAAAGCCTAAACTAGGTGCTTCAAAACAAGCTATGGATGCTTGGAAAAAATCTATCAAAGCATAATAATAAGCAATAGCATAGACAAGGCAGCGAACTGTTTGAATAAAATCCTCAAAGAAATGTGGTCTCAATGATGGTGGAATGCCATGACAATCCATAGCAATTTTCTTGTCATGGAATTCATCATGGCATTCCATCACCATGAGACCACATTTCTTTGAGGCATTTTTTCAAACAGTTCGTTTCCTTGTCTATGCTACCACATTTTCCATACATGTTTACCAAAGAATTTTATCAAATAGTTCACCTTGTTGCTACTATGGCTAAAAGCCTAAAATAGGTGCTTCCAAACAAGCTATGGATGCTTGGAAAAAATCTATCAAAGCATAATAATAAGCAATAGCATAGACAAGGCAGCGAACTATTTGAATAAAAGCCTTAAAGGAATGTGGTCTCAATGGTGGTGGAATGCCATGACAATCCATAGCAATTTTCTTGTCATGGCATTCATCATGTCATTCCATCACCATGAGACCACATTTCTTTGAGGCATTTTTTCAAACAATTCGCTGCCTTGTCTATGCTACCACATTTTTCATACATGTTTACCAAAGCATTTTATCAAATAGTTCACCTCCTTCTTGCTATGGCTAAAAGCCTAAAATAGGTGCTTCCAAACAAGCTGTGGATGCTTGGAAAAAATCTATCAAAGCATAATAATAAGCAATAGAATAGACAAGGCAACGAACTATTTGAATAAAAGCCTCAAATAAATGTGGTCTCAATGGTGGTGGAATCCCATGACAATCCATAGCAATTTTCTTATCATGGAATTTGTCATGCCATTCCATCACCATGAGACCACATTTCTTTGAGGCATTTTTTCAAAAAGTTCATTGCCTTGTCTATGCTACCACATTTTTCATACATGTCTACCAAAGCATTTTATCAAACAATTCATTTCCTTGCTGCTATGGCTAAAAGCCTAAAAAAAGTACTTTCAAACAAGCTATGGATGCTTGGAAAAAATCTAACAAAGCATAATAGTAAGCAACAAGCTATGGTCTCATGGTTTTTTTCACGTGAAAATCAGTGTGATTTTATTCACATTTTTTTGCAAGTTATAAACACTTTTTTTTTTTTGCCAATTTTGTTGTTTTATGACATTCAAGTTTATGATGGTTTCATTGTTTATATGATGATATGTGATATTCTAATCCTAATTCATGCTTCTAGGTTTCATAGATATATATTTTGTTTTTATATGTTTTTTGTACCAACGAACCCAAAACGAACTAAACCCCCCTCCAAACAATTTTGGCCAAACCGGCGAACCAAACCCCCAATCCTGAACCTCAAAACCTATTCCAACACTCTTCATTTTTCCTTCACAAACTTAATTGACCACCAAATTATGTTGCCCCTTGACTTTACCCACGTTTACTCCCTCAAACCTCTCTATTTCATTCAAAACCCCTATTTTCCCAACTAGGGCATTGCATGCCATAACATACTTTTGACCTCCCTTGTCCTTGTAGACCCTTTGAACACATAAAACTCCACAATCTCACCCTATTTCCAACCTATTCTAACTTATTTTCAAGCAATTTCTTCTTTTCACCTCTTCTAACCTTGCTTTTAAGGGGCCTCAATTTTGAATTCTCAATAGGGGCAGTGTTAGTAATCTCTTCCAATGCCCTTACTAATGCTATTTTCTTATTCCTACTCCCTATCCTACTTACATCAGACCCATATCACCGAGACACAGCCTGAACAATAGGTGGAATGGCCTATTTCAACATACTACACTCAAACCCTTAAGGGATCAATCCGGTTGAATGTAGCTCAGAGCGATTCCGCATGTTTGGGTGAGAAAGAGGACCATGCCTAGCATGAACATGCCTATTCTAACGCATTGGAATAGTCTGTTTGGTCACACGAGTTGCAGAACGAAAGTTGCACCACTTTGCAACTTTCTACTGCTTCCATTTGACACTTTTTCCACCAACTGAAATATGGACACCACGGGAAAACCACTCTGAGATAACAAAAACCAAGATAGGTTATTGTAGAGGGGCTCAACATGATCCCATGGGATTAGACGATAAGTTTCTAAGCATCACAGTGTCCAAGTAACCTTATGCTGAAGTTTGCAGCCATTTTGCCCTTTGGACCCTTAAGGGATCGATCCAGTTGAACATAGCTCAAAGCGATTCCGCATATTTGGATGTGAAATAGGACCATTCCTAGTATAAACATGCCGATTCAAATGCATTGGAATAGTTCGTTTGGTCACACAAGTTGCAGAACGAAAGTTGCACCACTTTGCAACTTTCCACTACTTCCATTTGACACTTTTTTCATCACTTGAAACATGGACACCACAGGAAAACCACTTTGAGATAATGTAAACTGAAAGAGGTTATTGTAGAGGGGCCCAACACGATCCAATAAGATTAGACAAGAAGTTTCTAAGCATCATGGTGATCAAGTAACCTCATGTTGAATTTTGCAGCCATTTTGCCCTTTTGACCCTTAAGGGATTGATCCAGTTGAACGTAGTTTGGAGTGATTATGCATGTTTGGGTGTGAAAGAGGATCATTCCTAGCATAAAAATTCCTATTTGGACACGTTGGAATAGTCTGTTTGGTCGCACGAGTTGCAGAATGAAAGTTGCACCACTTTGCAACTTTTCACTACTTCCATTTGACACTTTTTCCATCAACTGAAATCTGGACACCACAGGAAAACCACTCCGAGATAATGAAAACAGAGAGAGGTTATTATATATGGGTCCAATGCAATCCCATGGGATGAGATGAGAATTTTCTAAGTGTCACGGTGTCCAAATAACCTCATGTTGAGGTTTGCATCCATTTTTCCCTTTGGACCCTTAAGGGATCAATCTAGTTGAACGTAGCTCAGAGCGATTCCGCTTGTTTGGGTGTGAAAGAGAACCATGTCTAGCATAAATATGCCTATTTATAAGCATTGGAACAGTCTATTTGGTCACATGAGTTGCAGAACAAAAGTTGCATCACTTTGCAACTTTCCACTACTTCCATTTAACACTTTTTTCATCAACTGAAACTTCGACACTACGAGAAAACCACTCTGAGATAATGTAAACCTAGAGAGGTTATTGTAGAGGGGCCCAACGCAATCTCATAAGATTAGACGAGAATTTTTTAAGCATCACGGGGTCCGATTAACCTCATGCTAAAGTTTGCAGCTATTTTTCCCTTTGGACCCTTAAGGGATCGATCTGGTTGAACGTAGTTCGGAGCGATTTCGCATGTTTGGGTGCGAAAGAGGACCATTCCTAGCATAAAAATTCCTATTCGGACATTTTGGAATAGTCTGTTTGGTCACACGAGTTGCAGAACAAAAGTTGCACCACTTTGCAACTTTTCACTGCTTTCATTTGACACTTTTCTCATCAACTGAAAATTGGATACCATGGGAAAACCACTTTGAGATAATGAAAATAGAGATAGTTTATTTTAGAGGGGCCCAAATTATCTCATTGGATCAAATAAGAAGTTTCTAAGCATCACGGTGTCTGAGTAACCTCATGCTGAAGTTTGCAGTCATTTTTCCCTTTGGACCCTTAAGGGATCGATCCAGTTGAACAAAGGGTCTATACTCTAAACTTATCCAAACCTTACCAACTCTTGATGCAGCAATTCTAAGGTGTCAAAACTTCAAAATCCACAATTAGATCTCAGGTATACCACCGTACAATGGGTAAACCACAAAACCCTTTATTGTAGCCTAAACCCAAGGGGTTTATTGAAAATGATACTTCCAAAGCTAACCACAACCTATAAATTACTCAAAAAAGTTTGTGATACCCTACACAAGCTCAAACAATCATAAAATAACACTTCCCTACACAAAAACACAATTTAACTCTTCAAAACCACCATTTTTCTTAAAGAAAACTCACTTTTACACACATGGGTTTTCACACCCATCTCACTTTCAGACCTCCCCAACACTAACACATCATTCCCACACCTTAATAATGTTAGTGCAGACCCATTCCTCAAGCTACAGAGGCTACAGAAAGAGGAATGGGTCAAAAATCTATTTTTATTGACTGAAAACCTTCAAATGTACAAGTCTGGGCCGGTTTTAGTAAATTGATGATATTCTACTCCTTATTTTCCTTGATGAAAAAAACCTACTGAATGGTGCTCCTGCACCAATCATACATCGACCTTCTTGTCCCTCCTAAATTTTGGACCACATCCATTACGTCCACATAAAACTCGACATCCTTGGTCTTCTTGGTTCCCATGCCTTGATATGGTTATGCAAATGAAAATGAAGCAAAGTAATCATCTCCTTTTCCGTTGGCTGGAAGAATGCATGCTTAATGTTTTGATACATGATATCAACTCTCTCATCTACTCTCATGGTTGAATACTGAAATCTAGTATGGTGGGCCTCCAGAGTTCCAGTTATCTTTCTTCCTCTTCCACCAAATGTTGGCCCGATCCACACATCTGCCAACCTAATTGACTTTGTTTTTGAAAGCTAAAGTTTCTCCTAGGTCACCAGTGTTGTTTTGCTTGCCTTTTCAAACTATTTCATTTCTACAGATCATCTCTGGGATTTAATCATGTGTACCACACATGGTTGATGTGCTTTGAATCCTTGCATCTAAAGGAAATTTCCTCAACATAAATACTCTCTCAAGGTTAACAATCATACATTGACCTTCTTTCCCATGTTAAGGTTTGTACCACATCCATTACCTCCACATAAAACTTGACATCCTTGGTCTTCTTGGTTCCCATGCCTTGATATGGTTATGCAAATGAAAATGAAGCAAAGTAATCACCTCCTTTGTTGGCTGGAAGAATGCATGCTTAATGTTTTGATACATGATATCAACTCTCTCTTCTACTCTCATGGTTGAATATTGAAATCTATTATGGTGGGCCTCAAGATTTCCAGTCATCTTTCTTCCTCTTCCACCAAATGTTGGCCTGATCCACACATCTGCGAGCCTAATTCAGTTTTTTTTTTTAAATCTAAACTTTCTCCTGAGTCACCAATGTAGCTCTCTCTTCCTTTTCAAACTCTTTAATTGCTACAAATCATCTTTGGGATTTAAAATGTGTTATTTTCAAGTTTCCTTAACTCTTTTAATAATGGTAAGGCGTTTATAGGGCTGGTGATGTTGTTTTAGGTTGAGAATGTCAGATTTTGGCTTGAAATGGAGGAACCAAAGTGATTTTTTTGAGATCTATTGAGTCTAAAGGCTAGGTGAAGGTTTATTATGTGTGTGTAGACCCTAAAAAACTTATTTGATGATTTGGTGAGGTTTGGAAGGCCTTGGAGTTGTGAGATGCTAAAAACCCTACGTATTTGTTAGAAAATCGAGGGTTTTAATCAATTATGGCTTAGAGGTTGAGTGATTTTCTAAAACCTATGGAATTGGGATTTTTGTGACCTATTTTATGACTTTACAAGAGCTTCTAGGGTTATAAGAAGTTTAAAGAGCAGTTTGTTTGTAAAATAGGGCTAATTTTGTAGCCTTTTTGTAGGGCAGTTTGAAGGATCTCCAAGAAATTGCAAAGAAACCTTGTATGTTTGGCTTGGGAATGGTTTTGGGGGTTTGAGTAGATGCTATATTGATGATGAGATGTTCCTTGAGAGGAATTCTCTAAAATTTAAGCCAAATTATTCAGTTTCGAAGCGTTTTTGTTGGTAGTTGTTCCAAGATGGCCAAATGAAATAACAAAGGTTGTTGATTTACTAAAATCTAATTTGTTTGATTCTTCTCCACCTTGACTCTACATCACTAAATTTTCTCCTGAGTCACCAGTGTAGCTCTCTCTGCCTTTTCAGACTCTTTCATTGCTACAGATCGTCTATGAGATTTAATCATTTGTACCACATGGTTGATGTGCTTTGAATCCTTGCTTCTAAAAGAAATTTCATCAACGTAAATACTGCTACTCTCTGAAGGTTAACAATCTCAATCTCACTAATAGTACATTTACAACCATATTCAAACATTTTCCTTCAAAAGGCTACAAATTCAAATATTGACTTACATAGCCTTCAAGAAGCTTTAAATAGCCTTTACAAATGATTCTACATCTTTCCAATCATGCCTAACTGTTCTTTTTGTAACTGACATGACTTATTACATTATAAATCAATTGTGGATGTGTTATGACCTTATTCAATTGACAAAACTCAAAACACAAAACTAACTTAAAATATTTTCGTGAACCAAATTTGCTCAATAACCTTGGTGCCCCTACACCAAATTTCATTATTTCAGTAAATGTCATTACAAGTAAATCTCATTACAATGCCTTAAGTACTCTATTCTCATAGATATTTTACAATGTCACTCATACATTTGAGATTCTCTTATAATGTCTACATCATAGGTTCTCATTTAGAGGTTAACTTCAAATAAGAAACTTGAGATTCCCTCACAAAGCTTCGCACACTCTTTTATAATGGCTTGAAATCAAAATTGAGATTTGTCGAGATCATCAAAATAAGGATGTTGCATTGATTTTTTGGTTGAGATTCTCTTCGATGGCTCCAAAATCAGCATTTTCTGCAAGGAGAGACCAATCAATTTTTACTAGTTTAGTTACAGATAGGCAAAGTCAAAGAATAAAAAGAAACAGCTCATGTCCAAAATGGAAATGAAATGAAAATAGATGGAAGGAACTTACAGATAGGCATGGCAGTCTCTCAACTTAGTCACTTCTGCTCATACATCTTCACTACGAGTTCCAAGATATCTATTGCACACAACACCTCTCATGAATCTAGAATATCTTGAAATTTGAGATGCTCCTATAATGTCTACATCATAGGTGCTCACGATAAGGTTAACTTGAAATTCCCTCACCAAGCTTTGCACACACTTTTGTAATGGCTGAAAATCATAATTGAGATTTGGCTTCATAATCAAAATAGGGATGTTGCATTGCTTTTATGCCTGAGATTCTCTTGGATGGCTCATAAATCTGCATTTTCTGCAAGGGGACACCATTCAATGTTTACTGGGTTACTTAAAGATACGTAAAGTAAAATAAGACATAAGACATGATATCATTGGCATCAAACAAATTAACATGGATACAAGTATAAATTAATAAGAACCATTGTGCATATACTTACAAATTAATCTAATGAACCATCTGGATCTTCTCTACTCTTTATTTTGTCAAGTATTGCCTCATGGTCAAACTCATGGACCTTCCACAAGGTCTTTTTCAAACATCTGCCCCCATATTTTCTCAAACGAACATTGGATGCCACAACAAGGTTCGAGTAATGAAGAATCTTACGATGCGTGACAAAGTCCTCAAACAACCAATGTTTAACACTCTTATGTGGGTACCTTCTAAGCCACGTTCCAGTAACAACTGAGCCTGTAAGGTATTCGATTTTTTCTCCATCTATAACTTGGGCTTCCAATTTATTTTTAGCCTCAACACAATGACACAAGTAATAGTCTATTCCCTCTTCATTTTATTCATCTGCAATAACTGCATAAACATGCCCTGCATTGATATGTGCATAAAATCACTTGAAATTAGACAACATTACGAATACTATACAAAGTAAGATAACAATATGGAATTTGATAAACTAAGCAAGTAGATATATTACCTGGTTGAACTAGATCTAATACATGGTCAAATTCGGTCAATGATTCAATCTATTTTAGTTCCAATGTCATTGGAGGGCGATATGTGTGAAGTGGGGTAAGATAACTTGTCAACCATTTTTCAACCCACTCCCCTGACTCACAATCATTCCAGGCTTGCATTGTACATGAAGAAAAAAAGCATGCCATCTTACGTGTATTGATACTCCATGAACCTGCATTTGAGCTAAGGAAAGTGTGTAGCTCACTCAATCTTGTTAGTGTACAAAAATCCTCATATGGTGCAATGTTAGTATCATCCATCAACCAAAAAAATCTATGAACTGAAGACGTACCTTCATCACCTGGACCCATCGAAGTATTACACCACTCGACGATTGAACTTGCATCTGTCAACTTTGCACTGTCTTTATACTTTAAACTCTTCTTGTGCTAATGCTCTTTTCACGCATGCTCCTGCACCATCATGCTCCCCCTTTCCATGCCCGGCCTCACAAAATTTCCACATATGTTGAACACCTGTAGTGAGATGCATCTTGCACAACCAGGGAACATAATCGTGTTCTTGAACTATGTTGCACAGTTATCCCACCATATTATATGTCGACCGTATGCTATGCCTCTCTGAGCCAAATCACTATAGAACATTTGGAAGCAACCTTGCACAAGCTCTAGAGAATGTGTCCGATCATCACTAATATAAAATTGATACTCCCTCAATACCTTCCTTTGGTCCTCTGTACTATCAGCTGCATGAATGAATGCTATGTGCACAAATATCAAAACCTATGTGGAGTTGTAATACTATGACTTCACCTCACACTGTGGCTATAGAGTGTAGTTCTCTACAAATTCAACCATTGATACTATGCTGCCAACTGGAAAGGTGTCCTTACATAGCTTGAATTGTGTGTCCAACCATCGGGCTCTATGGGCATGCCTTGCATACTCATACACTAGATTCTCATGAAACATGGACATAAACTGATACACTGGAATCTTCTCAATAACCAAATCACACCTTTTTTCTTGAGACCCATCTTTTGTAGTGTATGCCACTATTTTATACTTCCCAAAATCTACTAGTTTATGCCCCACCTCATTTTTGCTTTCCATATGTTGACATACTCGCATTCATTGCAAGCCACTGCAACACTCGCATGAACCATCCAAGCATGTTCTCTTGTAGAATATTTGGCCATCCTCTATTTGACATAAAAAATTTGATAAGAACTCTCTTGAAGATTTTGGTGGGGCTTCTATGCCACAATCCTGCAAAACATCATTAGTATGCAAATCTAAACATATAGAACAATAAAGCATCATAATGGTTAGTGAATTCAATATGTAGTCTACAGCAACAAGTAGTGCGTGTGTGATTTATCTTGACATAAAAGGTTTAAGCATTTCAAAGAATCTTTGAGAAATACTAATTTGAGGATAAGCATTTTGAAATTTATGAAAAAATTGGGTTTGAGTTGTATCCAAAAATGCTTTGGATGTGGCTCACGGTTAAAACTCACAGGTTCTCGGCAAATGCGACATCCTTTGATTTAAGAGATGGCCTTGTATTATTCTTCCAATAATCTTCAATTAGTGTTCTCAATGCTTCAACAATTTTTTAATCTTTGTGTGGCAGTCTCCCCGAGAATGCCCATAATTCATTTGAATTGGTTTCCTCAATTCTTTTCCACCTTTGAATGGCTCTTGATAAAGTTTTCTACTAATTCCCATTTTGTTCCTTGTCTTTTTTAATGAGGCGAGATCTCTTTTGTTTGATAGCTTACCAAAGTTGATGTAATGACATGTCGGGTGACATTACTATCCTTTGAACATGAGTTCTTACCCACACTCTCATAAGCATCCATTAGATTCTTCACAATAGTGTTTTCACTTGATGCATTCGATGTTCTCAACCCAAGAGTCTTCATGATTTTTTTGTACTTTAAACCCTGCATCATTTGAACAAATAGTTGACATCTTGTGGTCTCATTTAGCCTTTCAAAGAACATTTCCCAAATCTTATCAGCATATCTTCTACAAGTGCATTCCGGAATCTTACCTTCCATGTGCTGCAAAATATTTTTCATCAATATTAATCAAAAACTTTGGCTTTCTACGCAAAATTCTAGGTGGTGTTCTCTTAGGTACATACATCTCAACATTAGCAATTTCATCAATATTTAATTGAGGTGGGCTAGATTGCGTACCTTCAACCAAGGGTGGAATAGAGTACATACCTTGAGGTTCACATGGGGATGATGGCATACCTTTCTCATCAAATCTGAGTGAGGATGTACTCTCAACTTTAGATGTGGTGGATAGTTTCCAACCATACTCACTTGTGGTAGATGGTGCCCCTCCATATTCGCTTGGGCTTAATGGTGTCCCTTTGTATTCACTTGCAGTAGAGGGTGTGTCTCCAACTACGGTATCTACATCTCCCCTAGCATGACTCTTTCACATTCATGCCATTTGTGCTACCAATTTCTTCTCTTTTTGACGGTTGAGGATCCTCTTCAACTGGCTTGTTTTTGTCAATCGTTCCCAAAAAAAATTTCACGATATTCCCTCATCCATTTTTTCTCTTTATCTATGAAGGATTGGAGCTGATCATCTGTTAGTTTTTTCCTTTTAACAGTTTGTTTCTCTGGCATGACAAATAATTTTACCTGTGCAAAAAGTGCTAAGTCAAGTCAAATTAACTAATAGTGAAGGGTTGTAAAAGTCTATTAAATAGGGAGACCAATGGTCACCTCTTTCAAATGTTAGCTTTTGAAGTTGAAGTGGTTTTTTTTTTAGTATGATATTTTGAAAGATGGAATCAAGTTCAAGCTAACCCCATTGCAGGGAGATGATAGGGAACAAGACAAAAAGGCAAGGATAGTGATGATGGGAAGGAAGGAGTTCCTCAAGCATGAGGAAGATAAACATGGTGAAGGTGCAGCTACTTACACAAAGAAAAGAGTTGAGGTAGAAAAATTAGACAAAGGAGTAATGTTAGAAAGGAAAAAGGATGGAGAAATAGTGATAAGAGAAAGGGAATCCTTTATACAAGATCTAGACATGTTTGCAAAGCAGGTTGGAGACAAGAAAAGGACTGATTTCAGTTAAGAAAAAGCAAGAACAGGTGTAGGATAGTCTAATACTGTCAAAAAAGAGATATGCAGACCTAATGAAAAGAAATGTGCGGTGAAGAAACTTGGGGCAGAGACCCTAATGCAAGGAAAAGGAAAGATAAGTGGAGACAAGATGGAGAAGAGGTGAGAATTGCCTAGTAAGGTCATGGCAGAAGAGATGGATTGTCCAATGAAAGGGCAAGATGGAAAGCAACAGACTGATGAAAAAGAAGATGGAAGACCACATGATGAGAAGGTCTCAGAGGCAAAGGGAAAGAAGGCAGAGGTAAAAGAGTGTGGATGGATTGAGGAAAGCCATGAAGGGATTGTCAAGAATAAAGAAATTATGATAGGGGCAGTGTTCTGTCCCCTGTAGATAAAGAGAGACAAGGAGCAGACAAGCATTGTAGAAACAGTGACATTTAAATCAGAAGATACAGAGGTAAAGGGAGATTTGATTCAAAGTCTAGATGCAAAGAATCCATGTAGGGGGCAAGAAAAAGAAGAAAAGAAAAAAAAATTGATGCGGGTCATAAAAATGGAAGTTACAAAGAGCCTAGATAAAAGGCCAGTGGAAGAATGTATGATAGTTGAGCATAAAGATAAGTGTGTGGAAAGCATGGTAGATGCAGTAAGTGGTCCACTAAAGGGACAAGAAGATAAAGAGCCTAAAAATACAGTGTTGGAAAAGAGTTCAGTGGAGGATAAGAGATCAGAGGATGTGATGCATCAAGTGGAATGGAAAAAAGCAAAGGAAAGGTCTGAGACATATTTTGTAGAAGGTGCAGTCACCATAAAAGTTGAAATTGAAAATACAAAGTGTTTGAATGACTCAAAGATAGAAGAGACTAAGGAAGAGATGTTGATAAAGGTTGGCCAAGTGAAGGCTAGAGGAAAGGTGAGAGTGGGATCTCCAAATGAAATGGAGAAGAAAGCAAAAGATGAGGCTAGGAAAGTGGATGATCCTATATGGGTAAGAATACTGATGTGGAAATTGTATGTAGTTGTGGCAATGGTTCCTAGATGGGAGAACCTGAAGCTGATGGTGAAGAGGATGGATAAGAGGAAAAGAGTGAAGGGAGTGCTTTATTACTTCCTTGTTTTGATGATCATGTTGATGGAGGTGAAGCCAAGGGTGAAAAATAAAAGAAGGACAGAGAGTGGACTGTTTGGAAGTAAGTGACACCATGGAACAAGTTAGGAGCAATTGGATGCAGCCATGGATGATAGGACAGAGAAGGAAGGTGTGGGTTCAAGGTGATTAGTCAAGAGAGGAATTGTTTTGCAAGGAAAATTCCAAGCCTAAGGTGAATATGAAGGAAAGAGGGAGCAATGGCAGGAACAAGTAGGATCATCAGAGATTTGTTGCAAGTCAAAGTGTTGTAGAATTCAAAGAGACTTGGAAAGCTTTCATGGTTGAATATATGGTACAAGATCACCAAGGACGGTTAGGACCATTAGGTGGTAAAGTGATGATTTTTTTCTTTGTAATCATGAGTGTGATGTCATAAGGTCTAAAAAGACCATTAGGAATATTTTTGAGTCATGTTAGGTTGATAGGTTTATGAAGTTGCCATGTCTTGGAAAATGTTGTCAATATGATGGAATGAAGCCTTCAATGGCATAAACATGAAAATACCTATAAGATGGAAATGTAAAGGTAAAATTAGTGTGATGAGGCCATCATAAGGCCATTAGAATAGGTTGAAAGTCAGTTTTAGTGTCAAAAAGTGAAAAAATTGCAAAAAAGGAAAAAAATTGCAAAGTTGCACTAAAAAGCGAATTGAAAGGTCAAGTTGGTAAAGGGAAGTTGTAAGGTGGTTTTAGGTGGTTGTAGAGGTTGGAGTTCCTTTAAAAAATTCCATGTAAACATTGGAAGGAGGTTGGCATGACTCCATTTAAAAATTTGAATGAAATCTTTTGTTGTTTCCACGTTTTTCCCTATTTTTATGAACTTTCTTGGAAATAAATAGTCCGTACAGTGAATATTGTGGCATGAAATGAATTGGGAATGATAGTACGTGAGTCTACTGTGATTTCCATCAGATTGGAGGCTTAACCATTTAGTTTTGTGGGTTTTAGAGTAGATTTTCAAAGACTGCCTGTGTAACTCAGAAATTAAGGGTTTGAGAGTACAAAGAATGCAAGCTTGATCCATTCCACCTTTTGTAGGTATTGTAACTTGGTGGAATGGATCATAATAGGTAGTGTTAAATTTTTGGGGGTCTATTTTGTGCAGATGTGTTCATTTGAGTGAGTAGGAGTGATGCCTAGGGCTGGAAAAGACAATTTCCCTTGTGAATTTGAAGGCTAGATGGTGGGGTTTATCAAAATGATGAATAACTTGTTGATCTAATGAACTTTTAAGTTTATGTAGGGTATTTGGAAGGTGTTTGATGCTTTTTGGGGGTCTGGAAAGGCTTGGGAATATGACTTTCAATAAACCCTTGGGTTTTAGCATGTAAAAGGAAGGTTTGCTGAGACAACACTTTAGAATGTTTGTGTCTGGGAACTAACCATGGATTTTGTTGTTTTAGAACATATAAAATGACTTTCCATTGGTTTGGAGTAAAAATAGAGTCTTTAAGAGGGACGTCCTTTGTAAAATGGGGCTAATCTAGTAGCCTTTGGGCGGGGTAACCTATTGAAACTCCATACTGTTGCAAGGGAACCTTATGTGATTTGTTGGGCATTATACTTGGGGTCTGAGTGGATGCTAAATGGATGATGTTTTGGACCTTTTATGGCCTTATCTAAAAGATAGCTCCATTGGATGAATTTTGAGACCTAGAAAGCAAAGGATATTGTTTTGGACAGTTTGGGAGAATGAAGTTTCGAAGGTTGTTTCTTTGCATGCATTTGATCAAATTGGGTTGGTTGTTGCGTTGCTCCACCTTGTCTACATCAGTATTTGAATTGACATTAGGTTGTTATGAGTTAATATTCACCTTGGCTCTACATCAAGAAGGCCTTGGAGTTGTGAAATATAGAAAACCCTAGATATTTATGAGAAAATTGAAGGTTTTTGTATTGGAAACCTATTTGAGCATGCATTAGGAGTATATTCCAATTTTTTAGAGACATGTATGGAAAATTTGGTAGCATAGACAAGGCAATCAGCTGGTTTGTATAACTATTTGACAAAATACCTCAATGAAAGCTTTGGAAGCATACACAAAGAAAGTCAATTGTTAAAATTAACAAAATTCCTCAAAGAGATGTGGTTTAAAAATGTAATAGGAAAGTGTATAGAATTGTGTAATTTAAAATGTCCATTGACAACCTAAGGTTGTAACATGAAAAAAAAACAATTTTATCAACATGGAATAAGCAAAACAACAAAAATGAAAGCAAGCCATAATAGAATGAAAGAAAATGTACAAAGACTTCACATACCTAAAAAAAAAAAGTTTCAAATGGAGGAGTTCTACCCAATTATGTAGCCTTTGCTTCTTCTTTCCTCAAATTCCTCAAAAATATGACTTTTTCAAAAGCTTGTTCCCCTCCAAACTTCAATTATATATCAGTTATCACAGCAATTCAAACATGAATTCATATTACATGCCTTCCAACGTGAAAACTCTGCTATTTCATGCAAAGGTGATGGAAATATCATGAAAAAGGTGGTGGAATCTAAATATCATGCATGCACACTTCACTCAATCACCAAAAAGCTACTTTTTGTTGGAGAACGCATAGAACTAGGAGAATATGCAGAATGTGGGCTGACATCACGAGTATATTGTGTTTTTTAACCATTTTTAGTGCAAGAAATAATGTGCATGTGTTATAACGTGCTCGCGTTATTTCTCACTAAACGGCCATCTCTCTATTTATCAATAACGTGCTCGCATTATAATAAATTTAGTTTTTTTAAATATTTATATGGTAGACCCACTCCAACCCACTCGCACCCTATCTCCCACAAACTTTCACCCTCTCCCACACTCTCCCACTCTCTCCCACTCTCTCCAACCATCTCCCACCCTCTCTCCCACTC
>VDFB02075321.1:276951995-277103363 GCA_007258455.2 Sequoia sempervirens
TTTGTACCTTTGACAGAACCTTTACCGATTCACATCGACCTTGATATCGAAGATGATGAAGAGATTGGAATTGCACCTCCTGAGGAAGTTAGTAAAGATACTACCATGTCTTGGCTTGAGAACTCCTTGGGAAGGGTAAGAAGAATGCCTTCATATCAGGTGAGTGTTTATGATCTTGATAACATCTATCAGGAACCTCCTAAGAAGAAAGCAAATAAGAAAGTTCACTTTGATAAGAATCCTGATAAAGAGATAGTCATGGAGACTGAATTGCCCCTAGAAGACAAGAATAGGGATGAGGTGAACATGGATGACTTCGTGATGGTCAGGGCTAATCTTGGTAGAAATACCAAGCATGCAGATGTGAGTCTATCTAGAGTTGTGTCTAAAAACCTCCAGGAAAGAGTGCTCAAGGATGGAGAAGACAATGCAGTCCTTAAGGCTTAAAATCAGCAGCTCAGGCTTTATATTTCTAACCTTGTTCATGGTTCTTCATAGGCAACCTAGTTGCTGCCCTAGATTTTAGAGACACCAGTTGATCATCATCAGTTAAGACAACTAGTCATTTGTGGGAAAGAAACTCAGGAGTGGATCCAGAGCTTCATTATCATAGGAAAGGGGATCTTGGCACGAATGTTCCAATTGAGAGAAAATTCTCATGAGATACGTTAAGGTATCCAAGGGTTTGAACAAACACTAGTTGAAGTAAGACCTAGGCATGAAATCATCATTGCTGATTTAAACACAGCTTATGGTTCAGCAGTTTCAAAAGAACACAAGTGACAAATCCTTGCCTAGAGAGAGTGTGATGTTTTCAAAGTTAAAACCTATGAGAGGATATCTGAAGAATTTATCGCCTACAGACAAAGGGTGATTGAAGCTCTTCTTTTCATCAATGATTTTATCATAGAGATTCCTTCTTAGTATAGTCTTGAAGATGGTTCCTACGTCGGGCTTGATGAAGTGCAAGGTCAATTTCATAGTGTTGTTCACAGTTGCAATCCAGTTGGTGGAAGGATGAGTCATATTTCGATGATGTCAGCAAAGTTTGAGAAAGCGACCAATGAGGTCAAAGATTTCTTGAGATCTGTTGCAAATGCTGAAGATATTCTACAAAAGTGTTGTTTTGCTATTGAGGGCATAGATGCACCGAACCGGGACACAATTTCTAATTTTCTAGTGGATGTGATTGATCTTTAAAATAGCTTTCTTCTATAAGCTTTCTTCCTGCTTTCTTTCTATTCTTGGAATGATTCTTATTCATTCTTTAAGAAGAGAAAGAAGATCAAATGTAATAGTTGGTGTTTCCCGCTTTTTCTGCTTTCGTAGGTGTTAGATGTTATCTTCTTTCTAGATTTAGTAATAAAGCTTGCTTGCTTAGCAAGCCCTAGATTGTGAAAGTAAGGATATTTTAGGGTTCCCTACTCCTCTGCTTATATATAAATAAGATCCTTTTTTCATTAGTTTCTTTAACCATGCTAGTGATAAAAAAATGTTGAGCCTATTGTGCCTTCTATTTGTTACTCAAGTGTTCAATTGTTTTATGATAGCCAATTGTTGAGTCTCTTTTAGCCAACAAGAAGTTATTGTAATTGTTGTTCGTATTGTGTAAGAATAAGAATTGCAAGCCTCTTTAGCTGCAATTTCTTGTTCCAGGCATGTTAGAAGTAAGTTTTGTTCTAGAAGTTTGAGTAATAAAGTCATGAGCCTCCTTTCCCTTGATATAACATCTCATATTTATGTTATTTGTGCTCTACTTTTATGATCTTGATTTCAACTTACATTGAAGTGTATAGATGTTTGTTGAGAAAGAGTTTATCGAATATTTTGTCAGAAATCAACCTTGTTCATTTCTAGTTTCTCTTACTTTGCTTATTACTTGAGAAGTTAGAAATGTCTTTAGTTTAAGTTAGTCATAGTTGAAGTTCTTAAAACAAAAAATCTCAGCTGCGGTGTTTGTGTTTAAAAAACCCTGTGCTCTAAGCTAATCAAAAAGATAGGCAACTTAGTTCTTAGTTTACTTTCATTCAACACCATTAGCAAGAGGGAGCTTCCCCTCCTAATTTGAAGAGCAGTTTATCTATGCATAGCTGTCCATTTCAAATACGCATTCTAGAGGTGTGAATTTAAATGCCAACATTTTTTTGGTGCCCACCATAGGGCACGAGGCATTAAACAACAAAGAAAGCTTTGGCTTTATGTCACGGGTATGACTATCTGGCGTACTACTGCTCCAGTTATCCAACCGAATTTCTAGATAATTGAAGGAGAGCAAGTAGACATCATCAGTAGCCTAAGGATTTTCATCTTTGAGAAGAAGGAGACCCCTGCTCAGTGGAGAAATGCTACTGTTATTCTAGACAAAGAGGAAGAGAGAGCTAATATTGCAGCCGAAAGACTTGTCTTGCCACCACCCGAGTGGACCTAGAAAATCCTGGCGTACATAGTCTATACAAGGAGAAAAAAAAAAATCCTGCTCTTCCAAGAAGAAGTTGATCCTTTCCTTCCGCAGACACATCCTACACAAGTTGGAGAGTCATCCAACACAGTTCCTGAATTCAACATAGTTCCCGATTTCAACACCATACCTATGTTCGAGGAAGAAGAACCCAAAGCAATGGGTGACAATAATAACAACATCCACAATGAACACAATTGTAATCAGAGAAGAGGTCCCCCACTACCTTGTGGTGATCATATTAGACCTTTGGCCCTGGCAGCAAATCATGAATTTCCTAAGGGGTCGAGAAAGCACTTTCCACATTTCCAAGGTGATGGAAGTCAACATCCTAATGATCATCTTTCAGCCTTTTCAACGGCTTGTGTTGTTTTGCATGTAACTCATGAAGATATTGATGTACGTCTCTTTGTTGAGACTCTCGCGGGAGCTGCTACCGAATGGTTCAATCACTTGGAGTGGGGTTGTATAACCAACTAGAATACTATGACTGAAAAGTTCATTGCAAGGTTCAAGCCAGCTGAAGATAGCCACCAGTTATTCACTCAGCTCTCAAATTCAAAGAAGGAGGGCAATGAACCAATGAGGGAATTCATGGAAAGTTTTAACCGCCTGGTCACTCATCTCTCATACACACTCAATCCGTTGCCTGAGATCCTGTTGAGTAGTTTTGTCAACATGCTTCCATCAAAGATAGCCTTTATCCTAAGATCAACCAACGAGACAGAGTTGGAAGATGCACAACAAGGTGCCATAGAAATTGAAGATAACATGATCACTTTAGAAAAGATCAAAGGAGATGCTATTAGGCCTTTGGTTCAAAGTTCTGCTGATCCGTTACTTCAAAGGGTTGCTAATGAAGTAACTATTCTCAAGAGGTAATTGCCACTTCAGCCTACACCTCTTGCTCAAGTTGCACCACCACCTACTTTGCCTGCACCATAGCCGTATCAAGCACCACAATAGCCTTATCAACCTCAGTAGCTGTACCAGCCAAGGAGAAATAACTTTCAGCCTTACAACAATTATAGGCCACAAGGGCCACCTCCACCAAGGCAAGTGGTTGACAATGCATAAAATGTTGTGTTTTTCTCTTTTCATGATTCCACTGAACATACTGGCCCCACTTGTCCTGAAAAATGTCAGAATGAATGAGATAATGGGATATGCCAAAGTTGCACCTACACCAAGTTTCGTACCAACTCCAAGTTCAAATGTTGTCTTACCTCAATCGGACAACTTCGATGGCGACTCCGCAACGGGATACTTTGAAAGTGAACCCGATTTTAAAGATCAAGAAGAAGATATTCGTCAGTACTCTCTTGTAGTAAATCTTGAGAATCACACAACTCATGTGTTCGCCAGAGCTCAACATCTGAGGTCACACAGAGAAGAAGAAGAGAGAGGGACTAAAAGTACCAAAAGACAAAGAAAAAGGAAAAGAAGTAGCTTATACTTCAAATGTTAAGTCTTATCAAGAGAACATGAAAGCAGTTGCTGAAGACTCGTCCTCAGCAAATTTTGATATTGTAGATTCTTTGATGAAGAACAAAGTGCAGATTTCTCAGTTAGAGTATCTCCAAGATCATCCAGAGCAACTGGACCAGCTACTCAAATTTGTGAAGAAAGGACCTGTCAAGCAGCCCACATTGCTCGAATCATCCGTTCCGGCGGAAGACAAGCCTAAACCCTTCTATATTTCTCTATATATAGGACGTTACAAATTGAGCAATTGTATCATCAATTCCAAAGCTTCAGACAACATCATGCCTTTACAAGTGATGAACGCTCTAGGACTTTCGTGCACCAAGACAAGGGACAAATGTTATTCACTGGAGTCCAAGTCAGTGTCATTAGTCAGACAATTAAAAGATGCTCAAGTAAGGTTGGCAGCCTGTCCTGAAAAGAAAATCATGATGACCATCCTAGTAGCTGACATTCCAGCTAGCTACAAGATGCTATTAAGCAGAAGCTTTTGTAAGGACCTCAGTGGAGAGATTCAAATGGATTGGTCTTCTGTGAACATTCCATTAAAGAATGGAACTTTCAAGCTAGAACCAGAACCCAAATCTTGATTTGCGGTTGTGAAGTCTCAAGATCCTCAAGCTCAAGTTTTGTATCAAGAAATAGGACTTGGTACTTACACCATGTTGTCAGAGATACCTGAAGAAAGTCAAGAGATTGCATGTACAGCAGAAAAATCAGCAGAAGATCCTAAGCTGTGGACTTTGCAGTTTGATGGCAGTTCTTCCACTGCTGGTTTGGGAGCAGGAGTTGTGATAAGTTCTCCTGAAGGAAAATTGTATCCATTTGCATACCGCTTGCAATTTGAATGTAAGAACAACATAGTGGAATATGAGGAACTTTTACTAGGCCTCAGAAATGCAAAGGATATGGGTATCAAACATCTTACGGTTGAAGGTGATGCAAAGCTCATCATAAAGCAACTCAAAGATCAATTCAGAGTGAAAGTAGACCGTCTTTGACACTATAGAAATAGGGTGTGGAATGCAATAGATTGGTTCAAAGCTTTTGATATCAACTACATTCCACATCTAGAAAATAGCAGAGTAGATGCTCTTGTAGTATCAGCTTCACTTTTCATGCCACATTCTGACTTCCATCAGAATGCATTCGTCATTGAGTTAATATATAGGCTAGCTGTGCCTAACAACTATGATAATTGGCAAGTCTTTAATGACGATGATCACATCAAGGAGTTTCTTGTTATGGGAGATAATTTCAAAGAATTTTTCTTTGAGGGAAGTTCATTTACTCATAGAGAAGGAGTAACAAAAGCCTCTAATGTGCCAAAGATTGTTGAAGACAAAGAAAGTCCAAAAGAACCAGATTCAAGCATTATCTAGTTGAAAGGAAATAAAATTCCCAAGGGCTTGGTTTCCTTGGAGAATATTTTTGACAGGCACGACGGATACATACAAGATCAAAGAAACTCAAGCGACAGAACCTCTACCGAATATCAACAAATCAATATTTGAATAGTTGACAAGCCTAGGATTGTTAATCTGGGTGCATGTACTACAGAGGAAAGTGAGAGGTTCATCTCTTTGTTCAAGAAATACCGAGATGTCTTCGCCTGTTCATATGAATATTTGAAAGTTTTTACACCAAGAGAATTGTCTCACACAATTCCTCTTCAACCTAAAGCGAATCCCTTTGGGCAAAAGCAAAGACACTACAATCCGCGGATTCAAGATACCATCTACGCAGAAATCTAGAAGATGGTGAATGCAAAGATCATCTTTCCGATTCATCATTCCACCTAGGTGTTGAATATAGTTCATGTGCGCAAGAAGAACAAAGAAATCAGAATTTGTGTAGATTTCAGAAACTTAAATCAGTCATCACTCAAGGATAATTATCCTTTGTCGATCATGGAGCACACTTTACAGACGATTACCGGGTCAGAGATGCTTTCCTTATTGGATGGTTTTTCTGGTTACAATCAAATTGCAGTAGCTGAAGAAGATCAGTTCAAGATGACATTCACAACCCCATGGGGTACATTTGCATATGAAAGAATTCCCTTCGACCTCATCAACGCTGGTGCTACATTTCAAAGAGCCATGGATATGGCATTTGGAGACTTGAAGAATAGAGTAATTGTCGTCTATCTAGACGACCTCACTATTTTCTCGAAGACATGAGGAGATCATTTTTCACATCTAGGGAAGGTCTTCGAGAGATGCAGATACCACAAAATATCATTGAATCCCAAAAAGTATATCTTTGTTGTGACGGAAGGCAAGTTGCTTGGCCATATCGTCTCCAAGGAGGGAACTCGAATCGACCTGAGCCGGGTTGAAGCTATCTAAAGTTTGTCTCTTCCAACAAGCAAAACAGGGGTACATTCTTTCTTTGGTAAGGTAAATTTCATACGAAGATTTGTACCAAATTTTTCTGAGTTGACTAAAGATATATCTGCTATGATGAAGAAGAGGATAGTTTTCAAGTGGATGGAAGAAGGTAAGAAGGTGTTCGAAGCAATAAAAGAAGCTATCAGTCGAGCTCCAGTGTTAGTCTGTCCTGATTTTGAAAAGGAGTTTATCCTTTATTGTTATGCATCAGAGCATACTCTGTCTTCCATTCTAACACAGAAGTTAAATGAAGAAACTAAATCTCCAATAGCTTTTATGAGTTGTAGTTTCAAGGACAGTGAGTCAAGATACTCTCAGATTGAAAAGAATGCCTATGTAGTGGTTCGAGTTGTAAAGAATTTCAGATTTTATATCTTGAATTCTCACACCATTGTATATGTCACAAATCCAGCAGTGAAAAGCGTGCTAACTCAACAAGAGATGGGCTCCAAGAGAGGAAACTGGGTTGCGAAAGTGCAAGAGTATGACTTGGAGATCAAGCCGACCAAACTCGTCCATGGGAGAGGTCTTTGTCAATTAATAGCAGAAGATGGTGATAAGAAGCTCCAAGCCAAAGGTATACCTGAGATTGAACCTGAAGTTAAAGAGGATCTTCCAATGGTCTTACTGATTGAATCTTTGGGAGAATGGTTTACTGAGATATGGTATTACCTCACATATGGTGATTGCCCAAATCACCTGAACAAGCAACAAAAGAGAACGCTTAAGCTAAAAGTGCAGAATTATGTAATCATCGACAACGTTTTGTACAAGTGGGGGTTTGATGAAACATTTGTGTTGTGTGTCACCAAAGATCAACAACGGCACTTGCTAGAAGCTTTCCACAATCAAGCATGCAGTGGTCACTTTTCTTCAAAGGTGACAACTTTAAAATCTTGCGGGCACAGTTCTTTTGGCCAACTATGTTCCATGATGCATATGAGTGGGTACATAAATGTCAGTTGTGTCAACAGTTTTTTGGCAAGGCAAAGTTAGTAGCCTCTCCTCTCAGGCCAGTTGTTATAGATGCTCCATTTCAGCAATTGGGTCTATATTTTATTGGTCCTATCAACCCATGATCTAGTAAGGGGCATATTTGTGTCCTTACAGCCACTGATTATTTCACTAAATGGGTTGAGGCCATCTCCACTAAGTGAGCTACATCCAAGGTCGTGTGTGAGTTCTTGAAGGAAAACATTGTTACACGCTTCGGGTGCCTCGCAAAATTGTGACAAATAATACAACATGTTTCTCATCCGAGGAGCTAATGGGATTCTGTTTTGACCACAATATTACTTTATCTCATTCATCAGATTATTATCCTTAGGGTAATGGACAAGCTGAATCATCAAACAAGAACATTGTCACAATCATTCACAAGTTGGTTGATTCCAGTCAACAAACTTGGCACAAGAAACTTTATGATGCTCTCTAGGTCGACAGAATTACTCTGAAGAGAGTCATTGGTACCTCACCCTTTATCCTCCTTTATGGTATAGAAGTAATGATACCTATCACATTGGAGTTGTCCGCCTTGCAGCTAGCAACCGCAGCAAAAGATGGAGAATTTATAGATCCTATTCAGAAGTGCATCCTGTACCTAACAAAGCTTCAAGAAGAAAGGGTGGAGGTAGTAGATAGAATCACTCAGCACCAGGAGTGAGTGAAGAAATTTTTTGACAAGAAAGCTCGCCAACGAGATTTTTAGGCTGGAGATCAAGTCCTCCTATGGGATAAGAGACATGAGCCCAAGGGAATGCATGACAAATTTGATTCCTTGTGGCTGGGACCTTTCAAGATTCACAAGCCTGCAGGGGAGAACACCTGTATTCTCTTGCGCTTGGATGGAAGTCTCCTCCCTCTACCACACAGTGGGTAGTACCTAAAGCAATTCATCCCTTCAAGGGTGGAGTAAGTTTTCATAAAACAATCTTTGTAAATATTTTTCCTTGTTTTTTGTGATGTGTTTCCCCTTTCTATAATGTTTTTGTTATGTTGTATTTCCCCTTTCTGTAACAGTCTTGTCATGTAATAGGTGATTAGGATTCTTGTTTTAGGTGATTAGTAGGGAAGCCCAACTATTAGGTGATTACTAGGAAGTCCGATTTTAGGTGACTAAGGAAAGTCTTGCAAATAGGTGATTAGGAATGATGTTGACTCCGATACCCAATGGACAAGGCACTGGTCTAAGCTCAAAACTCCAGAGATTCTATGGTTCTCCTATGCCGTAAGTATCTACCATGGTCCCCAAATAGAGCCAATGTTGTACCCCAAAATTAAAATTTTTGTTACACTTAGACATCTTGAAGAAATGAGTAAAAGTCTTGTTAAATCAGTCAAAATGGTCAAAATTTGGGTGTGCATGTCTTGCATGAGGGGTTAAAGCGCAAAATTTTCAAAATATAACGATTCGGGTCTACTCAAAACAACTTAATCTACAAAACCTAGATCTCAGTTTTTCATCCCTACTTTTCAGGAAAATTGCTATTTTTAGAAATTTTCTAAAAATAGTAACTTTTATGGGATTTTTTGGGTTTCTTTTGAAACAGTTACTAGCAAAACTTTCTAAAAATAGAAAGTTGGTCCGTTAGGGTCCAAACTGATTTTGATTGGCTCAAAATACATCCATATTAGGCTCGTGCAGTCAGAATTTCAAAATAATCAGTTTTTCTCTATTGGATCTATTTTGCTTTTTCATAAGCATAACAGGAGCTCTGAGGTCATCAATGGAGGTCATTCGGCTGCCAGGCATCATATTCAACATTCAAAGCATTCTATAGAAGGCGAGTTGGTGAGCAAGGATGAAGAATGGAGAAGAAAGTGAAAAAATGTGAAAATTTTCTGACACTGGTTGACTTGGGTGCCCCAGAAGAGAATAGGCGCCCATCTTTTTAGGGCACTAAATGATGAAATTAGGGTTTATGCTTCCAATCAAAGTTGTTCAGTTCTATGCCAGCTCCACAATGAATCTAATGATGTAGTCATCAGATTATTCAGTCATCCAGGATTTGAGGCTGAACAGGGAAGATTCACACATAAGTCAAAATGAAGAACATGTAAATTATCAAAAATTTACTAAGTTTGGGAACTTTGGGTGCCCCTGGAGAAGAAGGGCACCTTGCTTTTTGGAGTACCTAACTCAGCAGTTGGGGTTTTTGAATGTGTTCAATCTCTTCAGTATTCAGCCAAATTTGCAATGCCTATCTCCATCAAAGCATCCGACTACCCAATCTCCAGCAGATTCTAATCATAGTGGGGCATACAGAATGAAGGTTTCAAACTTGAATATGAAAATCAGATAAAATTGACTAAGTCTGGAAGGTTTGGGTGCCCCTGGTGAAGAAGGGCACCAAAGATTTTAAGAGGTAAAATAGATGAATCTAGAGAAATGGCTCTAATATGATCTCTTCGCAGTTGATCCAGCTCTCCAACGAAATATTCAATGCGTCAATTGGAGTTTGCATTCGCCAAATACGGGAAGCTGAACATAGGGTGAAATAAGAGTGAATTTTTAGAATTTAGAAGCAAGGTGAAAATTCATGGAAATAAACTAAGTATGGTGAACTTGTGCACTCCTAGCCAAGAAGGGCGCCCAAGATTTTGAAGCTCCAGAATTCATTGTTTGACAAAGTAGCTCCCACAAGACCCTTGACAATATCTTCTCAACTTTGCAATGAGCATAACCGTCAGTCAATCCGAGGCCCGGATCACTAGATTCGACATGATCATATGTTGAAGAAGAGTTAATGAAGGAATTAATGATCAAGAAAATGGCTAACTCTAGACAAAATGGGCACCCCTGGTAGAGAAAGGCTCCCATGAATTCGAAGGTCAAAATGAAGATTTTAGCCAGAGACACCTCCAGAACAATCTTCTCATAATCAGTCAGGCTCTGCGATGAATTCTTTAGCTTGCTCATCAGATTAGTCTGCAAGCCAGAAATTGAAGGTGAAGTAGGGGGTCAAAATGGCAGAAAGTTGAAAATACCAAAAAAGATGGCTAACATTGCTTGAAGTGGGCGCCCCTAGTGAAGAAGGGTGCCCAATTTCTCATGCCTTAGAAGAATTTTCATGATTTTCAAAGTTTCAAAAATGCAAGGAGACGGGGCGTCCAAGTTCATGATCAGATTTTTTAGGGTTTTGAAAATAAAAGCAAAAGAAAACAAACCTATTTCAAAACCCTATGTCTATTTAACACCTCTCTTTCATGTAATTTTCATTATTTTTGTAGGTAGCATTTAGAGGAGAAAATTGGAGCAGCAAGTTTGAAGAATTTTTATGATTCAAGAATTCATATTTGCTGGTTATTCATCAAATTTTTCAGATAAGCAACATAAACCCTTGCTTTTTCAAGCTTTTTCATCCAGAAGATCCAATTTTTTCAAGGAGAAGGCCAAGGTTTTCAAGTTTTCAGCCATCTAGGTCTTTTCACTTCATTCTTCTGAAGAAATTTTTAAGAACTTCATCAAGTTGCAGCAGCTTCTTTTTATTTGCATGTCAGTGAAATCCTCAATGCATTCAGTTTTCAATCATCTGGGTCCTCTCAAACCAGTCTTCTGAAGCAAACCCATATCACAGCTTTTTTTCAAGGAAATTTCAAATCCTAGGGTTGGCTATTTTTTTGATCAGCCATTAGGGTATTGCAAATCTAATCAATTGGGTCCATTTCTAATCATATTCTAAACAAAACCCAGGTGCTAGCTTTTTTTGTGAAAATTTGAAGAAATTAGGGTTTGCTGCTATTTTAGGAAAAATTCAAAATTTTAAAAAACGGACAATCTGGGTTGTCTTACAATGAAATTCTAAGCAAAACCCATATCTCAGAAAAAAAAAATCAAAAATTTGTTCATTGGAGCAAGAAAATCAGCATTCTAAAAATAGTAAGTTGCTCAAAACTTGTCTGAACATAGGCGAGTTTACAGTCATTCTTCAAGGTTTCCGAAATGGAGTACACTCCCAATGTTTTCAAGACTGAATCAGCTCTCTATCATGATTTCATCAAAATAACTGAGACAAACTTGCATCATATCAAGTCGGTGTTTGATTTACAAGCTTTGGAGAGTGCGGGCAACACTTCAATCAAGAACCTGGGACATTTTGGACTCCTCACAGCAGCATCTATTCCTATATCAGTTCAGAGTCTTGAGTTCATAATCACTTGCATCAAGCATTACAACATGGCTACAAGGGAGATCCAGTCAGTTGATGGCAGATTGATTTGCAATCTAAAGCCTGATATGATCGAGAAGTGTTTTTCCATTCCCCCATGGCCTAAAAGCATTACTATCTCAAAGGGTGAATGTGAAAGGATATGGGAAATGCACAAAGATAAATATAGTAAGAATATTACACAGAGGTGGATGAAATAAAAGCATAAGACTTTTCCAAAGAACGTTGGGCGAGGAGAGTTTAAGGATGAAATTCCTATCATTATCACCTTGCTCAATAGGGTAACTAGTTTAGAAGACGCCACTAAATTTCAGCCTTGGATGTTTTACGCCATACCACACATCATGAAGAAAACTGAGTTCTATGATTGGCCTACCTTGATCAGTGACAACCTACATCAACAGATAAAAAAATACTTTCAATTTCATGAGTTTCATATGGTGTCTTACCTAGTCTACCTAGTGTCCTATCAAGGTCAATTCAGAGGGTTGAACACAGAGGGATCATTAAGTGTACAACATATATATAACTACTATCCCCAGTTGGAATTCACGAAGTCACTACATCACTATAAGAGAGTGAACGAGGTTTTTCTGATGTACACAGTGTGAGACCTAGACAATGAATTGCACGTTCGCATCTCTTCAGTTGTCAGGGAAGCGATGGCGGAGTGGGAAGATTGGTTCATACAATTTCCTACTTTCACCTATCTCGGGGTCTATGGCTATTCAAGTGCCTCGCTTATGTTACCAACGTACCTGTCAGATGAGGTCATCTTCATGGAGTTCTAAAAGTAGGCCCACGATGTCCACACAATCTTGAGGAATAGAAGCAAACCCTCCCTTCATTTTCCATTAGAACTGGGAATCTATACATGCAAGACCGTTGCAGATGCTAAGATAATGGGAGATGATTTAGATAAACTCGACATCAAGTCTTACAGCAAGAGATGATCATTTGATCCTCATGGTATATACACTGGCTAACTTGAGAAGAACTATGCTCATATATCCACTCTTGAAGACTTTTAGGCTAATTTTACAGATGAGTTCGAGGTGCGGAGGCATAGTTATAGCAGGCTCACTCTTCACCAGATGAAGGACTACTTAAGTGAAGACATAGAAGAGTTATCAGATGATGATGAGGATGTGCTTCTCCTAATGTATACTCAGAAGCGAATTGAAGATCAGCCCCTTTCACAAGTTATCTGGGCTAATAAAGAATCACTCTCAGTTGAGGATAGGACAAGCCAAGTCCTTGAACATAGCAAGATTTTCCTAATCCTTCAGAGAAAAAAAACTCCATTCCAGTAGCAGAGCCGCCAAAGACAATTCCCTCTTCTTCTAGAGCACAATTGAAAGGAAAGGGAAAAATTTAGTCTGGAGAAGGCATCAAAGGTAGTAGATCAAATAAAAATGTAAGAAGAAGGTTGGACTTCTCACGCATAGTCATACAGGAGCAACCTACAATTATAACAGAAGCTCCTCCTAACGAGCCCGTACCTCAGATAGAAGCAGAGGAGCCACCTTTAACACACGTTTTTGTACCTTTGATGGAACCTTTACTGATTCACATCAACCTTGATATCGAAGATGATGAAGAGATTGGAATTGCACCTCCTGAGGAAGTTAGTAAAGATACTACCATGTCTTGGCTTGAGAACTCCTTAGGAAGGGTAAGAAGAAGGCCTTCATATCAAGTGAGTGTTGATGATCTCTAGAACATCTATCAAGAACCTCCTAAGAAATGAAAGAAGCAAGTTCACTTTGATAGGAATCCTGATAACGAGATAGTCATGGAGACTGCATTTCCCCCAGAAGACAAGAATAGGGATGAGATGAACATGGATGACTTCATGATGGTCAGGGATAATCTTGGTAGAAATACCAACCATGCAGATGTGAGTCTATTCAAAGTTGTTTCTAAAAACCTCCAGGAAAGAGTGCTCAAGGATAGAGAAGACAAGGCAGCCCTCAAGGCTGAAAATCAGCAGCGTAGGCTTTATATTTCTAACCTTGTTCATGGTTCTTCACGGGCAACCCAGTTGCTGCCCCAGATTTTAGAGACACCAGCTGATCATCATTAGTTAAGAAAGTTGGTCATTTGTGGGAAAGAAACTCAAGATTGGATCCAAAGCTTCATTGTCAGAGGAAAGGGGATCTTGGCACGGATGTTCGAGTTGAGAGAAAATGCTCATGAGCTACATCAAGGTATCCAAGGGTTTGAATAGACACTGGCTGAAGTAAGACCTAGGCATGAAATCATCATTGCTAATTTAGACATAGCTTATGGTTCAGCAGTTTCAAAAGAACACAAGAGACAAATCCTTGCCTGGAGAGAGTGTCATGTTTTCAAAGTTAAAACCTATGAGAGGATATCCGAAGAATTTATCGCCTACAGACAAAGGGTGATTGAAGCTCTTCTTTTCATCAATGATTTTATCACAGAGATTCCTTCTCAGTATAGTCTTGAAGATGGTCCCTACGTCGGGCTTGATGAAGTGCAGGGTCAATTTCAGAGTGTTGTTCACAATTGCAATCTAGTTGGTGGAAGGATGAGTCATATTTCGATGATGTCAACAAAGTTTGAGAAAGCAGCCAATGAGGTCGAAGATTTCCTAAGATCTCTTGCAGATGCTGAAGATATTCTAGAAAAGTGGTGTTTTTCTATTGAGGGCATAGATGCACCGAATTGGGACACAATTTCTAATTTTCTAGCGGATGTGATTGAGCTTTAAAGTAGCTTTCTTCCTACTTTATTTCTATTCTTGGAATGATTCTTATCCATTCTTTGAGAAGAGAAAGAAGATAAAATGTAATAGTTGGCGTTTCCCGCTTTTTCTGCTTTCTTAGGTGTTACATGTTATCATCTTTTTAGATTTAGTAATAAAGCTTGCTTGTTGAGCAAGCCCTAGATTGTGAAAGCAAGGAGATTTTAGGGTTCCCTACTCCTCTGCTTGTCTATAAATAAGAGCCTTTGCTCATTACTTTCTTTAACCATGCTAGTGATAACAAAACGTTGAGCCTATTGTGCCTTCTATTTGTTACTCAAGTGTTGTTCAATTGTTTTATGATAGCCAATTATTGAGTCTCTTTTAGACAACAAGAAGTTATTGTAATTGTTGTTTGTATTGTGTAAGAATCAGAATTGGAAGCCTCTTTAGCTGCAATTTCTTGTTCCAGGCATGTTAGAAGTAAGTTTTGTTCTAGAAGTTTGAGTAATAAAATCATGAGCCTCCTTTGCCTTTTTATAACATCTCATATTTCCGTTATTTTTGTTCTACTTGTATGATCTTGATTTCAACTTACATTGAAGTGTGTAGATGTTTGTTGAGAAAGAGTTTATTGAAGTATTTTGTCAGAAATCAACCTTGTTCATTTCTAGTTTTTCTTGCTCTACTTATTACTTGAGAAGTTAGAAACATCTTTAGTTTAAGTTAGTTGTAGTTGAAGTTCTTAAAACAAAAAATCTCAGCTGCGGTGTTTGTGTTTAATAAACCTTGTGCTCTAAGCTCATAAAAAATATAGGAAACTTAGTTCTTAGTTTACTTTCTTTCAACACCATCAGCAAGAGGGAGCTTCCCCTCCTAATTTGAAGAGCATTTTATTTGTGCATAGCTGTATGTTTCAAATACGCATTCCAGAGGTGCGAATTTAAGTGCCAACAACTATATTAGAACATTAGAACTAACTGAGTTGTGTGTAATTGAGAGAGTTATATATTCAAGTTTTGAAAGTATAAGAGAACATATGATTGTGCTCAACTACATGCTTAATATTTTAATTTTTCCATGACTTAGTTAAGGGATGATTGTAGTAAATGTATCTTACTAAAGGTGTTTTGGCAACTTGTTAGGAAAGTATGAAAAGTATATGAAATTTAGATTTCTTACAAGCATCAGAAGATAAGCAAATTTAAATTGTTATGAGCAAAATAATAAAATGTATATTAGTACAAGTGATTCGCTAATGTGTTTTATGTTTTTTGGAAAGGAGTAATATTACCTGGTTTACACCCTCAGGCTCAATCAGGTAAGCATCTATGTTGCAGGTGTCATAAGGGTCAACTAGGATCTCTTCACCGAAGGTTTTTCATGCTAGGTTCCCTCATGAACAATTTTTGCCCACATTTTTACCATGTTGCATCGGTTGTTCCCTTATTTTTTGCATTCTCTGTATCCTGGTTCCTATCGGCATAGGTTCGTGAATGTTTCCCCAACTCAGGTTACGTTTTCTGCATCAGATGAGTCTGTGTTGCCTATTGGCAGGACTCATTTGATGTCACGGCGATCAAAAGGCTTCTGCATAATTCATTCGGTGGGATGCTTCATTTGTTTTGGCGACTGTGGGGTTTCTATCGGCATATGTTTTCACCGTCGGGTTTGTGTCTTACCGATTTTATCATCTCTCCCTGACTAGGTATATGGTGATTAATCGACAGAGCCTTATTCTATCGGCATAGGGTCCCAGCGAAGCCTTCTTGTTGCACCGACTGGAGGAGCAGAATATATCATATAGGCAAGAATTTAAGTTTTTGAGGGGATGTCATGGCGACTTTTCTTTGTCTTACCGATAGTGTGCAAGGTGGCCATATATCATATCGGCACAAGTTCATTTTTGTCTCGTCGATCGGTGGTGGAAGGATTTACTCATCGGCGTAATTCGGGGCGATCGCCGATGGAGGACATGAAGGCTCCTGGTCGGCGTAACAACTTCCTTGTCTCAACGACTCTCAATGTATGAGGCCTTTCGGCATAGTAGATATAGTCTATGAGAGGTCTCTCCGATGGGCAAAAGCTATAGCAACATACTTGTAATAGATAGACTCATCGGTGGGAGATGCATTAGGTCTCAGCGACCCGTGAGCAGGCAAGGTCTTTCGGAATAACAGGGTGCATTCTGTATAATGTCTTTCCGATAGTAGGATGTCATAGCGATGGAAAATGGATGGGCTTGTCGGCAGGATAAAGCATGGGTCTCGGCAACTAAATTTTTTCTGTTCGGGGGAGGTTATTTTCTTCGACAATGGGTCTCGGCAAATGCCTCAAGTTTCACCGAAGTCACAAGGAGCCCGGCACAAAAGATGGAGGCCTTGATATTTGGTTTTCGGCAAGAGTCTTGCTGATTATGAGTGACTTCTCCAAGATCATCGAATATCGACATAGAGTCTCGCCGAAGTGGAGATGTCTCACCGACATCAAATGGATGGCTGGCGGATGATGTTGGTTTCGGCGTAGGTCTCAGCGAAGTAGGAGAAGCTGGCCAGGAGATAGGGAGTTCACCACAAAAGAAAGCCATTGGCGGGAGGTCTTGCCAACTTGGTAAGATATCACTGAAGGCCATAGGGAGCTCGAGCCCGGTGGAGAGGAATAAACTCGGGGTAAACAAATGGAGCTCGACATAGAGTCTCGGCGAATAGAGATGGTCTTGCTGACTGCAAGGAGACCTCACAAACATGAAGGGCCTGCTAACTAATGATGTCGCCTAGAGGTTATGCCGACAATGGTGGAGCCTCCAAAATGGAAAAAGCATTTTCGGCCAAGGAAAGGTTCTTTGTATAACGTCTTGTTGAGACAGAAATGTCACCTTGACTCAAAAATCCCTCGGTGTAACAAAGCTTTCGTAGAGATGTCTCAGTGACTACAGGGGGTCTCGTTGGGAGTCTTGCCGAAGTAAAGTGAGGTGTGTGATCACCAAAACTGAAGTGCCTTCGGCACAACCTCTTCTCGAATCTGTTTGTCTTGCCGATGGTTTTGGCGGTATCAATGTGACTTTTAAGGGTTGTAGAGACACTTGATCACATCGGCAAGACACTTTCAATGTCTTGTCGAGATGCGATTCCATTCAAAGGGATCTTTAACTAGCTGAAGGGCCCGCGTGGAGAGTGCTCAACTAACCAAAGAGATCTAAGGTGAACCATGGTAGTCTGATCAAAATGAGGAATGCCAACGCAGGACGGATGCAACATGAATACAACATATATCTATTCTGAGCTCAGGGGGTATTTAATGCAACTCTTCAACAAGGGACTCGGTAGCTAGACACGATGGATCAGAATGAATGCAGTAGCTAAAGATATCTGAAGAAGGCTTCCTCAAGATGACTCTTCACCATCATGGACACACAGGGCTTCAGCATTAATTTTCATCAAAAGATCTAAGATAGATCTTTTTCTGAACTAAGATATTTTTGTAAGCCCTAGGTGGGCCGTTATCAGTTTGTATATAAGGCATTTTCGCCTTTTTGGAAAACAGTTCTGATTGCACACCCTGAAGAGTTAGTGATTTTCAACTGGAATCTTGAATATAGCACAGAGTGTACCTTGGAAGTTTGTCTTCATGTTTGTATGATTCTTATTTCTGTATCTTTCTTTTGTACATGCAAGTTTCTAACAGTGTTTCTATAATACTATATTCATATCTTAGAGTTGTGAAATCAATCTTTCCTTCCTGAGATGTGTAAGTAGACCAAACCTGTTAGAAAGACAAGCATTTAATTCAAAAGATGTTCGGAGAATAGCAATTAGGCTTTCAAGTGTATGTTCTTCCTATGTTCTTTTCATGATTTCTCACCAGTTCGGTGTATCACCCTAGTGTAGTCTTTTAATTTATGCATCTCTTCCCTCTTTTCTCTCAAAGAATCAATAGTTTAGGTGATACCCAAAGGAAGCCAGCCTTCTCCGGAGGTTCATTTCAGTTATAGGTGACCCATAGCCTTGAAATGATCCCATGTTGCTCTAGGATGCTCAGTTTCTCATAAACTCTACATAGGGTGCAATTCTAGGTGACAACAGTTTCTGGCACACCTGGTGGGACACTAGAATTTGTTTTAACTACTGGTTTGGTATGCAACTAGTGAATTATCAGGCTTTATAGAAGCCCTTTGGCATACTTGGTGACTCCACAAAGAGGAAGAACTCCAGAAATCCACGCCCTCTATAGTATATGAAAAGAGTGTGAACAAGAAGCAGCTCAGGCCCTTTTGAATACTTGTAGCTATCACCACCAAGAAGACGAGGCAGAGTTGAGGAAAGGCAAAGAACAACAATCATCTATTCCAAAAGAACTCAATCCACTCCTCCACCTGTAAGGTCTCTTTTTGTTGCACCAACAAATCCACCTCAAATACCTTCAATGGCCACTCCAAGGAATCAACCTTTTATTGCTTTCAATGGAGGGAGTCCCTTGAACTTGGCGCAACATAATGATATTCCAATGGCAGCCTTGAAGAGTCTGCTGATTTTCACAGGAGAAGATCAAACTACTCCCATTGAACATTTGAGAGATGTGGCTTCGTTATGCGGAGTCCACCACATAACCGAAGAAGATGTTGCAGTAAGATTGCTAGCTACTTCGCTAAAAGGAAGAGTTGTACAATGGTACAGGAGCCTGTCGGTCAATTCAATTGCAACATGGGATGACTTTGGAGAAAATTTGCACAAGCAGTTCCAAGATAGGTCTGACAACTTGTCTCTACTGGAGCAATTGACTACAATTAAGAGGGATCCGCAAGAACAGATGAACAACTTCAACTTCAGATTTCAAAGAACTTGGGATAGAATCCCTGCAACAGTGAGGAAACCTCCAGAGTATGCATTCTTATACTTTTTGAGAGCTCTGAACAGTGATATAGCTGTCATGATATAGTCAATGGGAGGGGTATCTCTGCCAGATGCCTTTGAAATAGCTATAAGAGCTGAAAATAGCTTGATACAAGCTAGTAAGCTTGCTCCCAAGCCACCAATGCCAATATTCCTAGAAATTCATGCAAACATCCCTTTGCAAATACCTCCTTTCACACCTCTACCAGTTGTACCAACTCTACCAGCTGTTGTTCCAACCATTAACAAGCAAGAAGGTGTTGCCTCAAGCTCATCAAATGAATTACAAGAGATCAAAAGTCTTTTATAGACTTTTGGTAACAAGTTGGTAAACTTGGAAAAGCAATAGACCTATTCCAAACCTTATCAATAGCAAAATCAAGCCTCAAGTCTGCCTTTTCAAGGTCAGTAGTAGCAATTCCAAGGGAATAGACAGCAGTATCAGGAAATTATCAGGGCCCAAGACAGAGTGTGAACACAAGGCCTTTTTAGGCCTATGCTCCAACACCTGTTAGTGCAGTAAGGGACTTGGTTCCCACTCAAAACAATTTAGCAGCTGATTATGAGTGGTGCTGCCCTTGTAGATAGCCTCATAATCAAGCCACTTGTTCAAATGGACTCATCAATCAGGCACTTATGGCGCAAAATACTTCGAGTTCGCAGCAGAGTGCATGCAACGATGCATCCTCACAACAACAGGATCAGCTTAGTAATGATGCCACCCTACTTAACTGGCAAGGTCAAGAGTTCTATGGACTAAATGAAGATAGTTCTCCAATTGTAGCCAACACTAGGGCAAAGAAGAGGGCATTCAAGCTTCACCAAGTAGCCGACAAGGGAAAGGCATCAACTGTGGAGCCATCTACCTCTCAAGCAATTCGTGGTTCACAAAGAGATCAGCAACCCTCAGATAAGGAGCAACCATGCTTACAAGTTGATCATACTGGTGCAAAGGTACACAATAAAAATCCAATTGTACCTTTTAACATTCTTGATAGCATGAAAAGGACAAATGTAACTATGTCTATGTGGGATTCTTTAGTCATTCCCGGTCAAAAGGATATGTTACAATTAGCCCTATCAAATCTGAAAAATGTCTGATGAATTCAAGCCCCCAATAGGTCAGGTTAGAGCCGTGTTAACAAATGATTCTCAAGGAAATGATCAGCAGCCTTGCATAGATAATGAAAAAAGAGTTAAACCACCTCCTTTCTATGTGTCAATAATTATTGGGGATAAATTAGTCCATAACTTTATGGTAGATAGTGGAGCTAGCAGCTCCGTCATGCCAAAACAGATTGCTAACAAACTAGGGCTAAAATATCAGCCTTTGGAGAAGGGAATGATCCAATTGGATGGCACTTCGGTTAACACTTTGGGTATTATCAAGGACTTAAGCCTTACTCTCCATGCTTGTCCAAACTTTTCAGTCCCTCAAGACATATGTATCATAGACCTTCCACCTTTCTTTTCCTTGTGTTTATCTAGAGACTTTACAGCCAAGATAGGTGGTTATGTATCATTTGATTGGTCACACATGTTATTTAGAACAAGATATGGGACTAAGGTTACCATCAAGTCTGAAAGGTTGGCCAAAGACCACATTGAACCATATAACCCAAGCCCCATCAATGCTATTCCTTCTGCTGCAAATACAAATTGTTTTGTTTCTACTGACAATGAACTAGCTACTGCTCAAGAACTCCAATCAGAAGTTGTTCTTGACATGCTGCTGCATGAATGGGTAGTTGAGAATGTATTGGACAGCCCTGTAGACCTCATTCAAGATGCTGGTATGGGAAACTATGTCATTCTTGAGCCTAATACGGAGATTCCAAACTTGGAAAAGGGTGCAGATCAGTTATTGCAACCGCTTAATGGACTTTGGGAGATGTTCTTTGATGGTTCTAGAAGTAAAAATGGAGCAGGAGGAGGTGCAATGTTAATTTCTCCACAAGATGATAGGTACTACTCTGCTTTCTGTTTTTCTTTTGCATGCTCCAATAACACTGCTGAGTATGAAGACCTTGTTCAAAGTCTAGAATGGGAAAGAAAGAGAGGAATAACCAACTTGAAAGTCCATGGAGACAGTGAATTAATTCTTAATCAAGTAAGGGGCCTGAATGTTGCTAAAAATGACACATTAAAGTCCTATAGAAATAGAGTGTGGAACATGCTCGAAGATTTTGATGCCTTTAATTTAGTGTCTATCCCAAGAAATCAGAACAAGCATACTGACAAACTCGCAGCCATTGGAGCACAGTTTGATATTCTAGATGACATCAGAAAGGAGAAGGTGCAGTAGTATGTGAAGGTTGTAGTCAAACCTTCAATTCCTGACAACAACATTCATTGGCAAGTCTTTGACAGTGATGAGAAAATCCTTTCCTTCTTGCTTGAAGAAGATTAGTTCTCCATGTTGAATCAGGCAAAACTCAAGCAGCAGTATGGTGATCAAGTCATACGGCTAAAAAAAAACAAATTGCCCAAAGGCCTAGTTACCTTAGAGTCAATTTTCAGTACTGATGATCAGCTAAAAAAGGGTAAATCTGGCTTGCAGATCAAACAAGAACACTATGAAGAGTTGGAGATCTTCAAGGGTGAGCTCCTTAAGATAGGAAAAATTTGTTCACCTGAAGATAGACAAGCTTTTGTTGCTTTGTGCCAAGAGTTCCATGATGTCTTTGCTTGGGAGTATTCAGATTTGAAAGGATTTGATCCCCATATTTCTCAACATATGATTGAATTAGAGCATAATGCCAAGCCAGTAAGGCGGAAACAAAGGCCTTTGAATCCCAAGCTCGAGCCCTTAATGATCAAACAGCTGACCAAATTAGTTGAGGGGGGTATTGTTTTCCCTATCAAGCACACTTCATGGGTTTCTAATCTTGTACCGGTTAGGAAGAAAAGTGGTGACATAAGGCTCTATGTAGACTTCAAGGATCTTAACCGATCCTCTCTAAAAGACCACTACCCACTGCCCTCTATGGAACGAATCTTACAAGAGGTTGTTGGTTCTGAAAGGTTTTACTTACTAGATGCTTTTTCAGGATATAATCAGGTGCTGGTTAAAGAAGAAGATCAGTTTAAGACTTCTTTTACAACAAAATGGGGCACTATGGAATACAAAAGGATACCTTTTGGTTTGTCAAATGTTGATGCCAAGTTTCAGAGGGATATGGACATGGCATTTCAAAGCTTGATCAACAAGATTATACTGATTTACCTAGATGACATAACAGTTTATTCCAAGAATGCTAATGAACATGTGTCACATCTTAGGCAGGTTTTTGAAAAATGCAGAGTTTGGGAGCTCTCTCAATCCAAAAAAGAGCATCTTTGTTGTTCATGAGGGGAAACTATTAGGACACATAGTGTCAAAGCAAGGAATCACTATTGATCCTGAAAGAGTCAGAGCCATACTTGAGTTGCCGCTACCTAATCACAAGAAGGGTCTACAAAGCTTTTTTGGGCCAAATCAACTTTCTGAGAAGGTTCATCCCTGATGTTGCAAACCTATTACGGCCTTTGACGGCTATGTTAAAGAAGAATGTAATTTTTAGTTCGATGAAAGATGCCAAGAATAGTTTCAAAAAGGTCAAAGAGGCCTTAGCAGCGGCTCCTATGTTGGTAAATCCCAATTTTTCTAAAGATTTTTATCTATATGCTTATGGTAGGACAAGTAACATTTCTGCAATATTGGTTCAAAAGAACGAAGAGAATTTAGAACAACCAATAGCATTTTTCAGTCAAGGATTAGTTGATTATGAACAAAAGTATTCCTTTGTGGAGAGGCATGTTCTCACGGTGATCAAAAGCCTAAAGAAATTCAAGCCTTTGATCTCTCACAATAAGGTTCATAGTTTGGTTGCGCACTCAAGTGTTAAGGAGTTTCTACTGAATAAAGATCTGAATGAAAAGAGAGTAGGGTGGATCACTAAAGTCATGGAATACGATGTAGATATTAGGGTCACCAAGCTGGTTAGAGGTAAAGGTCTTTGTGAACAGCTTGCTACTGGTTTGAATAGTGATATTGAGCTAGAAAAGGATGTTACCCTTGCTAATGTAGATGAGGTTCAGAATGCTCAAGATGATGTACCTATAGAGACAACCAATTGGGTCCAAGATATGACCCATTTCTTACAGACTGGTGAATGCCCTTTAGGATTAAATAGAGCTAAAAGGAGATACTTCAGATTGCAGTCCATACCATATGTGTTGGTAAATAATGCTCTCTTCAAAAAGGATCTAAGTGGTGTCCTATTAGGATGCATTCACAGTGACCAAATTGAAAAGGTGCTTCATGAGTTTCATGATGGAGTTGTAGGAGGTCACTTTGCTCCCAGAACCACTACCTGGAAAATCATGAGAGTTGGTTACTATTGGCCCAGCTTGTTCAAGGATGCATATTCCTGGTCAAGAAAGTGCATCAAATGCACCCTATTTTGGGGAAAGGAAAATTTGCCAGCTATGCCCCTGCATCTAATTCAAGTAGAGCAGCCCTTCATGAGATGGGGCATTGATTTCATCGGTCCAATAAACCCACCTTCCAGTGTTGGTCACAAGTGGGTACTTACAGCCACAGACTACTTTACAAGGTGGACAAAAGTAATAGCCTTGAAAGAAGCAAGGGAGTCTTTAGTCTTGAGCTTCTATGAAGATATAGTCACCAGGTTTGGGGTACCCGACTCCATCATATCTGATAATGCCCTTGCATTCACGGGTCTAAGAGTAACTGAATGGGCTGTTAAGCATTGTACTCATTTGAACACATCTTCAAATTATTACCCTCAAGGTAATGGCCTAGCTAAGAGCACAAATAAGAACCTCATCAAAATTATTAAAAGAACCATAGAGGATAATCAGAGGAACTGGCCCAGTAGTTTAAAGAATGCACTTTGGGCAGACAGAGTGACCCCTAAGAGGTTTTTTGGTGATTCACCATATATGTTGGTCTATGGTAAGGAGGCAAGATTGCCCCTGTCTATGGAGCTTCCAGCTCTAGATGTTGTTCATCATTTGGAAATGCTTGAAGGACATAATCCAATGTCTATAAAATATGCAGAGCTTATGGAGCTCTAGGAATCAAGGGACAGAGCAATGAAGGCTTTGGAGTATCATCGGCTCCAGAAAAAGAAGACATTTCACAAAAGGGAAACAACGAAGGTTTTCAGGGTGGGAGACCTTGTGCTGAAGTGGGACATTCTCAAAAGCAAACCTGGCCATCACACTAAATTTGATAACATGTGGACAGGTCCATTCATCATCAGAGATTGCAAAGAACACAATGCATATCAACTAGCTACAATAGAAGGTGAAGTGCTTCCTATCCCAGTCAATGGGATACACCTTAAGCCCTATTTTCAAATCTGACACAGTCTATCTATTGTACATAATAGTGTAGGTTTTATGTTTTCCATAAGTGCTATTTCAGCACAGTATATATCTTCTCTTTTTGTGTCCCCTGTCTTGCCGTTTTGGCCACCTGTTGTGTCCTATAAATCTTATGAGGTCGGGGCCATGTGCAAGCTAACATTTTAATTGTCCTCTGAGTTTTCTAATGACTCCATGCCCAATGAATAGGCCTGGGCTACCGGTCTTCATGTTTAGTAGGCAAACATCCTGAAAAAATTGCCAAAAATGTTACCTGGTTTACACCCTCAGGCTCAATCAGGAAAGCATCTATGTTGTAGGTGTCATAAGGGTCAAATGGGATCTCTTCATCGAAGGTTTTTCATGCTAGGTTCCCTCTTGAACAATTTCTACCCACATTTTTACCATGTTGCATCAGTTGTTCCCTTAGTTTTTGCATTCTCTGTATCCTGGTTCCTATCGGCATAGGTCTGTGAATGTTTCCCTGACTCAGGTTACGTTTTCTGCATTGGATGAGTCTGTGTTGCCTATCGGCAGGACTCATCCGATGTCACGGCGATCAAAAGGCTTCTGCATACTTCATTCGACGGGACGCTTCATTTGTTTTGGCAACCATCAGGTTTCTATCGGCATATGTTTTCTCTGTCGGGGTTGTGTCTTACTGATTTTATCATCTCTCCCCAACTAGGTATATGGTGATTCATCAGCGGAGCCTTATTCTATTGGCATAGGGTCCCAGCGAAGTCTTCTTGTTTCGCCGACTGGAGGAGCAGAATATATCATATCGGCAGGAATTTAAGTTTTCGCGGGGATGTCATGGTGACTTTTCTTTGTCTTACCGACAGTGTGCAAGGTGGTCGTATATCATATCGGCATGAGTTCATTTTTGTCTCGTCGATCAGTGGCAGAAGGATTTACTCATCGGCATAATTCAGGGTGATCGCCGTAAGGTCTCGGCAACTGACCTTCGGTCAGTCACCGATGGAGGTCATGAAGGCTCCTGGTCGATGTAACAACTTCCTTGTCTCAGCGACTCTCAATGTATGATGCCTTTCGGCATAGCAGATATAGTCTATGAGAGGTCACTTTGATGGACGAAAGCTACAACAACATACTTGTAACAGATAGACTCATCGGTGGGAGATGCATTAGGTCTCAGCGACCCATGAGCAGGCAAGGTCTTTCGGAATAACAAGGTGCATTATGTATAATGTCTTGCTGATAGTAGGATGTCACAGCGATGGAAAACGGATGGGCTTGTTGGAAGGATAAAGCATGGGTCTCGGCAACTAAAGGTTTTCTATTCAGCAGAGGTTATTTTCTTCGACAATGGGTCTCGGCAAATGCCTCAAGTTTCTTCGAAGTCAGAAGGAGCCCAGTACAAAAGATCAAGGCCTCGATATCTGGTTTTCGGCGAGAGTCTCGCCGATTATGAGTGACTTTTCCGAGATCATCAAATATCCACATAGAGTCTCGCCGAAGTGGAGATGCCTCACCGACAGCAAATGGATGGTCGACGGATGATGTTGGTTTTGGCGTAGGTCTCAGCGAAGTAGGAGAAGCTGGCCAGGAGATAGGGAGTTCGCCACAAGATAAAGCCATCGGTGGGAGGTCTTGCCGACTTGGTAAGATCTTGCCGAAGACCATAGGGAGCTCGAGCCCAGTGGAGAGGAATGAACTCGGGGTAAACAAATGGAGCTCGACATAGAGTCTCAGCGAACAGAGACGGTCTTGCCAACTGCAAGGAGACCTCACAAACATGAAGGGCCCACCAACTGATGATGTCACCCAGAGGTTATGCCGACAACAGTGGAGCCTCCAAAATGGAAAAAGCATTTTCGGCCAAGGAAAGGTTCTCTGTATAACATCTTGTCGAGATAGAAATGTCACTCCGACTCAAAAAGCCCTTGGTGTAACAAATCTTTCGCCGAGATGTCTCGGCGACTACAGGGGGGTCTCATTGGGAGTCTTGCCGAAGTAAAGCGAGGTGTGTGATCACCAAAACTGAAGTGCCTTTGGCACAACCTCTTCCCGAATTTGTTTGTCTTACTGATGGTTTTGGCTATATCAACATGACTTTTAAGGGTTGTAGAGACACTTGATCGCATCGGCAAGACACTTTCAGTGTCTTGCCGAGATGCGATTCCATTCAAAGGGATCTTTAACCAGCTGAAGGGCCCGCGTGGAGAGTGCTCGACTAACCAGAGAGATCTAAGGTGAACCGTGGCAGTCTAATCAAAATGAGGAATGCCAATGCAGGACGGATGCAACATGAATACAACATATATTTTTTTTGAGCTCGGGGGGCATTCAATGTGGCTCTTCAACAAGGGACTCAATAGCTAGACACGATGGATCAGAATGAATGCAATAACTGAAGATATCTGAAGAAGGCTTCCTCAAGATGACTCTTCACCATCATGGACACTCAGAGCTTCAGCATTAATTTTCATCAAAAGATCTGAGATAGATCTTTTTCTGAACTAAGATATTTTTGTAAGCCCTAGGTGGGCTATTATCAGTTTGTATATAAGGCATTTTCACCTTTTTGGAAAACAGTTTTGATTGCACACCCTGAAGAGTTAGTGATTTTCAATTAATCCTTTCTCTGTCAATGTATGTTTTTTGTAACTCAACTGAAATCTTCAATACAACATAGAGTGTACCTTGGAAGTTTTTCTTCATGTTTGTATGGTTCTTATTTCTATATCTTTCTTTTGTACATGCAAGTTTCTAACTGTGTTTTTATAATACTGTATTCATGTCTTAGAGTTGTGAAATCAATCTTTCCTTCCTGAGATGTGTAAGCAAACCAAACCTGTTAGAAAGAAAAAATTTTAATTTGAAAGATGTTGTTCAGAGAATAGCAATTAGGCTTTCAAGTGTATGTTCTTCCTATGTTCTTTTCATGATTTTTCACCAGTTCGGTGTATCACCCTAGTGTAGTATTTTAATTTATGCATCTCTTCCCTATTTTCTCTCAAAGAATCAATAGTTTAGGTGATACCCAAAGGAAGCCGACCTTCTCCAGAGGTTCATTTCAGTTATAGGTGACCCACAGCCTTGAAATGATCCCATGTTGCTCTAGGATGCTCAGTTTCCCGTAAACTCTGCACAGGGTGCAATTCTAGGTGACAACAAGTAATACTTGGGAATGAAACAAGACCCTTGTAGATTGTGAAGAAATTCAAAAGGAATAAATTACTAACATCATCAATGGTAAATTGAGATAATTATAACCGAAAACAAGGGTACTTAAGGAAAGCTAGGTGAATTTTTTATTTATTTGCATAATGATATTTGGTAATAAATGATTGTTCAAGGATATAATAAAAAGTGTAGTGGAATAATTAAGGCTAGGATAATTTTGTTATTGTTAAAGATAGATTTGAACTTTTATTTTGCATCAAAGAAGATAAAGAGTATACATATGGATATATTTTTATTCACTGACCTATTGAATTGAATCTTATTGAAAACAGAAGCAGGTGACTTCCATGAATTTTGGACTAGCCATGTATTAAAAAAATGCATAAGAGATGACTAGCAATAGGAAGAAGAGAGAACCAATTCAAACCCTTGTCAATACTTCACTTTGTTGAAGTTCTCGAATGTGACCATGTGTAATGGAAAGTGAGTTGATTTGTGGTTAGCATTAAGGTTCAAGTGAGTAATGTGGTTGTGGTTTAGTTATTTTGAATGTCTAAATAGTTTCTTAGAATCAAGGAAATAATTTGAGGGCTAAGGCCTATGGTTAATGTGTAATGGTGATTTATGTTTGATTTGTGTTTTTTACTTTATTTAGTTGTAGATTCATGTCAATTAAGTTGTAAATGAGGTGCAAAAATGTAAATTTCAGATGAAAAGTTTGGTGTGATTTTAAGAGGGTCAAAATGGTCTTTATTTGGTTAATTAGTTCAATTTTAAGGCCCTAGGTATAGTACCTATGGGTTGGGGGATTTTTTTTACCATACTTTTTGTCATACCTTATTTATGACCTCCCTTAAATAATATTTAAGGGAGGTGATGAATTTGGGGATGAAAGGATGGACTTGACCCATCCCCATCCCCATCCCCATCCCCATTTGGTATTCCCTCATTTATGAGAAGGGCTTGAGAAAGAGGGGGTTCATGTGCACCATGCCTCTTTAATGAAGGAGAGGACTTGGTGGGTAATTTGGGAAATTGTGAGGAAATCGAGATTATATGAGATGATGACAAATGTCACCATATCATCCAAGGGTATGGAGTCTTAGTTTCTTTAAATGCACTTGATTTATTGGAAAAATGGGTTGTCTCCTTCTTTTTGGGGGAGGACTTAGTCATTTTTTGGGGAGAGATTTTTGAGGAGTTCATTTTTTTGTTTCATTTTCATACTTTTGATTTTTGGGAAAATAAGAAAAGCTTGGGAGAAAAAAGAAAGGATGAGTGATGGATTCAAATAGAGCAGCATGGAGCAGGAGGATAAATCTCTACTATGATGTAGAAAGATAAGTCCTTACTCTATTGCTTGTAGTTGATGTTATGAGGGATACAAAGATTTCTTTGGTTGGGGATGCTTCTTTGAAAATGTGTGTGTTTTAAAATGTTTCATTAAGTCATGGTTTATTCTTTTTAGTGTATTAATTTGTGAAAATGAAAGTGAGTTGATATGGTGATTAGACTTTCTATGTGTGAGTTGTAAGAAGATTTAATGTTAGGTTTTCAACCTATGTGTGTGGGTTTCATATGGTTTTCTCAGCTCAGGGGATGGCTAGGATCTTACAATGACCTCATAGTACCATATTGGTAGGGTGGAGAGTTTTACTTCTCCTTTTGATTTGCATCTATTATGGATATTTGAAATATATTGTTGGAGTTCATTTCTTGTTGCTTTCATATCGAAGACTATGTTGTAATATGAAAAGGAAGGAGAAATATATTTATCACCTTGTTTAAATAGTGAATATGAAAAGTATTTTAGCTTTGTAGTTATATTTTGAAAGGGGATAAGGGATTAGGTTCTTGTTAAATAAAGGGTATAAAATAAAATGATGACTAAGTGTTGCATGTATCTCCTTTGTATAGATGAAAAGAATGTAACCATTGTAGTATTGTAAAGGTAAAGAAGTTGAATACAATAAATTTATGCCAACTAATTAATAAACAATTTAAGTTCCTCAAATTTTATTTAAAGTTCTTTAGTATTTTATATAATAATAATAACTTGAAATTGTGTAGCACAATAAAAAGGGTTTTTATGAGATTAGTTGTTTTTTTGGCAAAAGGAAATATGCCTATATATATTTATATATATTCATAAGAAATTTACAAAAGTGCTTGATATATAATGACTCTTATCAGTCTGATTTATCCCTTATCACCACCTATTCTAACTAAAATATAATTGTATCTAAACTAAAGCCATTAACCCAAAAAACCCAGCATATTACAAAATGTTTCTCCTAGAATATTAACTATAAAACCCCATATTATCAACAAAAGATTTCAAGAACCTATAATACTAGCTCTAGAAATCCATATTGTCAACAAAATTAAACTTCAAGAAAACATTATTCTTCCATTTGTTCCACCGACACCTCATTTCTTCTAGCAAACAGACTGTCAATCAACAGTTTTCTTATCAGGTTGTCACTAGAACAACTTCAAATGTCTCATCGATATGAAACTGTCCTACCGATGATCACCTTACTATTTCAACAGTGCACAATGCATTTGTCTATCGGTAGGAACTACTTTCATTGTACTACATACGTCACTGAGTCCACCATCGCCCCATCGGTGAAACTAGTTGTTTTATAAGATTTCACACATAATAAAATAAATATATTTGCTATGAATAAAAATGAAATAAATTTGTTTTAACATTTTTAAAAAAATATTTTATCCTACAAGTAAGAAAGGTGTGAAGTAATATTATTTTTAAAATAAATATATAGATGAACAAATCAATATATAGATATATATATATATATATACATTTTTTCACTACAATAAACTAGCTTTCTTTTACATAGAAAAATACATTAAAAAAACCAAAGAAAGGAATATTAAACTTTATTTATTTAAATTATAAAACTTAAAAAAGGAGATTTAATTAAATTTAAATGAAAAAAAGAAAGAAAGGGACATGGGGCTGGGTATGGCACAACCCTCCCCAAACCCTAGCCATGGATGGGGAGGGAGAGAAGGGATGCGGCCCCTGTGGTGCCATGAACCCCCATAAGGGGCACAATCACCATAGGGGAAGCCACCCCCTATGTTGTTTGGGGTGTGGCCTCCTTTGTGAGCTGCCTACTTTCATGTAAAAGAAATAAATAAGAATTGCTATTTTTTTTAAAACGTAAACAAAAAATATAATATTGTGCATAAAAAGAGATTGCTATTATAAATAATAGAGATGTACATAGGTACAGTTGAATCTCTATAATTTTTTTTGGAAGAAAAATTTATTTTAGTAGAGAGGAAAACAAAGTATGCCATGGTTGCAACCTCCAATCTGCACAAGAACAACAAAAAAAAAAACAATCATCATACTTGCAAAAGAAAAAGAAATTAAAGGACGAGACTTTGAAAAATATTCAAGATATTTTCATGGAGCAAATGGAACATATAAAAATATGCAACAAAATGAGAATCATTTACAAACAACCCGAGTCACACCTCCATTAAGTTTGAATGAGTTTCCACTTTTATTCCTCATCTTCAATCCTACAACCAAATGAAAGGGATGAAATGAAAGGATAAAAGCTTTATCAAGCTATCTTTATGGATTAGGGCTTCTACTTGTAACCCTAAGATCCAAAGGTGGAGATTTAATCATTAACTTTTTGCTTTTCGGGTATGTGCAGGATCATGATGGGCCAAAAAGTGGCGATATGATGGGTATTTGTAGGATATGTGGCTGACGACTTTCTTTTTGCCCAAAATTGATGAAATGAAAAGGGTTTTTAAAGGAGATTCTCAACTTTCCACCAATATAAATTATGCTTTACTTTGAATTTAATAAATTATTATTATTCGTTTTCTATTTGAATTACGACTAAAGTCCTAATTGATAGGCTGATTGAAAAACATCTATAGCTTTCAAATGGTATCACATTTTTGGAATCCAAAACATGCATCACATTCTATCCTTCGCATATTATAGGATTAAAAAAAAAATTGAATTTCATGAATTTTTGACCAAGTTAAGGTGGTCAGACATACGAGTTTTTATATTTTTTAGAAGTTGTAATAAAAAATCATAATTAATTATTTACTTGGAAAAAATTACAAAAAATATGCATCACATCCGGACACAAGTCCTCTACTTATTTCTAAAATATTGTAAAAAAAATATTATCATTTTATTGTGGTTAGGGGTCGTGACAAACACCTACTTCTTATTTTTCCCGAAATTTAAGTACTAATGCATTGAAATTTCAAAATTTCACCAAATAGATTTAAAAAAAAAACTAGTAGTTTAGAAACTACATTCAATTTGATATAGATTCTATTCTTACATATTTTTGAAATAATATAGATAACTTATTCAAATTTTTACATCAAGTTGTCAAACTCTGGTTTTTCTAAATTTTATGCCACTTAAGGGCCTGTTTTTTCCATGATGATCTTGCACATATCCTTTCTTAAAAATTATATTTTAATTTTAATTTATTTATACTAATGATGATTAAGTCTATGGTGGGGACTATGAGGTTAGGACCCTCATTTATGTTGTAACTTAAAGGACTTATTGGAATTTTATAATTCCACTTTTTTTATCTTTATAACTTTCATGTGGGAATTAATGTTAGAGTAAAGTAATTAATTAACTTTACTCTCCTCTTAAGACTTCACTTTATGCACATATATTAGTCATTTAATAATTAATATTAATTATTAAATGCACTCACCTTAGGGTTAGGTTTTCCTTTCCGTTTTGATCTCCTTTAATAAGGATTGATCTCTTGTATTGTATTTACTTCTTGATGTTCTTTTTTCAGTCAGATAATACATTCTTGCATATTGTCAGAGCAAAACCCTTTTTTTGTTCCTTACAGATTTCTTCCTTGTGACAGGTTTTTGCATGTAGGTTTCTTGGGCTTAATAGATTTTTTTTTCATCAAATCTTACATGGTATCAAAGTTGGATCTGCTGTAGCTTTTTCATGTTCGAAGAAAAAAGGGAGCAAGGGTTTGACAAAAGAAATTTGGGATTCTTTGGCTAATTTGAGAGGTTCTAGGTGTAGTTTTCAGATCTGGTATTCCTTGCCCAATGATATTTTTTTGGGGTGTCCTTCCTAGTATCATTTACCAGACTTGCACCTTATTCCTCTGAATGTCGTGCATGAGCCGATGTCTACGTTGGCAGATCTGAAAAGGAAAAACTTCAAACCCCTGCGGGCGCCGTACTTTGACTTGAAAGTTCTTTTACCGATGATTGCTATCCAGATCTGTAGTATATTTCATCAGTAAATTCTTCAGGTACACAGAGATTTGTCTCAATCATCTACTACTTTCTATTATTTTTTGGCTTTCAGTTTGTACTGGGGATTGGATTTTTGCATTGTGGGGGGGTGTTTTTTCTTGCTTTCTATCATTTACATCAAAAAACCAGAATCTATAAACACCAAAACAAACAAACAAACCCCTTCTGCATCTTCTATCTAGTTCTGAAAGACTACTAAATAATAAAAAAAATTCAGAGCAGTTGAGGCACAGTTCACAGGATGGCCGATAGATCTATTGAATCTCTCACATCGCATAATTATCACACTTGGAAGGGTCACATGATGACTCTTCTCCAGTCTCGAGGGTTATGGTCCTGTTTGGATGAGGTTCAGCCTCAGTTGACTCGCGCCTTTAAGGTTATGCAGCACAGGAACAATATGGATCAGGCTATGGGATTGATGGCTTTACACATTTTCGACAGTCTCATGTTTCATCTTGATGGTTGTCTCACTCCTGGAGCCATTTGGACCAAGTGTGATGGACTTTGTGGTACTGTCAATGAGTTCAGAGCTTTGCAGTTTGAGGCCGAGTTAACTTCCTTGGTACCTGATTCGTTTTCCTCCATTGAGGACTTCTTGATGAAGTTCAAACAGCAAAGATCTATCTTGCAAGGTTGTGGAAAGGTTAAGACTAATACAAAGTGCATCTTCCTAATCCTCTCCAAGCTTCGAGGTACATTTCAGATCTTCTCCTCGACCTTCCATTCCACCATGGATGCCTTGGGTGCTCGACATGTCATGCCTACTTTTTAGGTCTTTTGTGATCGTCTGACTCATGAGCAAGCTAAGCTCAAGCAGATGGATTCACTTTCAGGTTCACAAAACCAAGCATTGGTAGCCCAGTCCTCCAAGGGAAAACAGAAGCAGAAATCAAAGCCTAAGAAAGATTCAGAGGCTAGTGAGAATCCCTCCAAGCCACCACCTAAGTTTGATTCAAAACAACAGCCCAAAGAGAAATCTTCGCAGTCTAGTGAGTCTTCCTCCAAGACTAAGAAGAAATCTGGTGATCCTTGCAGTTTTTGTGGCAAGGAAGGACATCCAGTTTCCAGGTGTTGGAAACGTTTAGAGGCTTTAGAGGAAGCCATGCAACAGCATAATATCAGTGCACCTCAGCCTCCTTCACAACCCATAGGGAAAGGTCATGCTCTTTCTACACGAGCATTTTCCTCATAATCCACTTGGATTCTAGATTCCGGTGCCTCTCTCCATATGACACACACAAAGGATTTGGTCACCGCTCTTGCCCCTACAGGCACTAGACATATTGCAGTTGGTGACTTAGCACAGCTTTCAGTTCAGGGTTCAGGTACTATTTCATTGGATGGTGGTTGTCTTCAGGATGTGCTTCTGGTTCCTGACATTTCGACAAACCTTCTATCTATTTATCAGATTTGCCACTCTGGCTCTGGTAAGACAATTGAGTTCTCACTACATGGTGTGGTTATTGGAGACCTTCATGATCCTGACTTGGTTGTGGCTACTGGGAGTGTGGATTCTACATCGCGCTTATACAGATTTGATGGCTTTAAGAGTTCAGACACCGTTGGTTCCTCTCTTATAGCACATGCAGATTCTGTGAGCAGGCTTTGGCATGAGCATTTTGGCCATGTCAATTACAGATATCTACAGCAAATGAGTACTCAAGCACTTGTGATTGGGCTCCCACAGATTTCTTGTACTGATGGTGTATGTCAAGGTTGTGTCCTTGTGTCACGATCCCTATGTTTGTTGTTTCTTGTTTTTTTTTACAATGTTCAATTGAAATAATTTATGATAAAATAAAAGTGAAAAGAAATAAAATAAATTAATTATATTTTAATTACAGATTTTATTTTGTAATTAATTGACAATTCTTAATAATTAGGATAATTGTTTTATTTGTAATTGATAGTTATTTTGTATACAATTAATGGTATTTCCTTATTAATCAGTGAGGATAATTATTTTCATTTGCAATTAAAATAGAATTTATTTACTGAGGATGGGTATGTTGCATAAAAGAAAATAATAATAAATCTTATTTTTAATCTTTCAAGATTCGGTTATTGGAAATTTGAAGTGAAACATTTTATAAAGAGGAAGTTATTAAGGAAAAAAAAGGAAGAGGAGAAAAACTGTTTTCTGGGGAATATTTTTCTTGACTGCTCTGCAACAATAACTGAAATAATGGCTGTCGAGAAAAAAGTTCTTTTTCTTTACAGATGCACAAGTAAACTATAACACCGGTGGGAAGATCGAGGGAAACATAAGAGGGGGGTAGCCGTTTCCTTTTAGATTCAGGAAAAAGCACAACTTGCACACCCGGAGGTATCCTCGAGCTTTTCTCCGATGTTTCTTTCTTTAAATTGAAAGGTTTCCTTTCCTTAATGTGTTTTGTTCTGGGCATATAGAGTATGAAATGCGTTGTTATAACATCTGGCTGTAAAATGTTTGAGAATCTGTGGTTCTTGATTAAGTTTTATTCTGTCAAATCCTTCCTGCTGGTCATGACTTGAGGACGAAAGTTCTATCCCTTTTTTTCCCATGTTGTTTTTCTTTCGCTATGCCTGTGAGTTGTTGGCTTAAATGCCCGTTTTCTGGTATCAACCCATGAGCGGTTTACTTTGTTTCCAACCATTGCCGTTTCATGAGAGTCCTCCTTCTTCTTCTTTGTCGTCCCTGTCACATTGCACAAGATTAGTCTTCGGTGTCGATATTTTCTTTCATTGTGAAGGTCCTTGCCATTTAATCAGCCTCTGCACGCATATTAATTCCACTGCTTATGATATTTGGCTCCTCTTATTTTTCCGTCAGTCTCTTTGAGGAAGTTGGGAGCTTTTTCTACATTTGGCCTCTAATGGGTTGTCCACCTTGGTATCAAAATTTGGGGCTGTGGTTTTCCATGTATTCTTATCACACCAGAGTTCACCTGTTATGTATTTGAGTTGCGTCCCTATACCATAGTCAAATATTGTAATAATCTTTATGTCTTACCTCTTGGTTGATGGACGTTGTAAGTAAGTTTTCTTCTGTAGTTAGATGGACGACATATTCAATGTCAATCAGCTTGTCTCTGAAAGCTGGAGTTTCTTCTGAGTCTTTCGTGAAGTACTCTCTGCCTTCGCAGACTCTTTCGACATTATGGATCAACTGTGGGATTTAATCTTTCGTACCATCCAGTAGATGTGCACCGAATTTTCCTTGAATCACAAAGAAATTTTCCATAACATAATACTGCCAGAAATTTCCTTGCTAGCATATAAATAGGATCAACTCCGCGGCTTTGTACGTTGAAAGTTATCCTTGTCTAAGAATTCCCTTCATCTTGAGGGCATGTAACACTTTCGTCGGTGGTTACATGAAAAGGAACCATGATGCCATATATGGGTATTAATCTATCTTGGAATGTTATTACCTTCCCTTTTGTATTCCTTGTGAGAAAACACTGCCTTTTGGCATTGGAAGTGATTCTTCATGCAAACTGTATCCCTAGTCTTTTTCCCATGCTCATCGCTGCTTTGTAGCTTGTGTTTAGTCAAGCATATTCGTCCTTCCTCGGTGATTTCTTGGTCAGTGTTGAATATACAACTTATCCCTACATTTATTGTTTTATTCCTTGCTGCTTGTAATTGAAGGTATATGATGCGATCTAGGGTTGGCTGTGTTCTTTGTGTATTATACTCAATTACCGAATCCTTTAAGGTTGATCGATGGCTATGTTCAGTTAAGGCGTTTAACATTTTGTATTGCTCAATCCGCCCTCCTGCCATCAGTCCGTGTGGGAGTTGAGATCTCTTGAGGCCTTCAATTTTTGCAGTCTTCGAGCTTTCCCTATCGCTGCCTTTATATGCCTCATTACCTCTCGCGAGTCTGTATGTATTCATCTTCCGTCCTGTGTGCCTTCTTGAAAATGTGTAAAGGGTGTTAACAAAAAGAAAATGACGTGCTCATTGACATGATAATTAAGACACTCTCTTAGATTTTTCAGTAAAGATATTAAACATGATGAAGGTGTTTTCAACATAATTAAAATGCACGCAGGTATATGCAAGTACAACTAAATTCATGCTTCAATAATCATAAAATTATAGTGATTTCGATAATATAAGAAAGTGCAATATCAATTGAAGGAATTTCCTAAGTAGTATCATTCACGTGTTAATCTATTAAGTTAGTTACAACTCTGTGTCATTACATTTTAAGTGAAGTACCTCTTTACCAAACTCCAAATTATCATCTACCATAACAATTCACTAACCGGAGATAGAAGATTCAAATATTATATACACAAGCTTCTCGGTTTTCTTTCACTTTTGATGATCTTATGCTATATATGCAATAAGAATATATGTATGTATTTTTGTTTAATAAAATATGAAATATAATAGTTTCATTTCATAGAGTATTTACTTCTTGATTTATTGATCAATTGAATGTCAGCAAAGGGATACCACTTCAATACATCAATAAGTGGTAGATTAATTTAATTATTCTCCTTGAGATATTTGTTTAGTTTTCAAAGAATAGAACTTACACCCGATAAAATAGGATGCCTCACATGGGACAATGGTAACTTAACCCTTTACTCCCATCACTGTCTAGATTTTATACAAGATTCAATGGATATATCTTGCTTATCATATGAGAATGTTGACCAATAACATAGAAGATGGTCTATTGTTTTATATAATTTGATTGGTTTATGCATATCGTTAATGTGATAGTAGCAAGTTTATTTTTAGAAGTAAACATTTTTGGATACAACTGCATAGGTATGTGTGCATTTTGGTAGTGCTAGGATTACTTTCACAAAGCTTTATGACATTGGCTTATGTATTTCAATGTACTTGAGTGATATTTGAGAGCTCGTTGGAGGTAGAATTGTCTCTTTGGCAAATACCTAGGAGTGGTTCATGATAGTGTTGACATTACCATAATTTCATGTATTATTCAAGATAATGTATAATACACAAATGCCTAGTTGTTATTTCTTAGTAACTCATGATCTTTATTTAAATTATGAAGTTGTAAATATCCTAAAGATCAACTTGCATGTTAAATATTAGATGCATGAAGGCTATTTTTACACTAATAGTCAAAAGGTACTTATGCTCGCTCCAGAAGAATATAAAAGTATAAACTTTATAAACTTAACTTTATAAACTTTATAGTACATCACTGGAATGAAAATTAAGGAATCTCGTTGTTTGTTGAGATTGCACATCGAAAAGTTGTTATCTATTATGTGTGTCAAAATCTTGTCATCATTAGAGTATTGGTCAATCCATAAACTCTAATCATCTATTGGAGTATCTTGGAAAATATGTGCCTCTTATGAGTTAATTACAAGGAGAAGAGTCATGAATTATGTGTATGATCATTTAATTATTTAAAGAGTTGATTGCATATAGAGAGTCTAGGAAATACATGAATATCTTGTAACTTGTATTATTTGACATGTTTGTGCCCTAAAGATTCTAGTTCTAGATGCATGTAATGTGAAGAAATAGAGTGATCCTCTTAGTCAAAAATGTGAAATGAAGTTGTAAATGATCATGTCTGTGTAACAATATGATCGTTGCCTATGTGGCACGTTGTAACCATTGAGAACTTGTAGCCAGTAAGGCTCTGCCAAGGAGGCATTTCATTAAGCCAGTGAGGCACTTCTTACGAGTGGTTTTTCATCCCTACCGGGGTTTTCCACTCATGAAAATCTTCCTGTTATGGTATCTTTGTGGATGCATTTGCGTACCTGATACTTCCTTAATTTGTTTTACATTATTTGAATTTGAATGTCTTGTGGAGATGATGATGATTCATGTGTAAGCCTTTAAGGCTAGACTTGGTAAAGGCACGACCTTGCGTAGATATACATAGTATCTCCTTAATGTATGAAGTAATTTTATATGTATCGAGTAACATTAATGAACTTGCCTTTTAGCACGCTTGGAAATAAATGTTATGTGTGATGTGCGTTGATCATGGAAATTCTTTTATTTCGAAATGTGCATGTTTTTCGAGCATTACACCTTGGCAAACATCATCGAGATCCTTTTCCTAAGGGTCGAGCCACTCGTGCTAGGGCACCCCTAGAGTTGGTACATAGTGATCTTATGTCCTTTCTGACTCCTTCCTTTTCAGGGGCCTGCTATGTGCTCACTTTTATTGATGACTTCTCCAGACATACATGGGTGTACTTTCTTAAGTACAAGTCTGATGTCTTTGACTCATTTAGGACCTTTAAGACATTTGTGGAGAAACAATCTGGACCTTCTATTAGGAGGATACGCATAGATAATGGGGGGGAGTATGTTAATCAGGCTTTCAGATATTTTTGCACTGAGCATGGTTTACAGCATCAGTTTATAGTCCCTCACACCCCTCAATAGAATGGTGTCACTGAGAGAAAGAACAGAACCTTACGGGAGATGGAAAATTGTATGATACAGTCTCAAGCTATGAGTTCTTCATTTTGGGCTAAGGTAGTCAATTGTGCCAATTATATTCAGAATCGGATGCCTCATAAGGCATTGTGACATATGACTCCTGAGGAGGCTTGGACCCATGTCAAGCCTGATGTTTCTACATTCTGAGGTTTTTGTAGTGAGGCTTGGGCATTTATTCCCGATGCTCAGCAGAAAGCCATGGAGAGGAAGAATCGACCACTCATATTTGTTGGCTACTATGAGGATGTTAAAGCATACAGGTTATTTGATCCTAATTCTAGAGAGGTCTTGTTTCGACGGGATGTCTAGTTTGATGAGCATTATCCTCAGATGGATTCTCCATCACCAGCTTCTCCCTCATTGCCTACTCCTCCCTCCTCGTCTCTTGAGGATTACTTATGTCTTGAGGATGATGTAGATGATGATCCACCCTCTCCATCACCACCAGTTGCTCTGCATTTGCCTCGGTGGGCCCGTGTTACTGTTGAGGTAGCTGGTTCTTTGACAGGTGATCCTTCAGATACTCATCGTACTTGTGCTCAGATATCTGGTTCTAGTCTTTTGAGTCATGCCATTTCAAATGATCCTCAAACATTTTCAGAGGCGACAAGTCACCTTGAGTGGGATAAGGCCATGGATGAGGAGTATTCTTCTTTGATGAAGAATCATACTTGGGATCTTTGTCCTCTTCCTAAGGGAAGAAAGTTGGTTCGGTGCAAGTGGGTGTACCGTACCAAGTATGCTACAAATGGTTCTATTGATAAGTATAAGGCACATCTTGTTGCGAAATGGTTTTCTCAGGTAGAGGGTATTGACTACTCTGAGACCTTTTCTCCTGTCGCCAAGATGAACTCTATACGCCTTTTACTTTCACTTGCAGCTTCACAGGGATGAAAAGTGTTTCAGATGGATGTGAAGAGTGCCTTCTTGCATGGAGACCTACATGAGGAGATCTATAAGGAGCAGCCTCAAGGATTTGTGAAGGACACTTCTTTGGTTTGCAGACTTCGGCGTTCATTATATGGTCTCAAACAAGCCCCTCGGGCTTGGTATGAGAAGATGGACTCTTTCTTGCTTTCCTCTCACTTCACACGTTGTCATTCCGATCACATAGTATATATTCAGTGTCAGGAGGGTGATCTTTTGATTCTTGTGCTATATGTAGATGATCTCATTCTTACAGGTAGCTCATCCTCCATGATTCAGAGTGTTCAGAGAGCTTTGATGGAGCAATTTGAGATGACAGATCTTGGTCTTCTGCACTTCTTTCTGGGTCTATAGGTTATTCAGTCTTTGGATGGGATTTCCATATTTCAAGAGAAGTATGCTCTTGATATGCTTCAGCAATTTGGCATGCTTGATTGCAAGTCTGCCTCCACTCCATTTCAGTTAGGTATTGTTTTTTCTTCCACTTGTTCTACTCCTTCAATGGATCCCACTTTATACAGGCAGTTGGTTGGCAGTTTGTTGTACCTGACACATTCTCATCCTGATCTTTCCTTTGTGGTTGGCCTTGTCTCTCAGTTTTCCCATGATCCTCATGAGAGCCATTAGCAAGCAGCCAAACATATTTTGAGGTACATTCAGGGCACCACTCATTATGGAATTCACTACACTTCAGGATCCACTCACATTGATTGGCTTCACTGACTCCAATTGGGCTGGTGATGTCAATGATCGGAAGTCTACTTCTGGATTTTTTTTTGCCTTGGTTCTAGTCCTATCACATGGTCTTGCAAGAAGCAATCTGCTATTGCATTATCATCTACAGAGGCTGAGTACCGTGCAGCAATATTATACAGTCAGGAGGTTTTATGGCTTTGGTAGTTGATGACAGAGTTTGGGTTTCCTCCAGATAGTCCCACTATTCTTTGGTGTGACAATCAGAGTGCCATTCACATTTCTCGCAACCCAGTGGAGCATCAGTGGACCAAGCACATTGAAATCCACATGCACTTCATCAGGCAGTTGATTCAGGATGGTTCTTTCATCTTGGAGTACATTCCTACAAAGGAGCAGGTTGCAGACATCTTCACTAAACCTTTTGCATCTCTGCGCTATCTTCAATTACACTCCATGCTTGGGGTGAAGGAAGTTGTCCTTGGGGGGTCTCAGTGAGGCCTTCCTTCCTTCATGTTTTTCTTTCAACATGTTTCTTTATCTCTTTTTGGAGAGGAGTTTTTTCCCACTGGGTTTTCTTCTTTACTCCGCTTTATAGAGATTTTGTTGTATTTGGGTGCCTGATCAGGCCATGTTGTCGGGACCCATAGTTGCATTGTAGTTCCTTTGCTTTCTTTTGCATTGTTTGTAGCTGCATTGTAGCTCATCTTAAGGGGGGGTGTTAGAGTAAAGTAATTAACTAACTTTACTCTCCTCTTAAGACTTCACTTTATGCACATATATTAGTCATTTAATAATTAATATTAATTATTAAATGCACTCACCTTAGGGTTAGGTTTTCCTTTCCATTTTGATCTCCTTTTATAAGGATTGATCTCTTGTATTGTATTTACTTCTTGATGTTCTTTTTTCAGTCTGATAATACCTTCTTGCATATTGTCAGAGCAAAACCCTTGCTTTGTTTCCTACAGATTTCTTCCTTGTGACGGGTTTTTGCATGCAGGTTTCTTGGGCTTAATAGATTTGTTTTTCATCAAATCTTACAATTAAGCCTTGTCAAATGTGTAAGGATTCAGTTTAAAATTAAGTAACAATTTAATGGAAATTGAATATAAAAATTATAATACATGATTTAACATTGGAAAAATTATAATTGTTTAAATTATTGTATAGGGATTATTTTAAATGATTTTGGAAAAACATTTTATTTGTTTAAATGTATTTCCACTTAAACAACAAGGGGTTATCAATTTGAATAAGAGATCATTATTGTCAATTAAAAATCAAAAGCTTCATTTAAATTAGTCATAATAATAAATTGGCATAAGTAATAAATTTACAAATACAAGTTTAAAAAGAATATTTAAATTGAAGGTCAAATGGTAATATTTAATAAAGTGATCTTAGGATTTAGAACTAATTTAAGTGACGTTTAACGAATTAAATTGATTCCTCAAATGTGCATAAAGCTAAAAGGTCTACTTAAGCACTAGAACTTTACAAAAATCAATTATTTAATTAGATGAAAATGAGTTAAATATTATCAAGATATTCTACTTTGAATTAGCCCTATGATGTAAAAATAAGAAGAGAGTGAAAATTATTACAATTATTAAGTAAATCAATTGTCTAAATGGGGTTAAGAAGGAGGATTTATTTAGGTGAACTAAATGTAATATCAATATAATTAAGTTGATATTCTAAATACTTTGGTAAATGTGGAAGTGTGGACTAGCTATATTTTATCAAATGGTTAGTGTCGAAATGAAACAATGTCCATCTAAAAATAAGGTCGTGAGAAGGAATGTGTTATCTCACCTCAAGATTTATATCAACCTATATCTTAAATTAATTAATGCAAAATATATTAGTTAAAGGTGAAGGTAATCTTGTGGGTGGTAGGGTGGGTTTCCCCCACCCCTCATTTGTCACGCGTCAAGCCGTCATAGGGCGGACATGAGGTGGTGGTTGGGATGGACACGGTGTTCATGGAGTGGCAATGCTATGTCACCCCAAGTCTTTTCCAAATAGCCGAAGGGAGGAGATGGGGATCATTTTAAGTTAGTCGCTCATGAAAATAGCGGAAACCTTGGTGCATGACAGGGGGAATGTATGGCTCAAAACTCAAAGCACTATTAGCGTGACATGTAGGACATGGCAATAATGAAAATGAAAGCTGAAGGGCCAAGTGGCAACTCACTTCACACGAAGTGATAGTTGTGTATAGGCGAAAGGACGAAGGTCGTAGGATACTTTCATGGAAAGGATGATATGCTCGCTCCGCCATTATCCAGACTCGTGTGCAGAGGCTCGACTTAACATCTCACGGGTTTATTAAATGAATTGATGAAGTCATTTTTAAAGTATGGTCTTCGAAATCTGGTATTGTCTTTTGTTTTTGTGTAGGGAACAACTGTTAAAAGCTCTGCAAATGGCGAGGACAACGAAGTCAAAGTTCATTATCCATATTTTGGCGGAGGGGTTAGAAAGTTTTGGTGTTGACACACCAGTCTCCTTGGTGGCCACGGAGAGGCAGATAGCCTTTCGGGAGGTTACGGATCAGAGGTTAAAGCGAATTATGCTTGAGGATGATCTGGTGTCAATAGTTGTTGTCAAAATGGTTCTAGGAAAGGAACACTTGGAAAGAAAGGAATTTGCCAGAGATAATGCTCATATCTCCTCTCGGTTTCTAGCAGTGCTTCTAGACCTGGGTACTCCGAAGGCGGAGACCAAGGAGATGATGGTGCGACTGTTTCGTGATGACTTGCTTGGAGGTCTTGAGAAGACATTAAAGGTGGCCTTTAAAGGTAAAGGACTTTCGTGTCCTGCAGACTTGGACCTCCTATGGGAAATGGATGATGTTAAAATCTTCCCTTTCATCTTAGACATCAAAGGGCCTGCACTATCGAGGCACAAAAAGTTAGCAAACGTGGCAGTGGAGTTCTTGAAGAGAAAGATGAAGCTTGTGTCAGAGGAGGGGCTGGAGTGGATGGAAGATTTCGTAAGGTTTGCAGAAATAAACGGTTTCATGTGAGGCTCGGCCTCTGTGTTTGAAGTTTTTTCAAGTTTTAATATTTTATAGCTTGTCAAACTTTGGATGGACTTTTAGTATTAGTGCAGTGGCACGTTAATTTCGTTATAAGTTGGATGAGGCTCGGCCTCCGACCTAAATTTTTTGTATCAAAGCTTATAGTAGTTCGTTCTATCATCCTTGCAATGGGACTGTGAATGTTGAAATGATGGATTTTTGTCCCAGCTGGGAATGTTTTTTGATCGGCTTGGAGTCCAGGATGGACCTTTAATCCCTGCTTAGCAGATGCATGTATACTTCTATAAAATCAATATAAATACTACCTTGCGTATCAAAAAAAAAAAGGTGAAGGTAATCTTAAAAACTTATTCCTTAATGACTCAAATGTGTAATGTGATCCTAGGTTATTATTATTTAAACAAAGGGAAATGAAGAGTCTTGAAACCAATCATGTAGGGTTTAGTTCCCTTATTATGGGAGTTATTAAGTAATGGCAAACCTAATTAAGTCTAAGTAATTTTCATGATGCAACTCTACCCCGGGAAAGAGGGTGAGGAGGTATTTAAATGTTGTAAATTAGTACTACTTGAGTAATGACATTATTGATATCAATATCTCTTCATGACATTTGTAAGAAATTACTGTCACATTTATAAAACACGGGTAAGAGAGTCGCTCAATCAAAATCAATAATTAATTAAATTATTCTTTGTGTGTCAATCAATATAATCTTGTCAAATAATGTTAGACCTTAGTAGTTGTGTTGTGCAATGGTGGCTTGTTGGGAGCGCATTAAATTGCAAACCTATGTTTAAACAAAAAAATGGTGGTGTTTGTGTTAGATCCACATTAAAATGTGGGCACGACATTTGGTATCAAAGCTAGGTTGCAACACTAGATACTCTGGGAATAAGATGGGTCTTAGCTATTGTGTATGTTGGCAACATGTGAAGCTCCTTGTAATAGTTCAAATTTCAAATTTGAGAGGAAAATTAATTACTTTTGTGAGGTTATCGTATATTGAAACATTGAAATCAAATTATGATTAACCATCATATGATAAAAAAATAAAAAACATTTGTTAGTTAAAATTTAATGTTATGGCGTGATTAACTAGTAATGATTAACTAGTAATGATTAACTAGAAGAAACAAAATCTTATGAAGACCAAACCAACAAGAGCATCATATTCTTATAGATGACGTCAATATTGACAAAGGGTGATGGTAATAATAGCTTTTAGGGAAATATCTATAACCATTCGACACTCCCCATCTAAAACTTTGGAAAAATAAAGTGATGATGTTAAATATGGTTAATAGGAGCCTAATGAACTAGGGGAATAATGTAAAGTGTCTTAATATTTATGATTATAGAACCCTAAATTTTTGCCACCTTGCAATCATAGTCCTTGAAAGGACATTAGTAATGTCAAGACAAAGAATTTAAATAATTCAATTAATTTGGGGGGTCAAAGTAAACCCTTTTGCCACCATTGCGACCTTAGTCCTTGAAAGGACATTGATGGAACTTATAGAAAACTTGATGTACTTCAATTATCGTGGATAGTGAAGTATAAACTAGAATAATTAAATAAATTATTGTTGATTGTATAGTTGAACCTTGGGAAAACTTAAATCATTTCTTTAACCTTAGGAAACATAGCGAGTGGTTTGAAGATTAATTAATGGTTCCTCCTAGTGAACCTTAGCTAAGGTTTAAATTGAAATTCATAGTTAAGTTTTATCGAAAAGGATGGTGTGGGTTTAATGTCTAAATTGAAGAAATGTAAGTGAATAATATTAGCTCAAACTAAGAATATTGTAATAAGGTCGGTCCTATCATAGAGGTGGTGTGGTTGCGTGTGGACTTCCCGAGGACGTGGGGAGGACAATACACCAAAATGATTTGATGCTTCGAATTTATACACACACGAATTGTGGGTGTTTAAAGGTGGTGGGAGATGAGCATTTCTCATTCAAACAGTTGAGTTTGAGGTGGTGGTTTGTGAGCAGAGGTGGTGGAGACTCTCATCCGCTTGACGGCAACATGCAAGTTGTGGGCCTTCCTGGGGAAAATCACTAAGAACTGGTTGTTATCAGTGTTTAAAGAATGGGACCATCTAGTGTTAGGTGCGGTAGAGTTGGTTCTTGGGAAGGATTTCATGGTGTCGTCTGAATGCTATCGTATGAATGTGGACATAGCGTCTAGGTTCGTTGTGGCGCTGCTAGACCTAGAAATTCTAAAGGCTATGGTGTTGTTGATGGCACGAAAGTTGGTGATGGCAGAACTTTTGGGTGGGGTGGAGGATGTGATTATTATCACAGAGTTTGGTGTCGGTATACCTCGCCCGCACGACTTGGCCAGGGTCTTTCTGCCACACATTCACATCAAGTGATATACCTTTCTATATGTGAAAGGACACGATCTTGAGGTGCATAGAGAACGGGCACAGTGAGGGGCTAACTTTCTGAAGGTATTCCTATACCTGGAGGCTATGCCGAGGGTGGATTGGAAAGAACGGTTTCAAGAATATTTGTTGGAGGAAGGTGTGCTCCTGGAATAGGGGCTCTGTGCTAATTCGTGTCTGTGACTCTCTAGTTGTGTCAGTCATATTTTTTGTAATGTTTGTGTATCTGGGTGGGTGGCTTTGGCCACATGATATGTAATGGGCTAGTAGTTTTGACTAGGTGGTGGGTCTTTTGGCTAGTCAATGTCTGGTCAATCCCGGGTATCTTCGATTGGGTCAGTCATGGGGTGGTGTGTAGATGAACATTTCACTGTTGAGGGGGAGCTGTAAACCCATTTTTGACATCAATGAAAAAATATTTACGTATCAAAAAAAATATATATTGTAATAAGAATTTTCCAAAATTCTCTTAAGTAAACTAAAAGGGAAGAATTCATTGACCCATAAATATGCTTAGCATGTTGTAAACCTTGGTGGTTAGGGTAATATTTTCTTAAGTTCACTTACAAATAAACTATGTGATCAACAAAGTGTGCCACACTAGAAACCTCTTAACTCCCATTCTGGATGCATTTGAAACACCTTTAGTTTTAATTGGAGAATTGATAAAAAGGGAAAATTGAGGATGTAACTTTTGAAGAAGCTAATCTTTGGTCCTATGTAATGATAATTAAATGCAAATTAAGAATGGGTTAGAAACAACCTTGAGCTTGGACCTCGGAAGTTGATAATGTATAAACCTCCCTAGACCTTCCTTCCAATTGAAAATCATGGTTTAACATAAGATATAATCCCTCTATTAAAGGTTTGAAATCCTAAAGTCAATCAACTCATGATCAGTAGGTAAAATTGCATAAGTAATGACATCAACTAAAATCATGGTTTAACATAAGATATAATCCCTCTAGTAAAGGTTTGAAATCTTAAAGTCAATCAACTCACGGTCCATAAGTAAAATTGCATAAGTAATGACATCAACTAATGATCAAAATTTTTCCCTGTATAATAAGCTCAATGTAGAAAAGTGGTCAAACCTAGATTTACCTAGAACTAAAAGTTGAAACTATAAATTTACCTTAGAAGCACTTTTTCAATTAGTGAGTGTTAAACAAAGTTAAAGAGAACTATAACCATTATCCAACCAATATGTTTTACTATTTAGAGCCTAAAATAGAAAGCAAAAGAACAGGAGTGTCAATAATCAAGTCAAAAGTAAAAATATGTGGGAAGAAATAACTAAAATATGATGGTTGGAAATCAATTAATGTCATGTTTAAATAATTCCCTTGCTAGTAATTGAACTTAAGATCTTGAAAAGGGACCTCATCAAAATGCGAATCAAGAGTTAAAATATTGTCTAGAGAATGTTACTTGTACTCTTCTTGTATATTGCTAGGTGTTGGCGTTTAAATTCGCATCTCTGGAATGCGTATTTGAAACGGACAACTATGCACAGATAAACTGCTCTTCAAATTAGGAGGGGAAGCTCCCTCTTGCTGATGGTATTCAAGAAAGTAAACTAAAACTAAGTTGCCTATCTTTTTGATCAGCTAGAGCACAAGGTTTATAAAACACAAACGCCGCAGCTGAGATTTTCTGATTTAAGAACTTCAACTACGACTAACTTAAACTAAAGACGTTTCTAACTTCTCAAGTAATAAGAAGAGCAAGAGAAACTAGAAATAAACAAGGTAGATTTTCTGACAAAATACTTCGATAAACTCTTTCTCAACAAACATCTACACACTTCAATGTAAGTTGAAATCAAGATCATAACAGTAAAACACCAATAACGGAAATCAGAGATTTTATATCAAGGCAAAGGAGGCTCATGATTTTATTACTCAAACTTTTGGAACAAAACTCACTTCTAACATGCCTGGAATAAGAAATTGCAGCTAAAGAGGCTTGCAATCTTATTCTTACACAATAGAAACAACAATCACACTAACTCCTTGTTAGCTAAAGAGGCTCAACAATTTGCTATCACAAAACATAAGTGAACGACACTTGAATAACAAATAGAAGGCAAAATAGGCTAAACGTTTTGTTATCACTAGCATGGTTCCTACAAAGTGAACTGAAACTGAATAACAACTTGCTACAATACAGGCTCGCAATTTGCTAACACAATAACTGTTAAAGAAACTAATGAGCCAAGGCTCTTATTTATAGACAAGCAGAGAAGTAGGGAACCCTAAAATCTCCTTGCTTTCACAATCTAGGGCTTGCTCAACAAGCAAGCTTTATGTCTAAATCTAGAAAGAAGATAACATCTAAAACCCTAGAAAGTAGAAAAAGCGGGAAACGCCAACTATTACATTTATCTTCTTTCTCTTCTTCAAAGAATGGATAAGAATCGTTCCAAGAATAGAAAGAAAGCAGAAAGAAAGCTTCTAGATGAAAGCTGCTTTAAATCTCAATCATATCCGCTAAAAAGCAGGAAATTGTGTCCTGGTCAGGTGCATTGATACTATCTAAGGAAATATTCTGATTCTCCAAGATCTCCTCACCTTCAGTGATCAAACTTAGAGAATCCTTCACTTCTTTGGCTGCTTTATGAGTTATGTTCTTGAAAAACATCGCTGCCTGAAAAGATGACTCACTAATTCATAACTTGGCGGCTCTGCGACCTTATGCTTTTGACACTTCGCTTGATTTCCAATAGAAGAGTATTGCACAACTCTTTTCTAATACCTTTCCTTTTTCTCATATCACACCTCTCGTTCTTCAGCCGAGATGATGAAGTTTTGACATAGTGTTGATTTGGTCTTAAACTCGAGGGGAGTGTACTCCATATTGAAAACCTTGAAGAATGACTATGAACTCGCCTATGTTCAGACAAGTCTTGAGCAACTTTCTATTTTTAGAATGCTAGTTTTTCGTCTTCAAATGGACAGATTTTTGGAATTTTTTCTGAGATATGGGTTTTGCTCAGAACTTCGTTGCAAGACAACCCAGATCATCCATTTTTGAAATATTTGAATTTTGCCTGAAAAATAGCAAACCCTAATTTCTTCAAATTTTCCTAAAAAAAGCTGGCACCTGGGTTTTGCTCAGAACAAGATGAGAAATGGACCCAGTTGATTAGATTTGCAAAACATTGATGGCTGATCGAAAAAGCAGCCAACCCTAGAATTTGAAATTTTCATGAAAAAGCTATGATATGGGTTTTCTTCAAAAGATTGTTTAGAGAGGACCCAGATGGTTGAAAATTGAATGCACTGATGTTTTCATTGACATGCAAGAAAAAAGCAACTGCTGCAACTTGATGAAAATTTCTTGAAAGATTCTTCAGAAGAACGAGTTGAGCAGGCCCAGAAGGCTGAAAATTGAAATCTTTGATCTTCTCCCTCAATAATTTGATCTTCTGAATGAAAAGCATGAAAAAGCAAGATCTTATGTTGCTGGTCTGAAAATTATTTATGAAAATCAGCAACCTTGGGCTCTTGAATCTTGAAATAAAACCTCAAAGTTGCTGCTCCACTTTTCTTCTTTGAATGCTACCTGCAAAAATGATGAAAACTGAATGGAAGAGATGTCTTAAATAGATTTAGGGCTTGAAATAGATTTGCTTTCTTTTTCTTTAATCTTCAAACCCTAAACTCAGCTTGTTCGATGAATTTAGACATTCGTCTTTCAATTGCCATTTTTAATCTTTGAAAACTTTGAAAATTCCACTAAGGCATTGAAAGTTGAGCGCCCTTCTTGGCTAGAGGCGCCTACTTCATTCAAACTTAACCACTTTTCTGAGTTTTTTCAAGTTTTCTTCCATTTTGACCCCTGGATTGACTTTGATCTCTAGCTTCTAGATTGATCTGATGAACGAGCTGAATGATTCATCGCGTAGCTTGACTGATTCTGAGAAGATTGTTCTGGAGGCACCTCTGGCGAAAAAACTTTGTTTTGACCTTCAAATTCATGGGAGCCCATTTCCTCCAGGGGCTCTGAACTTTCACAGTGTTAGTCATTTTTTCATGATCTTCAAGTTCTTCATATCCCTTTGATCTTCTAATGAATTCTCTGTTCCCAGGGCTACGCTGATCCGATTGACTGGTTGATAAGCTCACTGGATAGCTTAGCTGAAATCAACGAGATGACCTTGGAGACTGCATTGGTGAACTCCATCATCTTAGAGCTCAAAAGTTTGGGCGCCCTTCTTCACCAGGGGTGCCCATGTTTACCAGACTTAGAATTATTTTCATTTTCATCACCTTTAATCTTCTTCAGATGATCTCATCAGATCTGGAGTTCTAGGCATCGAATTGACTGATGGTTGGGCTTGTTACGAAGCTGACAAAGAATGAGGAGGGGTCTTCTGGGAGAGATTTTGTCGAAAAGTGAATTTTTACCCCTCAAAAGCTTGGGCACCCTTCTTAACTGGGGGCGCCTATTTTATCCATAATCAAATTTTCACTTTCCTGTGTTTGCTTCAGAACTTTGAAATTCAACTCTTGTTGGACCCTCCATTCGGCTCCTCGTATCTTGCGACTGCGAGCTCCGATAGTCATGTTGGTCATCTCGTTTGAAAGTTGGATCAACTACAAAGAGATCACATTAGACACTCTTCTATGAATTCATTTGTTTGACCCCTTGAAAACTTGGGCGCCCTTCTTCACCAAGGGCGCCCACTTTATCATCACTTAGTCAATTTTACTAATTTTCAAATTTCAGAGTTTGAAACCTTCGTTCTGTATGTTCATCTTTGATCTGAATTTGTCGGAAGATGCCCAGTCGGATGATCTGACGGAGACAGGCACGTCGAAGCTAGTTGAACACTGAAGAGGATGGGCACATTTGCAAACCCTAACTGCTGAGTTAGGTGCCTTAAAAAGTTGGGCGCCCTTCTTCACCAGGGGCACTCACTTTATCCAAACTTAGTCAAATTCTGATAATTTTCATTTTCTCTTGTTCTGACGTTAGTGTGGATACCCCCGTTCAATGTTGAATTCTGGATTACTGGATTATCTGATGACTGCACCATTGAACTCGTCAGAGAGCTGACAAAGAATTGAGCAAGTTTGACTGGGGGCTTAAACCCTAATTTTGACATCTGATGCTCTAAAAAGATGGGCGCCCTTTCTTCACTGGGGCGCCCAAGTTTGGCAGTGTTAGAAAATTTTCATCATTTTTCAACTTCTCCTTTGTTCTCTGTGTTGGTTTATCATCTTGCCTTCTGCTAAAAGTTTGAATGCTAAAACTGTCGCCTGGCAGCTGACTGACCTCCATTGAAGACCTCGAAGCTCTTGATACACTTCTGAAAAGCAGAATAGACCCAGTAGGGCAAAACTGATCTTTTTAAGATTCTAACTGCACCAGCCTGATATGGACGTATTTTGAGCCAATCAAAATTAGTTCGGACCCTGTCAGACCAACTTTCTATTTTTAGAAAGTTTTTCCAATATCCATTTCCAAAGAAACCCAAAAAAACCCAGAAAATGTTACTATTTCGAGAAATTTCTAAAAATAGCAATTTTCCTAAACTTTAGGGATGAAAAACTGAGATCTGGGTTTTGAAGGTTAAGCTGCTCTGTGCAGACCCAGATCGTCAGAATTTGAAAATTTTTCACTTTAACCCCTCATGCAAGACATGCACACCCAAATTTTGACCTTTTTGACTGATTTAACAAGACTTTTACTCATTTCTTCAAAATGTCTAAGTGTAACAAAAAATTTAATTTTTGGGGTACAACACTAGGAACAAAAGAACTTGTTAGAGCCAATCAAGGAATGTTATATGTTAGCTAGAAATTAGTAACCGATGCATGTAGATTTTGTCCTTAAAGGATGTGGATGTATTTAGTGTGAATTAACCAATTGTTTCAAATAGAGTAATGAATCATGTGTCATTTATGGTAAGATAACTGATTAGAAAATTTAAACTATATTCATAAGAGAAATTGAAATTGACATGTAAACCTTCCAATTAATGTGTGTGCTTCTATGCCTTTGGATAGTACTCAATTGGGAAAAAAACACATATACTAGATAGAATGGGGAAAAATTAAAGAAAATTATAACATCTAGGAACTATCGTCATTTTTATGTCCTTGTACCTGATAATGTTTAAAAAGAACTATGAAAATAATGATTATAACATGTGACTAGATGATTCAACCTTTGTTAACAAAATGCAATATTTGTAAATATACATAAATATTAATAAGTTGCAAGGGTTATTAGCCACACTTTATCATGTGCCTTATGTATTAAGTGTTTTTTCTTTTCCTATATAGTAATGTTCCAAAAGAATATGGTCAACAATCTCCTCTAAGAAGTAGAAAATCTATTTAGTGCATTGTGAAAACTTATACTAGATTTACCGAAGTTAGATACATTAGTGGACATAACAAACCTAGTTAATTGAAAGAGGGAGTGAAGGTAGGATTAAATGTGGAAATCTAAATTCGACCACATGTGTAATGTTGAACACCAACTTGGCTAGATAAAAAAAGTGTGATGTACCATGTATTGTTAATTGTAAGAACATGGAGTAATATCTAGATTAGAGTTGTGAATTATATGGCAATTTCTCATACTTATGCAAATAAGTAGATGTTAATAAAATGGATAAAACAAAATGAACATTGTGTAAAGTAAATAAAGTATTTGTGGGTATATCAACATTTGTGCTATGGTGTGGTGAACTTCATAAAGTGTAAATTGTGTTGTAACATGTGGTGAGACACGTAAATGTGTTGTGCCCCAAGTATGAGATATTATTGAACCTAGTGAGCACATTCGAGTTTAGTTGGGCCAACATGGTGGTAACCTTGACAGTTCATGAATTTGTTGGAGTTTATTTTTTTCTCTTGCAATATGTTCAACAAGTGGGAGAAGGTTGGGAAAAGGAATCTCAACCTTGCATTCTTAATGTTCATTTTAATACTTTTTTGTAAGAATTTTATTTTTCATCTTTTATTGATTGTATCTTCTTGTGGGAGAGTTGGTGTCCCAATTTGAAGATGAATATATTTTTCTTTACAAGAGCTACATACAGTCAATTATATAGCATAACATGATGAGATCGAGATCCCACTTTGAGGTGGCATGGTTTGTCCTTGTGTCAACATCTTGTGATGTGTGTAAATTCATCATTACAAGAGCTACATACAGTCAATTAATGATGCATGTAAGAGCATGTAAGAGGGAGGTTACCAAAATCTTGACAAGCATTATGACATGTGGACACTTTTCATGGAGAATCTTTAGATGTTTGTATGAAGACAAATTGGGGGACCCAAGTTTGGGTGGTAGAATATGGCATGTATTCAACAATGTAAGGAATATGCTAAAAATAGCTAGGAGGATCTTTTACTAAGGAGGCCATTGGAATTTGATGTATTAGTTTGGGCACCATACCTTTTATGGTATTGTTAATGGTTTTCCTAAGCTATTTATGTTTTCTATTTTTTCTTCACCTATTTATTTAAGTGTTTGGAATGAGATGTATAAGTTTTCATTGTAGGATTACACTATTAAAATTCCTCTAGACGAGGGTGATCCCACAATAGTGGTTTACAATTTTTGGCCAAACTAGACACTGAAATTATTATTTTTAACTAAATATTCATATTTGGGCACCTATAGCAGCTAAACTGTGAAGAATTTGAAGATGATGCAAACTAGAGTCTCATCACATTTTCTCTGTAGATTCTAAAAATATTTTTTTCAAAATTTTTGGAATCAAATTGCACTTCTTTTTCCATCTCCCACGAAAACTAATTTTTTTCAAAAAACAGCATTTTTAAAAAGTGACACACACCGTATAATGTACAATTTTTTTTCCATGAAGGATAAAATTCTAATTCTTTTGAATTTAGATTTGTAACTCTGATATCTAGTGTTTACACTTGGTTAGACAATTTTTTATTAAATATTTTTTCTTTAATCAAGTTTCGAAGTCAAACCAACTACAATTCAGACATAGCGCGATTGTATAACGCATAACTTTTTTTGTGTATATCAAAATTCATTTTTATTTTTTTTGTTGGACCAAGGACTTCATTATCTCATGTACTCATATTTTTAAAAAAAAAAAATTGATAATTTTCTATTTTTCCACATGTGCAGAACATAGACCTTTATTTTCGATGAAAAACCTATGTTTAATAAAACTAAAAAAACAAATACATAATAAAACCAAAACATATTAAAATTATATTCATTGGATAGATCATTCTGAGGACTACCCGATTCTAGTTGGTTTGTGAAGATTCATCCATTTTCATCGTCAACCCAAGCTCCGAAGTGCCAAAATTCAAGGTTCTTTTTGTGTCTAGGGGGGATGAGGAATAAGGGGGGTTCGAATGAACCCCTAGGGGTTCAAGTGAACCTCTAGAGGTTCACTCGAACTAGGTTCATTTGAACCCTGGTTCATTCGAACTCCCCTTTTATAAGGGGTTTTGTTGGCTTTTTTGGCGGGAAAGCATTAAAATGGTTCGCCCGAACCCAGGTTCTAGCGAACCCTTAATGGGTTCAGTCGAACCAATAGGTTCGTACGAACCCCTAAAATCAAGTTTTTTTCCATGCATTTATTTTTTGTGAGTTTTCCTTCCTCGCTTCAATTGTAAACCACTATTTTGGCTTCACCCACGAGTAAGATGTAGATCTCCATGTTAAGGCTCTAATCTAACAAGTGTATTGTAACAATTTTTTGTTGTAAATTGATGCAAGGACTTCCAAACGTCATAACTTTTGACCCATGAGTCTGATTTAGCTAAATTTTTACATGGAGTTGAATCTCGAGAACTATGTGATGCCAACAAAACTTTTTTGGTTGGAGCAATTCTCAAAAAAATTTAGGGGTTGTTTTTAGTCATCTAAGGTCTTGAATATTTTTTCTAACTTTTCCAAGATTGAATTTTTATTTAGCTTCAAAAAAAACATTCTTTTAGATTCAAGAACTGACAATTGTTCTTACTTTAGTTAGCTTTGAATAAACAATGAATTTCATGGTCATATGAATAAGCATGTGAACTTAATAAAAAGAATAAGCTCATATTAGGTTTTATCGGTTAAAGAGTTTAGTGGTTAAAAGAAATTTTTGTAGTTTCGAAAGATTAGAATTGAGAATTGATGAGAATTTTGGGTTTTACATTTATGTAAGGATATAATGTTTTGCTTTAAATAATGTGAATGAATTCAATGGTGTGAGTTTGGTTGCATCATAAATTAATGCATAGTATTGATGCTTTAGAATGTGGGGTTTTTATCCAAAAAGGTTTCCCCCATGTATATTGGTGGTTCTTCTCTTATGTTTATTGTTTTCCTACTATTCTTCTTTCTTTTTCTTATATGTGTTAATTTACATGTTGTTATGTTGCCAAAATTTATTTAGATCTAAAATCTACATTACTTTCCTCAAAGGGTTAATATGGGAAATTGTTTGTCTTGATTCTACTTTATTGGTATAATTGTGTGCACTTGTATCAAGTATGTTGATTGAGAAAATTACACGGTATTGGAAGATTCATACTAGGCTTATTTTTAGTTATAATAGTCCATGTCTTTAATAAGCACCTTCTTTGTTATTTCATGTATGTTTATTTTTCAAAATCTTGTCTATAAATGCCTTTAATAGTTGTTTCAAATTTCCTACCAAAATATTATTCCTTTGCTAGCATCACCAACTTGGCATGATCAATTCATATATTCATGTTCATTAACATCAATAGTATGATCACCATCCATATCATCTTCTTATTAACAATGTTATTTTCGACCTATGAATATAAAATGGCAGTTTGGTGATAATCTATGTAACCACCATGGTTGTCTCCCATTGAAACTATCGATGATCAAAATTATCAATCCCAAATCCCTAATAAGCATCTTCTTGAGTTCCAAGGGAGTAAAACTTAGGGAAAAACCAACTTTATGATCAAAAAAGACAACTTTGTACCAACTATTGAGGTGGGTAGAACCTCTTTCACTTCTAGCTCTTAAGGTGGTGCAATAGATAATACCATAGAAACTAATTACTTATCATGATGCAAACCATACCCATTACATAATGCACCCCTATTTTGTTTGTCACTTTGTCTCTTTATGTTGATTTGTGATATTTAGGATGAAGCATCTTATTAAAGTAGATAATTTTCCACAAGAATGTTTATGAATTATGAAAACCTCATATGTTGTTATATGTGTTCAGACATGGTAGTTGGAACACAATTAGATTAAGATGAAAACATTTTTTTAAAGTTGTTGTGAGTGTGTTAGGATGATGGGGATGTAGCTAGTAGAAGATTGGTGCCTTTATCTAATTAGGAAAAAAAGTTGCTATCTTTATACAAAAGATGCAATAATTAAAACCAATGATGATATCTTAATGAAGATATCACAAAAGACTATTTCTTTTGAAATTCACATGTAAATTAAGTTTTACACATGCACAAAATTTTTTTCACAAAATATTAAATGAGTCCATTTAGCAATCCATGAACATACTCATATATTTATTTAAATGTTCTAAAAAGATACCTTACAAAATCTTTGTAATGATTTTAGAATCTATTTGGTCAACTAATCAACACATCCAAGTTTTTGCACTATACATAAGGAGAAACTCAATCAAGGTTTATTATACATTTAACAATTCACTCTTCAAAGGTTACAAGTGTTTATTACAAATTTTGGGTAAACCTAGATCGTTGCAATATCAAAATTATTTATCTAGATCTGAAAAACTAAAATCCCTAGGGTTTTGTTAAGCAAGTTTTTTTGCTTCTATGCTCCTTTATTTTTCTTTTTTTTATCATATACTAAATAATGAATTTTGGCCTCAAATACCCCTTGCAAATTATTATCAATAGGGGTAGGTGTGAAATCTTCATTAGATTTAAAAAACCATCATTTGGTACTCAATAAGGGATGCACATTTATGTCAAGCATCATTTCTCCATGAAACACATGAGATTATCATTAAGCATGCCTATATGTACCTACAAGGCATCGAGGAATGTTCCCCTGTCATTTGTAAATGCCCTCTACATTAATGGCACTGTTGGGTTTTCATGTGCAACCAAGAAAGAGCCTATTGTATTAAATACATTGTGGGCATCTTCCTCTTTTTTGCCACTAGAAGTGTGTGAAACCATGCATTTGTCTAACATTTTTAATGGGCAATAAAACTGATTTGAGAATAGTTGTGGTGTCAAATCTAGTCATATATGGTGTGTTTGGGTGTACTTGGAGGTAGGTAGGAGTAAAGGTATGTGCAAGATCATGATGGACCAAAAAGTGGCGATATGATGGGTATTTGTAGGGTATGTGGCTGACGACTTTTGTTTTAGCCAAAATTGATGAAACGAAAAGGGTTTTTAAAGGAGATTCTTAGGTTTCCACCAATATAAATTATGCTTTACTTTGGATTTAATAAATAATTATTATTCATTTTCTATTTAAATTATGACTAAAGTCCTGATTGATAGGCTGATTGAAAAACATCTATAGCTTTCAAACAGTATCACATTTTTTGAATCTGAAACATGTGTCACATTCTATGCTTCGCATACTATAGGATTAAAAAAAAAATTGAATTTCATGAAGTTTTGACCAAGTTAAAGTGTGGACATTTTTATATTTTTAAAAGTTGTAATAAAAAATTCATAATTAATTATTTACTTGGAAAAAATTACAAAAAATATGCATCACATCAGGACATGAGTCCTCTACTTATATCTAAAATCTTATAAAAAAAATATTATCATTTTATTGTGGTTAGGGTGGTTAGACAACCTACTTCTTATTTTTCCTTGAAATTTAAGTACTCTTGCATTGAAATTTCAAATTTTGACCAAATAGATTTTTTCTTTTAAAAAAACCTAGTGGTTTAGAAACTACATTCAATTTCCTATAGATTCTATTCTTACATATTTTTGAAATAATATAGATAACTTATTCAATTTTTTATGTCAAGTTGTCTAACTTTGATTTTTCTAAATTTTTTTCCACTTAAGAGCTTGTTTTTTCCATGATGATCCTACACATATCCGTAAAAAATACAAGATGTGGTAGTTTTGAATTTTTGGGGGTTGGGGTTAGGGATACCTCATGACCAATTTCAATGTTGGGATGTTAGAGAATGTGGGTAATGCATAATTCATGCTTCAACTAGACAAGTATGTGGATCACTATAACTCTAAAGTCGAAAGGGAAAATGAAGTAATTGAGAGTTGATGTTTAGAGGTACTAAGGAAATCATCCCTTAAGGTATGCATATGGGTGAACTTTAAATAAACAGTCTCAAAAAGACAACATAGTGTGATAATTCAGAGATCGAAGGTAGGGAATACATCATATAAGGTACCCAAATGAGGAAAAGTTTGAACTCATGATCCCAATAAGATAGTGTAGTGTAAAGTGACAAGGATAAGAGTTTAGGAATACCACGTACCACATACCACATTAGGAGTATACCTGCATCTCTAACTTTGAAAAGATATGCTTAAGGAAACATTGAAAGTCAAGGGTTAGAGACACCAAAGAGGAGGTACTTGGGTAAAGGGATGGCCGGAACTCTAACTTTGAAAGGTAACTTAGTGCAACAAGTTGGGGGGTTAGGTTTGAGAGAGAAATCATGTTAGGAAGAGGAAGTCTAAAACTCCAACAAAGGCAAGGGAATAAGGTGAGGAATGGAGGTGGGGATGCCTCAAAACTTTTACCATTTTTCAAGGATCAAGGTTCATGGACAACTCATAACAAGTACTCAGGTAAGAGGAAGGTCAAAACTCTAACTCATAAAAGATACTTAATGCAAAGGGATAGAAGTAAAATTTTTAGAGACCATGGGATCATGAAATGTGTACCTGAGTAAGGGAGTGACTGAAAAAATGACAAGGATAAGGGAAACTTCAAAATTTTGAAAGTCCAACAATCTACCCAAACTTAGAGAAATGAGTAGAAAACACCCCATTTAGAACTTTCTTGGAATTTTGCAACTTCCAACACATAATAGGTACATGGGGGATGAGGGAGAACAACACATATGCAAACTCTAACCAAGGGAAACTCATTATATCTATGATGGGCATAAGAAATCCAAAATGCAAAAGCGGCTAGGATTCAAGTACAATTGGAAAATCAAATTGGGTGACAATAAAAATATTTCTAGTCTAGTAAGCCTACAAAAGATTTATATTCAACACCTATAGATCACTAATGATCAACAAAAACCCTTAAGATACTCTCTTAGAGATCACCACTTAGAAATATCCTTGTTTTCAACACTCCATAATACCTGCAAACACTATTAGATCACTTCAAATCAATGTGTGAGCAACCAAACCACAAAACAAACCCCTAAGCACACAATGAAAAAACACTCAACAATTGCAACAAAACAATTTATTGTAGATAATTTCTTAATGGGTGAAAACTTCAATAAGAGAGAAAAATTCACCTCCTTCCACTATCACAATTAATTGCATGTGTTACAAAGGCTCAAGATTATCATGTAGACATGTCAATGTCTAAACTACACTCTTCACACATGTAATGCATCTCTACATCCTTAAAAACCTTGTCTTCATGATTTCATGCACAAGATGGATATAGAAATGAAGGTAACAATGAGAACCAATCCACCCCACTTTGTGGAAAAGCATTGAAATATGTTATTCTATCCTTACCTAGGCACCAAAGTGGAAGAAGAAATGTCTAAAAGGTGGGTTCAACTGACAAATCCTTGGAATTCATGCTTATATTTCTCAACGAAAAAATCCCTTCCAATAGAGGGGGGGATTGTGGGATAAATGATATTATTGCAATAGAGGATGTTTTCCATTTACTCTAGAAGCATGAAACTTTTTACAAAGACGCCTTGAGGTGCTTTAGATCACTTCAAACACTCCTTTGATATCATCACATCCTTCCCTACTCTATAATTAACAACCTTCTCAACAATAATGAACTCAATGACCCCACTAGTCCAATATGATTTGACTTTATTTTCAAATCACATATTCCCAATTAGGAGGTATTTTGTTGAGAAAAATGTCTCAAACTTATTGGCGTGAAAGGCTTTAGGTTTCAGTTTATCGAGCTGACAAGTGATTTTTGGTGGGATGAATAGCCAATCTCCTTGACATTCCAATATGCTCTCTACGGATTGGCGTTAAGTACTTTTTCAGGTTGACACTCACATGTTGGTGGGATAGATTGATAAGTCTCCTCGACAAGCACTTGGCTTATCGCTAAGTGTCTTTGAAGTTTGCATTGGCAGTGAAGCTTCATCGACGAGACAAGTAACTATTGGCGAGACTGAATGAATAATCTCTTCGACATACTGATAAATTGCAAGGAGTGTTTTGTCAGAGCAATAGGTCAATGTCAGAGGGAGTCACTTGGCAGTCCCTTCGACATCTTGTTGGGAGGAAAGAACTCTTTGTTGATGGGAACAGTGGACTTCGTCAAGATGTAAATGATGGTTCGTTCAATGTGTTGAGAAGGTGGGACCAAACGATGTGAAGGATAATGTTAGTTATACAGTGGTGACATGGATGAAGCGTAGGAAGTGGGTACCACTCGGTCATGGCTACGAGGTTCATCGGTGAGACATTCTTCTATTAGTGGGAGGTGTTACAAGGTCTCTTTCATATCCTGATGGAGGGTCCTGGCAGTGGTGAACACCTGTTAAGGACTCATGTCAAAGTAATAATGAAAATTCAAAGAGACAAGGTTTCATGTCTCTTTGACATTCTGGTAAGACTTCGATGGAGGCAAAAGTGATGATAACTATTCAGTTCAGTATGGAAGTTGAAATGAAAATGCTTGAGAAGTTTGTATGAATGTTGTGGTACATTGTATTGTGAATTGTGAAGTGATGTTCAAAGCAATTGTAACGTAATGTTGTCGGATTCAATCTGTGAATTAACACTTGAAAGAGCATAGCTCTGTGAACTTGTATGTAATTGAAATTTTACTATAATACAAGAGATCTTTGCTTTGGTGTGTGGGATTTTTTCTCGAGAGGGTTCTCCCACGTAAATCTGGTATTTTGTTGTTCATGCATATGCATCTTAAAAGAACTAAAATTGCAATTTTTTGTAAAAATTTTGTATCTCTCTCCTAAAGATTAGTATTAGGAAAGTATTTTCTGCACTCTGCTTTCCTTTCACATTTAATTCCCAAAATATTGGAGATTCAACAAATGTGGGAACTTCTTTCCCATATCATCCTTAAGCAACCACTTTGCTTTGCCTAAACTTAACCTTTCAACCCTATCAGACATGTTCCATGCTTGCCTGATCTTGTCCTCGCCTCTTTTTGAGAACCATATCACCTCTCAACTCTTCTAGTCCACCTACAACTAAGTCATCTATTAAAGGAAACACATATTTCTCCTCATCCAACATAGAAGGTTCATACATACAAAGATTATTTACATTGTTTATCAAATACATCTTCATGTAGGGAGGTAGTACTAATTGAAAATAATTCTCTCCCACTTGCTCAATGATTTGAAACAGAAAGTACCTAATAGGTTTTATATTTTCTTGAGGTCCTTGAAGTCTCTCCTTCTATAAGTGTACCCAAACCTTGTCACTAACTTGGAACTTGTGTTCCACCAATGCCAATCATGATAACACTTATACTTGACTTGAGAATTATTGAGCCTTTCTTTAACATAGAGGTGTGTGTATCTTACATTTTTATGAATTTCTCAATGTTTTGCACCTTCAAATCTCTATTTTCTAATTTATCTTAAATATCCAAACTAATACCAAGTAGGTTGGGGACTATACACTTGAAACATGCCTCAAACAAAGACATTTTTTTAGATGAGTGAATTGCCCTATCATAGGAGTGTTGAATGTATGTCAATTTCTCATCCCAACCTTTCAGAAACCTCAAATTGTACCCATGTAGTAGTTGCACCAAAACCCTATTCACCACTTTTTCTTGTCCATTTGTTTGAGGATGAAAAGCAGTAAGACTATTAGATCATCCACCTTCTCCCACAATGTGCACCAAAACTTTCCTAAGAAATGAGCATCCCTATCTAATATGATACTCTTTGGAGGCCCAAATTCTACACATACAATCCTTAAAGAAGAGTTTTAGTACAATTCGAGTTATGGTCTTTTTGCAAGCAATTAATATACATATCTTTCTAAGTCAATCCACTAAAACAGAAAGATAGGCATTACCATGCTTTGACATAAGCACACTTACAAAATACATGGAGATGTTATCCCATGGCTTTGTAAGAAGTTAAAGATATTGGTACAACCCAAGATTCCTTAATTGGCTTGCTTATACTACATAATGCACAACTCCTAATGAACTTGGACACATCTACATGAATGTATGGACAATATACATACTATTGAAGGATAACCACTATCTTTACTCCAAAAGGTCTTGTAACTTGTAAGTATGAGATTCTCTCATAAACAACATTTTCTCTTCAAGTACACAGCTTTCCTACCTTGAGAAGGAGACCACCATTGAGGTAGTAGTCCAATTTTAGATCACAATCAACCATATCTTACCCTTCTTAGTTTGTCAATGTATCTCATTGAAATCTTTAACATAAATTTGTGTATGGTTCCAACAATGAAAGTATACTTTACCTTAGAGAAGAAGAGGTGGTCTAGAAAGCATATCAACCACCATATTCATCACACGCTTATATTTTATCCAAAATGTTGTAATTTAATCCCATCCACTTGTAAGGATGAGATTGTTGGAATCTTGTTTGAGCTTGAAAATATTGCAATGGTTGATGATCAATGTTCACTACCATTTCTTTTCCCATAAGATAATGTTTCAAATTCCTTATTGCAAAGACTAAAGCATACAACTTCTCATATGTATTGTAGTTTATAACATCCTCCTTAAATAGCTCAAAATGGCATATTTACTTTCTTGCAACAAAACCACTCCCATGGTATAGCCACTAACATTTATCTCAACTACAAAAAGTTGTTAAAGATTAAATAATGCAAGCATAGGTGCATGTGAAGGTGTTGGTTTGCCCCAATGAAGCTCCTAATCTCTAAAATGGATGTTGGATTTTTCCAATTCACTATCGCCTCAAGCTTGGATAGATCAATCCCTATCTTGCCATTTCCCCACACATGAACAAGAAACACAAGTGAGATCTTTACAACTTCACACTTCTTTTTCTTCAACAAAAGTTTGTTCTCCTTTAAAAATTCAAACACCTTAAGATGAGAAACATGCTCTTCACATGTTTTACTAAGGACCAAGATATCATATAAGTAAACAATAACGCATTAATCTATGAGGGATGTCAAACCCCATTCATCAACTACATGAAGGCTACTAGAGAATTACGTAATCTAAATGGTACAATATACCACTCATATAGACTTTACTTGGTCTTAAGAGATTGTTTTCCATGCCTTCTTTGATACAAGTTAGATAACACCATAATTTTAATCCCAACTTTGTGAAGTACTTTGTGTGTTGAAGTTGATCGAGCAAATCATCTATTTGAGTCAATGGATACCTATTCTTAATGGTAATTTTGTTCAAAGCTCAAGTCAACACACATATGCCACGTTCATCTTTCTTTAGTACTATCACAATTGGAGAACCACAAGGTGATGTACTTGGCCTAATCAATTCTTTTTCTAGCAATGCCTTCAACTACGTCTTAATTGCATTAGCTTCAACCACACTATAATGATACAGCCCTATGTTTGGCAAGGGAAATTGAGAAAAAATTGGACTTCACGTCCTTTAGCACACTCATAAGACAACCCCCTTTGCTCTAAGAACTCTAAATATTACTTAACAACTTTGACTATTTCAAATTGTTCTTGATGTGTATACATCCCATATGGCTTCTTAATCTTTTCCCCATTTTGCTTTGACTTTCCTCTAAGCAACAAGAGGGAAAATTTCCTGCTTGCATTGAAGTCTACATTGATGTTTCCACCTAAAATAGGTGTCATCATGCACATAAAGGTAGGGACTCACAAAATTGTTTCCACGCACATCTAATGGGATCACATCTACAAGCACCTCATCCTTAGATTTTATTGAAGTGTTAACTTACATTGTTTCTTGATTATATCAACCCCTTCTTTTAACCAAGTGAATGGTTGTGGATGATCCATGGTTCACAATCTAGGCTCTCCAATGAGATTTTGGGAAATCAAATGATCATATGAATACATGTCAAAAAGTGCATCAATATTGCCTTTCACTTGAATTTTCAAGTGAAATAACTTGGTGAGTTATTCCTCTTTCAAACTTTCTCCCACCATACATGCTCTTTTGCAAAGCATGCACATGGCAACCTTTCATCCACCTCAACATTATAAACTATCTTTGTCTTTTCTCACATACATGGTGTTTTTGTCACTTTTATTCCAAGATGGTGAAAACTCAAGGTGTAGTTTCCAACATCTATCATCCATATGATTACCCTTCTCGTAATAGGAACAATGAAATTTACCCTTACCCTTTCCCTTATCCTTTATTTGGATTGTGGTAGCTCCATTATTCATGTTCTTGGCCTTGTTTTCATCCTTGCTTTTGCTCCCACTTTGTTGTTGTTCCTTGTGTTTTCTTGAAGGAAGAGGTGTTCTTGTTTGATTCAAGATACCATGCTTGGGCACACACTTCATCAATATCCTAGGGTTTTGTCATTTGAAAAAAATGTCTTTAGGTGTCTAAACAACCCATCTATATACTTAATTAAAGCATCTTTATCCATGAAATATTTCCCAACTCTTGCCTTTGTTGGAAGTAGTGTCATTGCATCATCCTTTCATCCCCTTGAAGTCTTCCCACTTCATGATAGGTGGAACCTTATAAAGTTTAAAGGATAGGGCATAACTTTCATTCCATGTTAGAGTGTGGCCCAATACCTTGATCCTTACAAATGATATTTGTTGACGAGAAGTCAAATTGTAAAGGCTAAAATAGACTTCCACTTGAGAAAACCACTAATCAAGCCTCCCATTGCTTATTTCTTCAGCAAATAGTTGTATATCCATCTTTGAATCTACTTTGGAGAACCCTCCTTGAGATGATTAAACTTGCTCTATTTCATGTTTCTCTGATTCCCTTTCTTCCTCATGAAATATTTCCATTTCTAACTTCTCAATCAAAGCCAATGGCTCTCAAGTTTGTCTATTTTTTCCACAATGTTAGATATACTTGCAACACCATCTTCAAGTTTCTTGAACCAAACCTCTCCTCCATCTCTTGTCATCAACCTACTTGTCATTCTCCACTCTTGCACCAATTTTGGGCTTGTAATGGATTAAGTTATCAATCTTGTGGATGGCATAACCTATCAAATACTTCTAGGATGTTCACAACCCGGTGCTGATACCACTTGACATTTAAAAGATACTCTCCTAAATATCATCACTTATAAATAGTCGTGTTGCCATTCCTCTCTAGTACCTACAAACACTATTAAATCATCTCAAATTGATGTATTTTCAATTAAACAAGTTCATTTACCATGCCAACATGAAGAACACACATAACAAAGACATAAGCATGCAAAGAAAACACACACAACTACAACAAAATGATATACCCTAGTGAAACCCCAAATGGATGAAAACTCTAGCAAGAGAAAGCATAATGCTCTTTAGTCAAGTACAAATGTGTTACAAGATCTCAAAGAAAATTTAGAGCCAGGACAATGTCTAATATACACTCCTAACACTTGCAATGTGTCTCTACAACCTAGCAACCCATCTCTTCACACTTCAATTAACAAAATGAATGAAGAAATGAAGGTAACAATGAGAGCCAACCATTTCCACTTCTTGGACAAGCATTATGATACATTCTTATATCCTCCCATGGCACCAAAATGGAAGAAGCAATGTCTAAGAAGTTGCCAGAAAAGGATACCTAGTATTTTAGGAGAGACACCAAGAAATTGTCACCATTCAAAAGAGATTAAGTTATAGAATTGCTAGTAAAGAATATGCAAGAACTTGAGAATTGGTGATCCTACTCCAGTTCCTTGTGGATGGCTTGCAAGAATACATATAGACATGATTCAAAAACACTTAAAGACCTGCAAAACCATTTATTATCTGCATATGCAACACTTACATAAAAGGAAGATACATTGGGTGTACCATTAGGGACAATAACCTGACAACAAATACAACAGTTACATCATCATTGTTGGAATTAGAAGTATCACAACAATTTCAACCCAAGAAGTAGAAGAGTCTGAAGAGTCAGTTTAAATGCTTAGATACTAAAATTTGGAAAACCAATCTTTAAATTGGTTGTTCAATAATGAGATGGGGCAACTCTTGGAGAGATTTTCAAAAATAGATGGGGGGACTCTTGGGGAGATAGGAGGCTCTTTTAGAAAGTGATACAGCTCCTCTGCGGGAAAGAGTGGTTGTTACAAAATTTGTTGTAGCATGTTTGAGTTTGATATAGTTAATCGAGAAATAAGTTATTGAATGTATTCAATTTGATTTAGGCCCACTCAGGGAACTGTTGTGACCTATTTCACACATCGCCCCATTGCACATGGGGACCCTAGATGGTTTTTTTTGGGGGTTCAATTTTGAATTGCAATTTCATAAGCTCTTTTGCTCTGTGAGTTTCAAGTCAGAGTCTGGAGTCATCAATCGAACAAAGTTGAAATTTCAAGCTTGAAATTGCACGTAAACGTCATGGAAGTGTTCAGAAGACCCTGAAGATGAGGATCGCATGTGCTTTCGCCCAATTCTGGCACTTCCTACTTTTTAGGGATTTTTCTTTTTTGCTTTTTGTTTTTTTCGTTTTTGGCACTTTTAGACCATTCTGGAATTTACTATTTTTAGAAAGTTGCTTTTTCGCTTTTTCTATTTTTAGAAACTTTCTATTTTCGGTAAGTGCCAAGGTCCCACCAATCAAGGAGTCAAAGTTCCCATCTTTAGAATGAAAAAGCATGCAAAAATCACTAAAAAATCAAGTAAAAAGCATATAAAAATCTAGGAAAAAATCAGAAAAACAACCATAAAAGCAAGCCTTTTAGATCAAAAATCTGGAAAAATCATATAAAAAGCATGAAAATTAATCAAAAATCTGATGAAAAAAGGTGAAAATCTGGAAAAAGAATGAAAAAATCAATAAAAAAATCACCTAAAAGGCGAGGAAGAACATAAGGTTTATGGATGAGATGATGAGAATCTGAAGAAATTAGCCCAAGATCATGGCAAGAGCTCTTCAAAGTCCAACCTACACTTGGAAGGAAAGCTTCAAAGTTCACCAATACCTTGAAGGGAGATGAAAAGTTTCTGGAAAGTCTGATCTACACTTGGAATAGAAGAAAGAAATTCTAACCAGACCTTATGGAGGAGATGGAAAGAATTCTTCCATGTTCGCCTATGCCAAGATGCCAAGAAGAGGAATGGAAAAGACTAAAGAAATTATGCATATGCCAAGAAGAGGAATGGAAAAGACTAAAGAAATTCCGCCTATTCCAAGAAGAGGAATGGAAAAGACTAAAGAAAGTCTGCCTATGCCAAGATGGAGGAATGGAAAAGTTTCTAAGAAGTCCGCCCCTGGTAGAATGGCAAGACTTCTTCAAAATCCACCTTGGAGGAAGAAGATGTGGAAAATTCATCTTGAAGTCTGCCCAGCTTGGGATAAGAGAGACTTCTTGAAATTTTGGCTCAGTATGGACAAGTGGAAAGATAGATTCAAAGTCCGCCCAAGCTTAGTAAGGAAGAAAAGTTAGAATTTTGGCTAAGTATAAGAAAAATGGAGAGAATCCTTCAACTCTGCCCCAAGGACATAAGAGTGGAAATAAAGCTTGAAAGTCCGACTTTGCCAAAAAGACATGGATAAAATTTTCCTAAGGAATGAAACACCTAGAAGATGATTGGAAAATCAACAAGAAAATTCGCCATAAGATGAATGTCCAGAAAAATATCTCGGAAGTCCGACCTTGGAAAGAGGGGAATGGAAAAGTTTTTACCAAGTCCACCTAGCATATGGAGATCTCACCTTCAAGTCTGACTTGTAGAGGGGAAGGAGAAGAAAATTTGTCCAAGAGGTAAATTATAAAATGGCCAAGACATGAGAAAATCAACCATGATGAATAAAGAAATTAAAAATCCATGTAGTTGGACAAAATTCGCCAAGACAGGTAAAATACATGGGTAAAATAAAAAAATTAAAAATTAAAGGTTGCGAAAATTAAAAAAAAATTCACATGATAAACATTTAATTATTTCTAACACTTAGAGAAAAATCGAGCTCTATGGATAAACTTCAAATTTTTGATGAAGATAAAGATGAAGAACTAAAAATTTAGAAACTTTCCTCAATAAACAAGTGTCCACATTCGATGAACTTGAAAGAATTTCTAAATGGATCGAATTTTTCAACCTTATAAGGCATTCTCAAGTCATTATCAACTCACAATTTTGATTTGAGAAGAGGTTTAGCTCTCTCTCCATTTCTAGAGATAGAGAATTATTCAAGAGTTAGTAAATTTTTCAAGAGGTAGAAATTTTTCAAGAGAGAGATTTGTTTTGAAAGATAGAAATTTTGAGAGTTGAGTGATTGATTTATTTTTTCGAGGTGAAATAATGAAGAAAGAGGTAGAATTTTAAGTTGAAGGTCGAAATTTTAAGAGGTTTGCTTGCTTTTTTGGCAATAAAGTCCAAATTTTCGAGGTTTACAATTAAATTTCCAGTCACAGAGTATAATCCCGAAGTTCAATGAATTATTTTTACCTTTGTCTTTATTTTATCTTCAAAAAATTCACTAAGTGTTATTACTCAGCTTGCTTTTTCATCGAATTTAACTTTCAACAAGCTGAAAGTTAGAATTTTCACAAGAAAATTTTAAAGAAATCATAATTGAACGTTTATTGTATTCCCTTTTTTCGCAGGTTGATGACCACCCCCAGAGGATCGTCAAAGAAAGCACCAATGAAGTTCGCAAGCAAGGGAGTCCAATAGGAGTCAAAGATCACTTACAAATGGAAGAATGTCATAGATACAGACCTCAGACATGTGGACTTTGAAGAATTCAAAAAAAGGATGTATGGATTAAATGGACTTATGCCCACATCGATTTCCCGCCAAATGATGCGAAATGGAATTGTCCAAGCTGTCAGATTTCCTCCAGCAATCCAATGTGTCGAATTGATGGTCGAATGTGCTAGACATTACAACCCACATGAAAGATAGATTATAGCTCCTAATGGAAGAATTTTGGCGCACCTTGGAGAACTAGCTATTCAAGAGCCATTTGACATACCTGATAATAATTGAAATTCGTATAAAACAAAGGAGGAAGCCAAAAGAATCTTCGAGGATCAAGCAAATCAATGTGCAACTCATATCAATAAAACATGGTTGGAAAAGCCAAGAGCTTCTGCTAAGAAAATGCCTAAGAAGCTGCGTCGCACAGACTTTGAGGAAGATTACAGTGATATCGTTTTTCTCTTGAATAGAATAATGGGCAATCCTCAAGGTGCCTATTTTGAAACATGGATGTACTTATTTATTGAGGAAATCACCTTCGGAGTCAAAATGTTTAACTAGTCAAGAATGATCAGTGATAACATCCATGAGAAATTAATCAACCTTGAAAAGACTAAGTCATTTCATGTGAGTTTCTACATCATTATTCTATTGGCCAAAGTCTATAGATATCCTGGATTCATATGCAAAGGTGTTGTTGGAAATGGAGAAAATCAATTCAAAGTGTATGATTGTTATTCTCAATTGCAGTTGTCTACCAAGTCTCATTTTAGAAGAATGCACGATGCATTCTTGATGTTCATCATGAGGATACTACAAGGTGGGACCCATCAGAGGCTGACACATGAAGCAAAGAGCCCTATCAGTAAGTATAGATCCTGGTACATCCAGTTTCCAAAATTAACTTATGTCTGAATCCAAAGCTTCCCATATACCCCACCCACAAGATGATTATACTGGAGGTTCTTAGGCAGTTGGAGACTTATCAAAACATCCAAAGGCCAAAGCAGAAAGCAACTGTCACTTTCCCATTCTTTATCGAGAACATGGAAGAATATTGCTCGTCTGCACAAGTAGCTGAAGGTGCTAGACTAGAAATGCAGTGGTATCCGTTCATATCGTACCGAAATAGAGCCAATTTTGATCCTCACCACCACATCAGAATCATGAATAGAAAGAAATATAAACACCAAGTGGACCTGGAAGATTACTGGGCCAATGTCGCAGATGAATTTGATGTTAGGAAAAGATTGTGGTCTAGACTGCCTATCAGCTTAATTAGAACGAAAAAACTCTTCCGTGTGCCAGACCAACTTGAAGATGATGGTGAATTTACACAACCAAGTTTTGATGAAAGTCAACCTCTTCCTCCCTTGCACTGGTCAGAACCGGAAATCTCTGACTTGGACACCTTCATGAGGCTTGTCACCAAGTATTCACAATGGTGGGAAAACTAATAGATTAAAAAACTACGACGGAAGGGTATGCCTTTGACATACACTTTCATGGGCGAATCAGAATCTTACTCTTCTAATGCTAGAGCATCCTGAGGAGACGAGCCAATTGAGAGCTCTAATCCTAAGAAAAGCAAAGAGACAAAGGGAAAAGAAATTGCAAAAGAGGAACCTACCAGGGAGCAATAGAGACTAGAGCCTCTTCATTTTGTTGTCTCCGCGAATGTGAATGAAATTTTAGACATTGATGAATCCTTGGGAGATATAAGGATTCCCTCTCCTATCCCTATTCAACCAGAAGATGATTAGCCTCCATCACCCATAGGCACTGAGATTTTGGAATTAGACAATGAGGTTGACATTTTGGACAATGAGTTTGAGGAAGGAATGATTTCAACCTTAAGAGGAATTCAAGAAATCCCGGGCACACAGGACATTCAAGAAGAACAAGATACCGAGCAGTTAACTATTCCTGATTGGCTGAAAGAGAGATTGAAGATGAAGGAACCTAAAAAAGTTCCAAAAGTAAAAGATGACATGGCCAATTTCTTGGCCAGATTAGAAGCAGTCAGTGCAAGAAAGCCTACCAAAACCTTCTCCACCATTCAGAGAGATAAATTCAGGCACCGTACAGTCCAAGTTGTTGTACCGATAGTTGACAAGTCGAGGGAAGAAATTACTCCCCTGGAATATGCCATTACCACTGTCGATTTAGGCCCTACCACAAAAGGATAGGAAATGGAAGAATTGGATAATTCTATTGCCACTATCAAAGCGAGGCTAGAGAAGGAGATAGAAAAGAAAAAAGAGTATAAACGAGAGGTTGAACGACTCAAGGAGTATATTCAGCATCTAACTAAGCCTCTCGATCAAACTACCTCAACAGCTCCTCCACTGATGAATACTTCTCAGGAGACTTTCGAAGAGGAGAAGAATATAGCCAAGGAGACTAAAGAATGGTTAATCAGCAACAGACAAGAGGTGGTTGTATTTGCAGAAAGACTGGCATTGGCGTATGGGAAAACTTCTTCTTTGCTTTTGAGAATTGCAACATTGGCAAAAGCATGTGATAATGCTCAGGATGTTCGAGATAGAATCATTCCATGTCTCAAAGTGCTTAAAGGAGTGTCGAAGCAAGAGCTAGTCAACAGAAAAGTAATTGCACCAAGTACAGCTTATGATTTCAGCAGCTGGTACATGGCATTGATCACATGAAGCGAGATCCTAGAAAAGATAAAGGCAGATACTATTCGAATTGAGGAAAGGACAAGAAGTTCGGGAGAAGATTCTAGCTGTGGCTGCAAATGCGTTGGAGGACATTGTATGAGCAAACAACCTGCAGTTTGAAAACTTGAAGCACAAAATTCAGGAGATCTTCTTCACTACCAGGCCTGTCCTCAAGCAAAATTTGACTAAGGTAGTTGACTTCCTGTTCATCTTTCATAATTTCCAGCGACAAGAATCAGAATGGGAAGATACTTTTGTTGAATGCTCGGATGATTTAGATTTGCTAGAAATCAAGGTCAATGTGTTGCCACCTGTCACGATCGAGGAGGTTGACATGATAGTTTCTAAATTCATCCAGTATAATGCTACCAAAGAGGATAGGGATGTGCCTCCTCAAGAATAGCTCTTCACTTCAGTTAACTACCTGTCAGCTCATTGATTACTGACTGTGTTTTAGGAAACCCTAATTAGCATTGTTTATTTTTAATCTCTGCCATTGATTCCAGATTAATCTTGGCTATTCATTATACTTCAAAAACTCTATAAATACCCCCCTCTCATTCTCTCATTTTCATAGATGAATAGGTGGATAGCATGATATAGAGCATAGATAATAAGAGAGAAAGAGTTTATGAAATTGTTGCAAAAGACTATTTTGAATAATAAAGTTCATGATGCATGAGATGCTTTGAATTCTTTCATTGTCAAATGGTTGCACGGTTACATACTTCTCTTCCTCATTGAATAGATTTAAGTTAGAATTTATTTTGAATATATGTTAAGGGAATGATAGATTGAATTTCTTTTGAATATATGTTAAGGGAATGATAGATTGATTGCAAAGATTAGTGAAACTTTGCTCATACTTTCTTTGGATGGATGATTCCTATTCAATGCATAAAGTTAGAATGAGCTTTTGATGTGGATGCTTCATTGTATTACTTCTAATAACATTATTCTATTGATGGTGTTGTTCGTAGTAAGAAAAATTTAAGCACAAATTCCCAGAAGATTGCACTTGCTTTGTGTAGTTGTCATATAACATGGAGAAACAAAGTATTGTTCTTTGGTTTCACTCAATCCTTACTGTCTCTTCAGATCGTAGGAATGGTATAGGATTCCTCAACCCTTACTCCCCTTTTCACTTTTTTTATCTAAAATCCAAAAATCCAAAAAAAATATCACTGCATTTAAGTCCTTGCTTTCTAAGTGACTTGCAAGAGTAAATCCCTTTATGTTACCGGAAAAATTACATCATCCACAGAGCTTATCCACACCCAACTTATGAAACATTGGAATTGTTGTATGATCTTTTTGGCAATCTTAGCATACGAGTCAGTTTTTCAAGAGAGGATAGAGTATCTTTGGATTCTTTATTCTAGAGTGCTTGGTGAGTCATAAAACACGCATCGGCACTGAATTGGCGCTAGGAGGGCCTCCAACCAACAACAAAAAGTTACTTTAAAAGTAGAAAAGATGCAGTATGGTGTTGCCACATGAATTCCCTTTTGAAATACCTGTCGAGCAACCATATCAACCACCGACCGACATTATTGATCAATTGTACACACTAGCTTGGAAGTTGCAAATAGACCATGCCCAATTTGGCCAAACAAGCCATGTCCTCGCTAGAGAAGAAGAAAAAGGATGAAGAATTGAAGAAGCAATTCATAGAGATTTGATCAGATAGAAGATTGATCGTCTAAAGCAAGCTTTTGGTGAGATAGAACAATCAGTCGCTAGCAGTTCATCCTCAACAAACCTGAGTCTTCCTAATAAGATGAAGGATGGTGCTTTTGGGAAACGTTCCTAATCCAAATCAAGAACCCCAGCCAGTATTGCAACCAAATTTGGGTTTCCACGATGAACAAGAAGACATTATCACCAAACTGTTCAGCCTTGCGTGGCAAGTTAGAAGAAATGCTCTTGATTGGTTTCGTATGTGTTTTATCCTTGAAGAAGAAGAAGAAGAATGAGCCCGACGTATTGATTTCAATATTCAAAGAGACCGTCTTGTGGAAAGATTTGAAGCTCTTCAGTGACAACAGAACCGACAAGCCAATCAACAGGCCAATCAACAAGTTAATCCACAAGCAAACCAACAAATTCCACAGCAAGTAAACCAGCAAGCTCCTGAAGTAGCTCTTGCACGTCCTCAGCAAGATTAAGACACACTGGATCGAATTGGATCTTTCTCAGCAAATTGATTTCAAAGAATCACAAGATCCACTCCAAATTCTTTCAAAGAATTTGTGGAGTTGTGACGCTACAAAAACAAGCAGAGAAAGAAAATAGAAGCTTCACAAGGAGAAACATCCAGTGCAGTTGGCCATAGTGTAGAAGCATTTTCACCCAGTGAAGAGGAAACAAGTGTAGAAGATTCTTCCAGATTATTCCACACACCACCGCCAAATGTTACCCATTAACAAGTTCCACCACTTCCACCACTTCCACCAATCCAAATAGCTTAACTGAACATTCCAATGGCTTGGCGTCCGCAGAATGCATCGCCCCTCACTACTTTTGCTAACTATCATGACATGCCTAAGAATGCAGAGCAGTTTTGCTCCAAATTCCAAGTCGGTGATATGAACCGGATAGCCAATGAACATATCAAAAAAATTGAAGATACTCTCTAGAACTGAGATATTCAACATGAAGATGTAGCATGTTGATTATTCCCATGCTCTTTAGGAGAGGAATCATATTACTGGTACGTGAATTTTCCAGTCAATTCAATCCGAACATGGCAGCAACTAAAGGAATCCTTCTTGGAAAAATTCCGGTTGCTAACCACACCAGCTAAACTTTACCGACAATTTGTTGAAGTGAAAAGACAAGAGCATGAGCCAATTAGTACCTTCAACAACAGATTTCATAAGGCATACACAAGGTTATGAGATCCATATGAGTTGAATGATGCCGCAACATTGCCAATATACTATGCCACCCTGGATAGTCTTACATCCATGTTTGTAAGAAGAGCCAACCCAGTCCCAGCTGATCTCAAAGGGGCATATGCTGAAGCAATTAAAGTTAATTTTGATTTGGGCATGAATGTTGCTAGACCACTCAACCATTTGGGATACACTGCTATGCCGAACCAAATAGAAGGGATCAACCAAGCATTGGCACATCAAACGACAATTATGAATCCCATCCCACCACCAAATAATCAACTAGTGATTCACCCAAGAGGTCCAATTTCTCAAGCACAACCTTCCCAGCCAATATATCTGCAAAGTACAACAACGTCTATCAGGACACCAGAAGAAAAAGAAGAAATGAAAGAGTTGATTGAACAAGTGAAGAAGTTATCTACTGAAGTAACTCACTTGAGAAATCAAAACAATCAACTCCATAGCATGCAAAGAAATTCTCAAGGATACCAAGGTAATTATCAAAATTACCAAGGTCAATCAAGCAATGCTCAAGGCTATCGTAACAATAATCAAGGATATCTAAAAAGGGTATGGAATACTGGACCAAATAATGGAAGCGTGCCGTCTCCACTTGATAATCTGATGACTCAAGAAAACCGTCCAACCGAGAATATACTCCTCATCGAGTCAACTTTGTTAGGATGGTGTCGATTGCATAATACTAATCAACATTCTAAGACACAATGCCGAGAATTTCAACTAGTAGCTGATATTTTCTAGAAAGAAGTATTGAAAGAGACACCAAATGATCCATCCACAACTATAGTTCATGTGGTAAAATATGACCAAGCTTTAGTTTTGGAAGATTTCCCACTTCCACCGCAATTTGAACAGTATCAAGCACCTGATCAATTTGGAAGATTTCCACTAGCATCAACGAATGGGCTAGTGGAGGCGCCACCTTCCATATACTCATACACAGTGGCTGATGGACCTATTGAAGACACGACCAATTATTACTTCCCACCGTTAAACAATAGCGTGTTGGTCGAAGGCATAAAAGAAGTTCAGGTGTTTCAGCTAACAAACAATAATCCACCAAAGGTTTATTATAGGAAGAATCAGGAACCTTTGACCTCATTTGTTCCTCCACACAACTTCCAAACACCTCCACATCCAAACACAAGCAATAACCCACCTCTTCCGAGAGACACACCTCAATACAGGAAAAGCAATAACGCTAATAGTTCCACTAATAGTTCTCCCAAAGACGAATTGAAAAAATTAAGTCAGTATGTGACCAAGGAGGTGAGGAAAATCAAGGTGAGTGTGTCATTGTTCGAACTGATGAGAGTACCAGAGATAAGAAACACATTTCTTGATAGCTTGAAAGACTCGACACAAGATTCAGCCAACACAATTTAGAAGGCTGCAAGTTCCACAAATAATGTAAATTTTGTCCAAGATGAACAGTTCCAAGAACCACCTCAGACAGTAAATATTGCTCAAGGATCTCAGAGTTCCAAAGTGACTCAAGGCTTGTATGAAGTAAAAGAGTGCATAGAAATGTCAGGTCAACAAACAACCAAAATTGAGCAAGTGCGTCGAAGTTCAAAAGAACATAAGATAGAGATTTCCACAAAAGAAATGGAAGCTCCACAAGCTGAGAAGAATAATAAGACAAAAGCAAAAGAGGTAGAAGTTGGAATACAGAAAGGAAGCCCTGTGATATTTTATCAAGGGAAAGATGAGCCAACTCCTTTCCTTGTTTCGCTCTGGATTTTCAATAAACTCCTGCACAATTGTCTGATCGACTCAAAAGCATCCAATAATGTCATGCCATTAGTTGTATGTCATAGATTGGGTTTGACACCCACAAAGACAAATAAGAAGTGACACAGTTGGATAAAACAGAAGTTCCAGTCATAGGAGAGTTGAATAATATTCATATGCAGTTATCATCCGATCCCAGAATTTAGCATTTCATCGACATTTATGTAGTCGATATCCCAGATGGATATGAAATGGTTTTAGGATGAGACTGGACTCGCAGATTGAATGGTTACTTCACCACTAATTTCTCACCCATGTGGCTACCATGGAGGGGTATTCCCAATCAAATCAGAATTGAGAGCACACCAAGACTTAAGCTGATGATTACTGAGTATGGAGAAAATAATGAAATTTTGTTTTGTGAAATAGATTTAGGTCAATACATACCAAAGGCACCAGAGCTCTTGATGTTGCATTGCCCAGATAATCAAAGAGATTCATTGAAAAGTCCAACTTCAATAGAAGTTCCTATGGAAAGTGATGAAGAGCTATCACCAGATAAAGGTGAAAGTATGTTCGAAAATTTTAGAAGATTTGTGCTTAAGAGTGCGAGACAAGAAAGAGAATTGGGAAGCCATGCTTTTGTGCAAGACTTGTTATTGCCCAACTGGTGCCAGATTCATAATGCTTTTCATTCCGAGTTCTCTTGCGCGATGTGCAAAATGGCTTTAGACCAAGTGCACGCAAGAATTTCCCAAACTTCAAAAGATGAATGTTTTAACTTAACAATGTGAAATGAAGATAGTGATTCTGACAGAGAGCTCTCGTCAGAAGAAGTGATACAGTAAATAAACAAAGTTCAAGAAGATAATTCAGTTGAAGAGATTCAGGAAAAAGAAATATCTAGTCCTAGGAAGTTGCAAGACCAAGAGAAAGTTTGGACCCTGAGGTTTGATGGTTCAAAATCCAGAAAGGGGAACAGAGTTGGTTATGAGTTGATTAGTCCATCAGGCGAGACCTACTTATCTGCCCTAAGATTACAGTTCCCCTGCACCAACAATGTAACAGAATATGAGTCCTTAGTCCACGGATTGCTCCACGTAATTCGGAAAAGGATTAAAATCTTGCATGTTTATGGTGACTCAGAAATTGTGGTAAGGCAAGTAAGGAAGAAGTATGCTTGCCATGACAAGAGACTAAGAGGATATAGGAACCGTGTCTGGGATCTTATTGAAAGTTTTGATGCTTTCAATATTAGATCTATATACCGCTCTCAAAACAAAGTTGCAAATTCATTAGCACAATCAGCAAGTTCATTAGAACCACTTGAGATGGATGTTGTGAAGAAATTTACAGTTGAAATCACTTAAACACCATCAGTCCCAGACAATATTACAAATTTCAAAGTGTTTGATGATGACAAACACATTTTGGATTTCTTAACAAATTCAAATGTTTTCCTCACCCAGTCATTGACGAAGAGGAAGACCGAGGAGAAGCTGAATTTGATGCAAAAGGCATAATGAATTTAAAGACCAATAGCATTCCCAAAGGAATGATTCAGCTTGAAAGAATTTTTGATCAAGATCAAATCAATGCAATTAAATACCAAAGAAATGATGGAGGTCAACATGAGGTAGTAAACTTGGGAACAACAAATGAAGTCAGAAATGTCCTCATTGGCAAGGTATGCACGCCTGAAGAAAAGGAAAGAATAATTGAAAGCTTAAGAGAGTTTGGAGACATTGTTGCCTGGAGCTACGAGGATTTGAAGACATATGACACTGCAATTATCACCCATACAATCCCCCTCAAGGCAAGCAATAAACCATTCAGGCAACGCCAAAGGCCAGTCAATCCATTATTGGAGCCCCTTATTTTTCAAGAAGTAAAGAAGTTACTGTTAGCAGGAATCATCTTTCCAGTACGCCACTCAATGTGGGTCGCCAACTTGGTACCCGATCGTAAAAAGAATGGAGAGATACGACTATGTGTAGATTTTTGAAATCTCAACAAGGCTTCAGAAAAGGACAATTGCCCACTGCCATCACTAGACGAAGTAATCCAAATTATCAATGGATCCCAAATGATGTCTTTCCTTGATGGATATTCAGGATACAATAAAGTGCTAGTGGAACCTGAAGAAAAAATCAAGATGGCGTTCACGACAAAGTGGGGTACATTTGCATACCAAATAATGTCATTCGAGTTGATCAATGTTGGAGCCACCTTTCAAAGAGCCATGGACATCGCATTCAAAGATCTTATAGGGAGGTGCATTATCGTCTACATGGACAACCTCACTGTATTTTCGAAGAAAAAAGAAAGTCATGTTGAAGATTTGATAAAGATATTTCAGAGATGTAGAAGATATGGAATTTTGTTGAATCCAAAGAAGTGCATATTTGGGGTGACTAAAGGAAAATTACTTGGCCATGTGATAATAGAGAAAGGGATTCTTATTGATCCTGATCGTCTAGAGGCCATATCAAAAATCGGCTTTCCATCAAGCCAGAAAGAGTTGAAGTCTTTCTTCGGAAAGATTAATTTTGTAAGTTCACAATAGGATTTACAGAGATAGTTAGGCCTCTGAGTGAGATGTTGAAGAAAGACGTGAAGATAGAATGGACGGAGCCAGCAAAGAAAGCATTTGAAGAGATCAAACAAGCCATAGTTGATGCTCCTGTATTGGTCAGTCTTGACTACATAAAGCCTTTCTACCTCTATTCTTTCGCTTCATAACACACGTGTTGCAATGCTCACCCAAAGGACAGAAGAAAAAGATGGACATCCTATCGCTTTCATGAGTGCACCATTCAAAGATGCAGAGCTCAGATACTTGAATGTAGAGAAACAGGCATATGCTTTAGTCAAAGCAATCAAGAAGTTTCGGCATTATATTCTGAGAAGCAAAGTCTTTGCAATAGTCCCAGATGTGGTTGTTAAAACCCTTTTAATGCAAAACGAGTTAGGAGAAAAAAGAGGCAAGTGGGTTGCTATTATTCAAGAATATGATGTAGAGATCCAACCAATGAAAATTGTTTGTGGCCAAGCCTTAACACAGACTATTGCCACAGGACCAGAACTGGTGCAGCAAGTCTATGAATTACAAGAAGTATCTCTTGATGAATGGTATGACAATATCGTCTACTTTCTGCTCAATCACAAGTGCCCTAATCACCTAAATCCAGTACAAAAGAGGGCCCTACGAATGAAGATCCAGAGATATATGTTGCAAGGAGCAGTACTATATAGGAGAAACCACGAAGGAGTTTTCCTAAGATGCCTGGGAAAAGAGGAAGCAAAACAGATAATGGAACATTTTCATTCCAAATTTGGAACCGGCCATGGAGGAGCATTAGCAACAGCACTCCAGGTTCTGATGGCCGGTTATTATTGGCCGACAATGTTCAAAGATGTGTATGATCATGTAAAAACATGCCACACATGCCAGATAACTGCTGCACGAGAGAAGAACCCTGCTATGCCACTCCAACCTGTGATCGAAGTACAACCTTTTGCAAAATGGGGACTCAATTTTATTGGTATGATCAATCCACCTTCCTCTATGCAACATAGGTATATTCTAATTGCAACTGATTATTGCACTAGATGGTCAGAAGCTCAGGCCCTGAAATTATGCACAACAAATATAGTAATTATGTTCTTAGAAGAAAACATTATCACTAGATTTGGTTGTCCTTATGCTTTAGTTTGTGATAATGGTTCTACATTTTCTTCTTTGAAATTTTCTAACTGGGCTTTTGAATATGGGGCTACTTTAAAGTTTTGATCAAATTATCATCCCCGAGGAAATGGATTGGCTGAATCCACTAACAAAAATTTGTTGAATGTTATCAAGAATGTGTTAGACAAGAACCCGAGGGACTAGCACACACAGTTAAGATTTGCTCTCTAGGCGGATAAAGAGTAAAGAGTTCCTTAGGTACATCACCATATCACCTGGTATACAGACAGGATCCCATATTTCCCATACAACTGAGAATTCCCACACTACAATTCATACAAGAATGTTTGGATCAAGAAGACATAATCAAAACTAGATTGTCACAATTGTTACTTTTGGAAGAGAAGAGAGATCAAGCACTGGAAAATTTTGCAAAACACCAAGGGATTGTTTCTGATTCAATCCTTTGTTGGGACAAAGCACATGAACGAAAAGGAGACCATCAAAAATTTGACAACTTATGGATGGGTCCCTATCAGATTTCGAAAATTCCGGGAGACAATGCATTCAGACTAAAGACATTGACTGGAGAAGATGTCCCATTGCCAGTCAATGGGCAATTTCTCAAACATTATTTTCAGTCTTAGACTCCTAGTGAGTCTTGCTTTTGTACATAGTTAGATTAGTTTCTTTCCGGTTGGGTTTGGTTTTGTTTGGTTTTTGCCTTTGTTTGGGTTTCTTTGCCTTCGTTTGCTTAGTTTTTCCTGCTTTCTTAGTTTAGTTTGCTTTTGTTTGTTTTCCCTTAGATTAGGCTTTGAATAAAGAGGATTTCCCATTTGTGAGAAAGGTGATGTTATTTACACGCACACTCTGGATTGACCTTGCCAAGGTACGTTCAATCTATTCCTTTGATAAATACTTGTGGATAATTTTGGAATCCTAGATTAATTGTTTCTAAAGTACCTTAAGGTTAAAGTTAGTACTTGACTAGAAAGGGATTCATCTATTGTATCTTGACCTTGAGTTTTACGGTTATTATATCTTACACATTTAATCAATTCTCTAAGTCATTATGGTCTCCTAGGTGAAGTCGTGGCTAAACTATCAAAAGTCTTGCGCCACTATAATGCTCAAACCCATGTGAGCTTCACTACTTACAAACCAAAGTGTGGAAATCTATGAAAAGGAAAGAATATCGAAAAGAAAAGAAATAAAATCAAAATCAAAACACTTGGTTTTCGGTGTGCGAACATCTCTACAGGCGTACACTCAATAAACAAAGAAAATAACAAATGATAAATCGCCGGAAGTAGAGCAATCTCCATGAGATTATAGCGATAACCTTGCCGGGGCTATGGACGCTCGCTAGCAGCAAGGCTCTATCCAAGGATGCTTTTGGAGTTAAGACAAACTGAACAAGAAAGCCATGATGGAACCAAAGAGTCATAATGGTATTATGAGACAGAAATAAACGCATTTTGCACACACTTGTAACTGTAGGATAAAGGGTCTTGATACAGTTTAGGATTCCTCTTCCTTTTCGAGTACTCTTTTTAGCCAAGGGGTAAGTTAGGTAGAGTTAATTCAAGATCTCGGGTTTGAAGCAGGTCTTATCTTTCAAATGTTCAGGAACATTCCTCACGTGGAGTCGCCAGATGTTGTGACCTATTTCACACATCGCCCCATTGCACATGGGGACCCTCGGTGGTTTCTTTTTGGGGTTTAGTTTTGAATTGAAATTTCATAAGCTCTTTCGCTCTGTGAGTTTCAAGTCAAAGTCTAGAGTCATCAATCGAGCCAAGTTGAAATTTCAAGCTTGAAACTAGGCGTAAACGTCGTACAAGTGTTCAGAAGACCCTATAGACGAGGATCACCTGTGCTCTTGCCCAATTCTGGCACTTCCTACTTTTGAGGGATTTTGCTTGTTTGCTTGTTTGCTTTTTTCATTTTTCGCACTATTAGACCATTCTGGAATTTACTATTTTTAGAAAGTTGCTTTTTCACTTTTTCTATTTTTAGAAACATTCTATTTTCGGCAAGTGCCAAGGTCCCACCAATCAAGGAGTCAAAGTTCCCATCTTTAGAATGAAAAAGCATGGAAAATGACTAAAAAATCTAAAAAATCAAGTAAAAAGCATGTAAAAATCTGGGAAAAAATCAGAAAATCAACCAAAAAAGTAGGCCTTTTAGATCAAAAATCTGGAAAAATCAGATAAAAAGCATGAAAATCAATGCAAAATCAATCAAAAATCTGATGAAAAAAGGTGAAAATCTGGAAAAAGAATGAAAAAATCAATAAAAAGATCACCTAAAAGGCGAGTAAGAACATAAGGTTTCTGGCTGAGATGATGAGAATCTGAAGAAATTCGCCCAAGATCATGGCTAAAGCTCTTCAAAGTCCGACCTGCACTTGGAAGGAAAGCTTCAAAGTTCGCCAATACCCTGAAGCGAGATGAAAAGTTTTTGGAAAGTCCGATCTGCACTTGGAATAGAAGAAAGAAAGTCTGACCAGACCTTATAGAGGAGATGGAAAGAATTCTTCAAGTCCGCCTGTGCCAAGAAGAGGAATGGAAAAGACTAAAGAAAGTCTGCCTATGCCAAGAAGAGGAATGGAAAAGACTAAAGAAAGTCCGCCTATGCAAAGATAGAGGAATGGAAAAGTTTCTAAGAAGTCTGCCCTTGGTAGAATGGAAAGACTTCTTCAAAGTCCGCCTTGGAGGAAGACGTGGAAAATTCATCTTGAAGTCCACCCAGCTTGGGATAAGAGAGACTTCTTGAAATTTTGGCTAAGTATGAACAAGTGGAAAGATAGATTCAAAGTCTGCCCAAGCTTAGTAAGGAAGAAAAGTTATAATTTTGGCTAAGTATAAGACAAATGGAGAGAAGCCTTCAACTCCACCCCAAGGAGATAAGAGTGGAAATAAAGCTTGAAAGTCCGACTTTGCTAAAAAGACATGGATAAAATTTGCCTAAGGCATGAAACGCCTAGAAGATGATTGGAAAATCAACAAGAAAATCCGCCATAAGATGAATGGCAAAATATCTTGGAAGTCCGACCTTGGAAAGGGGGGAATGGAAAAGTTTTTACCAAGTCTGCCTAGCATATGGAGATCTCACCTTCAAGTCCAACTTGTAGAGGGGAAGGAGAAGAAAATTTGTCCAAGAGGGAGATTATAAAATGACCAAGACATGAGAAAATCAACCATGATGGAGAAAGAAATTAAAAATCCATTTAGTTGGACAAAATTCGCCAAGACAAGTAAAATACATGGGTAAAATAAAAAAATTAAAAATTAAAGGTTGAGAAAATAAAATAAAAAATCACATGATAAACCTTTAATTATTTCTAACACTTAGAGAAAAATTGAGCTCTATGGATAAACTTCAAAATTTCGATGAAGATAAAGATGAAGAGCTAAAAATTTAGAAACTTTCCTCGATAAACAAGAGTCCACATTCGATGAATTTGAAAGAATTGCTAAATGGATCGAATTTTTCAACCTTATAAGGCATTCTCAAGTCATTATCAACTCACAATTTCGATTTGAGAAGAGGTTTAGCTCTCTCTCCATTTCTAGAGATAGAGAATTATTCAAGAGTTAGTAAATTTTTCGAGAGTTAGAAATTTTTCGAGAAAGATTTTTTTTGAAAGATAGAAATTTTGAGAGTTGAGTGATTGATTTATTTTTTCGAGGTGAAAGAATGAAGAAAGAGGTAGAATTTTAAGCTGAAGGTCAAAATTTTAAGAGGATTGCTTGCTTTTTTGGCAATAAAGACCAGATTTTCGAAGTTTACAGTTAAATTGCCAGTCACAATGTATAATCCCGAAGTTTGATGAATTATTTTTACCTTTGTCTTTATTTTATCTTCAAAAAATTCACTAAGTGTTATTACTCATCTTGCTTTTTCATCAAAATTAACTTTCAACAAGCTGAAAGTTAGAATTTTCACACAAAAAATTTAAAGAAATCATAATTGAACGTTTATTGTATTCCCTTTTTTCGCAGGTTGATAACCACCCCCGAAGGATCATCAAAGAAAGCACCAATGAAGTTCGCAAGCAAGGGAGTCCAACAAGAGTCAAAGATCACTTCCAAATGGAAGAATGCCATAGATACAGACCTTGGACATGTGGACTTTGAAGAATTCAAAAAAAGGATGTATGGATTAAATGGACTTATGCCCACAGTGATTGCCCGCCGAATGATGCGAAATGGAATTGCCCAAGCTGCCGGATTTCCTCCAACAATACAGTGTGTCGAATTGATGGTCGAATATGCTAGACATTACAACCCGCAAGAAAGACAGATTATAGCTCCTGATGGAAGAATTTTGGCACTCCTTGGAGAACCAGCTATCCAAGAGGCATTTGGCATACCTGATCATAATTGAACTTCGTATAAAGAAGGAGGAAGCTAAAAGAATCTTTGAGGATTGGGCAGATCAATGTGCAACTCATATCAATAAAACATGGTTGGAAAAGCCAAGAGCTTCTACTAAGAAAATGCCTAAGAAGTTGCGTCGGACAGACTTTAAGGAAGACTACGGTTATATCGTTTTGCTCCTGAAAAGAATAATGGGCAATCCTCAAGGTGCCTATTTTGAAACATGGATGCACTTCTTTATTGAGGAAATCACCTCCGAAGTCAGAATGTTTAACTGGTCAAGAATGATCAATGATAACATCCATGAGCAATTAATCAACGTTGAAAAGACTAAGTCATTTCATATGAGTTCCTACGTCATTTATCTATTGGCAAGAGCCTATAGATATCCTGGATTGATATGCAAAGGTGTTGTCGGAAATGGAGAAAATCAATTCAAAGTGTATGAATGTTATCCTCAATTGCAGTTGTCTGCCAAATCTCATTTCAGAAGAACGCATGATGCATTCTTGATGTTCATCAGGAGGATACTACAAGGGGGGACCTATCAAAGGCTGACACGTGAAGCAAAGAGCCTTATCAGTAAGTATGGATCCTGGTACATCCAGTTTCCAAAATTCACTTATGTCTGAATCTAGGGATTCACTGGGAATCCGTTCAAGCTTCCCATCTACCCCACCCACAGGATGATTCTACTGGAGGTTCTTAGGCAGTTGGAGACTTATCAAATTATCCAAAGGCCAAAGCAGACAACAGCCGTCACTTTCCCAATCTTTATCAGGAACATGGAAGAATATTGCTCGTCTGCACAGGGAGCTGAAGGTGCTAGACTAGAAATGTAGTGGTATCCGTTCACATCGTACCAATGGTATCTGTTCACATCGTATCGATCTAGAGCCAATTTTGATCCTCACCACCACATTGGAATCGTGAACGGAAAGAAATATAAACACCAATTGGACCTGGAAGATTATTGGGCCAATGCCACAGATTAATTTGATGTTAGGAAAAGATTATGGTCTAGACTGCCTGTCAGCTTAATTAAAACGACAACTCTTTCGTGTGCCAGACCAACTTGAAGATGATGGCGAATTTACACAGTTATGTTTTGATGAAAGTCAACCTCTTCCTCCCGTGCGCTGGTCAGAACCGGAAATCTCTGACTTGGACACCTTCATGAGGCTTGTCATCAAGTATTCACAATGGTGGGAAAACCAATAGATTAAAGAACTACAGCGGAAGGGTATGCCTTTGACATACATTGATGGGAAAATCAAAATCTTAATTTTCTAACGCTAGAGCATCCCAAGGAGACGAGCCAATTGAGAGCTCTAATCCTAAGAAAAGGAAAGAGACAAAGGGAAAAGAAATTGCAAAAGAGGAACCTGCCAGGAAGCAATAGAGACTGGAGCCTCTTCATTATGTTGTCTCCACGAATGTGAATGAAATTTTAGACATTGATGAATCTCTGGGAGATATAAGGATTCCCTCTCCTATCCCTGTTCAGCCAGAAGATGATGAGCCTCCATCACCCACAGGCACTGAGATTTTGGAATTAGACAATGAGGTTGACATTTTGGACAATGAGTTTGAGGAAGGAATGATTTCAGCCTTGAGAGGAATTCAAGAAATCCCGGGCACGCAGGACATTCAAGAAGAACAAGATACCGAGCAGCTAACTATTCCTGATTGGCTGAAAGAGAGATTGAAGATGAAGGAACCTGAAAAAGTTCCAAAAGAAGAAGATGACATGGCCGATTTTCTGGCCAAATTCGAAGCAGTCAGTGCAAAAAAGTCTGCCAAAACCTTCTCCACCATTCAGAGAGATGAAGTTGGGCATCGTACAACCCAAGTTGCTATACCGACAGTTGACAAGTCAAGGGAAGAAATTACTCCCCTAGAATATGCCATTACCACTGTCGATTTAGGTCCTACCACAAAAAAGATAGGAAATGGAAGAATTGGATAATTTTGTTGCCACTATCAAAGCGAGGCTAGAGAAGGAGATAGAAAAGAAAAAAGAGTATAAACGAGAGGTTGAACGACTCAAGGAGTATATTCAGCATCTAACTAAGCCTCTCGATCAAACTACCTCAACAGCTCCTCCACTGATGAATACTTCTCAGGAGACTTTCGAAGAGGAGAAGAATATAGCCAAGGAGACTAAAGAATGGTTAATCAGCAACAGACAAGAGGTGGTTGTATTTGCAGAAAGATTGGCATTGGCGTATGGGAAAACTTCTTCTTTGCTTTCGAGAATTGCAACATTGGTAGAAGCATGTGATAATGCTCAGGATGTTCGAGACATAATCATTCCATGTCTCAAAGTGCTTAAAGGAGCGTCGAAGCAAGAGCTGGTCAACGGAAAAGTAATTGCACCAAGTGCAGCGTATGATTTCAGCAGCTGGTACATGACATTGATCACACGAAGCGAGATCCTAGAAAAGATAAAGGCAGATACTATCTGAATTGAGGAAAGAACAAAAGAAGTTCGGGAGAAGATTCTAGCTGTGGCTGCAAATGTGCTGGAGAAGGACATTGTAAGAGCAAACAACCTACAGTTTGAAAACTTGAAGCACACAATTCAGGAGATCTTCACTACTAGGCTTGTCCTCAAGCAAAATTTGACTAAGGTAGTTGACTTCCTGTTCATCTTTCACAATTTCCAATGCCACGAATCAAAATGGGAAGATACTTTTGCTGAATGATCAGATGATTTAGATTTGCTAGAATTCAAGATCAATGCGCTACCACCTGTCACAATCGAGTAGGTTGACATGAGAGTTTCTAAATTCATCCGATATAATGCTACCAAAGAGGATAGGGATGTGCCTCCTCAAAAATAGCTCTTCACTTCATTTAACTGCCTATCAGCTCATTGATTACTGACTGTGTTTTAGGAAACCCTAATTAGGGTTGTTTATTTTTAATCTCTGCCATTGATTCCAGATTAATCTTGGTTGTTCATTGTACTTCAGGAACTCTATAAATACCCCCCTCATTCTCTCATTTTCATAGATGAATAGGTGGATAGCATGATATAGAGCATAGATAATAAGAGAGAAAGAGTTTATGAAATTGTTGCAAAAGAATATTTTTGATAATAAAGTTTATTTTTGATAATAAAGTTCATGATGCATGAGATGCTTTGAATTCTTTCATTGTCAAATGGTTGCATGGTTACATACTTCTCTTTCTCATTGAATAGATTTAAGTTATAATTTATTTTGAATATATGTTAAGGGAATGATAGATTGATCACAAAGATTAGTGAAACTTTGCTCATACTTTCTTTGGATGGATGATTCTTATTCAATGCGTAAAGTTAGACTGAGCTTTTGATGTGGATGCTTCATTGTATTACTTCTAATAACATTGTTCTATTGATGGTGTTTTTCGTAGTAAGAAAAATTTAAGCACAAATTCCCAGAAGATTACACTTGCTTTGTGTAGTTGTCGTATAACGTGGCGAAACAAAGTATTGTTCTTTGGTTTCACTCAATCCTTACTGTCTCTTGAGTTTGTAGGAATAGTATAGGATTCCTCAACCCTTACTCCCCTTTTCACTTATTTTATGTAAAATCCGAAAATCCAAAAAAAAATATCACTGCATTTAAGTCCTTGCTTTCTAAGTGACTTGCAAGAGTAAATCCCTTTGTGTTACCGGCAAAATTACATCATCCACAGAGCTTATCCACACCCAACTTACGAAACATTGGAATTGTTGTATGATCTTTTTGGCAATCTTAGCATACTAGTTTTTCAAGGGAGGATAGAGTATCTTTGGATTCTTTATTCTAGAGTGCTTGGTGAGTCATAAAACACGCATCAACAGGAACCCAAAACATAGATGCAAGGACAAGGCTTTCATCAATTTGACCACCTATCCTTGTCTACATCAACTTCCCTATTGCAAGTTCTTCAACCTCTCAACTACCAACTGCAAGGCTGTCCCCGGGCTTTGAGCACACAACTCTTTTAGAAAGTAATATAGCTCCTCTGGGGGAAAGAGTGGCTGTTACAAAATCTGCCTCTAGCATGTTTGGATTTGATATTGTTAATAGAGAAATAGTAAGTTATTGAATGTATTCGATTTGATTTAGGTCCACTCAGGGAACCTGAAACATAGATGCAAGGACAAGGCTTTCATCAATTTGACCCCCTATCCTTGTCTACGTCAACTTCCCTATTGCAAGTCCTTCAACCTCTCAACTACCAACTGCAAGGCTGTCCCCAGGTTTTGATCACACAAATGCCTTACTGCAAGCCTTTCAACCTCTCAGCTGTTATACTTTTACTGCGGCCACATTTCCTCAACACCTTGGAACAATAAAAGGCAAACTCAATGCCTTTAATATTTTCAAGTGAAACATACCAGTGATATTTCTCATGGTTGGATCTTGAGAACTCGTTCACAAGGAAATGACAAGTCTGCCACTTTAGACTCAGAACACCCAGAATTCAAAACTTAATTCCAAATTCCTTACCATTATTTCTTCTCCTAATAACTTCAAGGACCTAAACAACTTAACCTAGAAATAATTCAATCTTCTTGCCAGGAAATAGCATTGTTAGGGTTTCAACCTACAACTAAAGCAACACTGACACATGCACCAATAAAGAAAATAGAACAGCAGCTGACCATGGGCATGAGAAACAAAGCTGCAAAAGACCTATCTCATGCAGGCTCACATCAATGAATATCCTATGAACCTGCACCAAACACACCTTGTCTCCTCCATGCACCTACAGCAAATGTACGAACACTGGGGATGAAATACAAATGAAACCTATCATGACTTCTTCCCTTGGAGATTTCTCCCCATTGATTGGTATAAATATGCTCGTTTTCAAGTGCTTAAAAGAAAGTTATGCCTCAATTTTTTCATCATTTTTAGCCCTAGATAACAAAGTAATCTTGTATTGTGCCAAATTGAGGGGAAATTAGAATATACACATTTGAATGGTCAAATAGCCAAAAGAGATGCTGGTATAAGATTAGGATTGCTTGGGGTCCACAAATTGGACATAGAGACTGAAGTAACTGCCATTGGAAGAGATCGAGCACTAGCACTCAGATAATAGGGACAAGACTCTAGGTCAATTTAAAAAGGCTCTATAAACTGTCAATGCATACCTGTAGAGATGTTCATATCCATCATCATCAATCCTAATCTATCAGTTTCCAACTTTATCAATCAACCTTTTGGGTCCATCAGTATATACACAATCTAACTTTGACATCAAGACTTATTCATATTTTTCTATTTCAGCATGATCAAAATTTTAAATCCCTCAGCATATACATGATATAACTCTGACATTCAGACTCAACACTTTGCTTTGTCAGTATAATTGATATATGTATTTTTTTTTTTCTCTGACAAAACCAAAGTGAGCACTTCTTGATGAACTGTCCAGACTTGGATGCCTTCCCACCAATATGATCTATTTCAATTACAACTTATCAGATAAGAATACAACTAGACATAATATTTCTAGAGTCCATAATAATGTAAGTTGGTGCTTCTGGCTGTTATCTGTGTAGGCTTCTTTTGCAAATGTTTCAGATCACACTCTGTGATCCATCATGAGTATGAGAAGAGAATAATCTACAGTGAAATTGCAACTGCCTCTACAATCTTACAAAACGGGTTAGATTGGCAAGGGCAGTTCGTAGACACCGGATACCAGCTCCAGACTTTGAGCTTACCATCATCTACAACAAATTCATGGTGAGATTTTACTCAGTGTTTGAAAAAGAAAGGGAATAATTTCTCTTTTGGAGAAGTAAAAATAACAGAATATAAAATGGTTCAAACAAACTTGAATCTATGCATACCATAGGTTTAGCCATTAATTTGTTCATTTTCAGATCCTGTCAAGAAAATTTCACAAACTTCACATTCACAAACTGAAATTTAGGAAATTAAATAATGAAGCCAAAAGTAAAACTACTATAAATTCATAATAGAATAATATTTCAAATAGCTTACTTCTTGTATTTGCATAGCACGACGGGCCACATCTATGGGGAATACCAAATCAGTTTTTGTCAAGACAATTTGGTATTTTGTTTTAGATCTGAAATTTGAAACAAACAGAATTAGAAGCATAGATGAAAAGTATGAAGCATTCAATGTTAATTAATTTGGTAGTAAGTTACATAACTGAAATAAATTGGAAAAGATTAAGAACGATACCAAAAAAATAGTAATATACAGTAAGCTCTTACAGTAGGACAGATGGAAGAAAAAGTTTGGTAGCAGCAATGAAACAAGTGTGGAACAAGCATTTGCAGCCAACAACAAAGGCACAACACAAGCAAATGGTCACACAAGAAAGGACAAGATCACAACAAGGATGCAACAAAGAATTTGAAAAACATCACATGTCATTATTGTGGTAAATTGGGTCATATGAAGAAGCACTACAAAAAGGGGTTGGCTGAACAAAAATCCAACCAAGGAAGGCCTCAACAGAATCAACAGAAGGCTCATGTTACAAAGCATTCAGAAGATAAGGCATCAGCATTCTATGCCTTCATGGTTCGAAGACCAATAGATCAGTCAAAGTCATTTGCATGTTACATCGATTCAAAAGCATCACGTCACTTCACCAATAGGCGAGATTGGTTCACAAAGTACATTGCTTGCTTTGATTCAATGATCTTTGGTGGTGGTGAGAAGTACACAGTTGAAGGCAGAGGAATTGCATAGCTAACCTCTGGAGGGAAAAAGTTACATTTTCTCAATGCGTGCTACATACCTGAAATGGAGTTCAATCTAATTTAAGTCAAATTATGCAACTTAGTCCTAGTTTAGATGTTATTTTCAGCAAACACAAATGCAATATCATTGACAAGGATACCAAGAAGACTATTGTTTTTGGTATAGAAGATCAAGGACTATATAGATTAGTTGAAAAAGGAAAGGTCAAGGAACATGCATTGGCAGCCAAAAGTGTATTAGCCATTACTAATCTTTGGCATCAACCGTATGGACACCTCAATTTATCCTACATCTCACAATTGGCCCAAGAGTAATTGATAGATAGCATTCCTGACATTCAGCAACAAATACAGGGTGTGTGTAGGGCTTGCCAAGCTGGGAAGGAGCATAGAAGACCCTTTGATGATGGACAAGCTTGGAGACCCAAGAGAGTCCTACAACTAGTTCATGCAAATCTTTGTGGACCAATGGATACGGCATCAATCACTGGATGCAGGTATTTTCTTTTGTTTGTGGATGATATTAGTACGAAAATGTGGGTATATTTTCTAAAATTAAAATCCAAGGTGTTTAATGAGTTTCAAAACTTCAAGGCCTTAGTAGAAAAAGAGACTAGTTGTGCTATAACCACTCTTAGATCTGATAATGGAGGCGAATTTTGTTCTAAGGAATTCCACAACTTTGTGCTAAACATGGCATCAAAAGACAATTTACCACACCCTACACTCCACAACAAATCCAATAGTTGAGAAATGAAACCGTACTATCACAGAAATGGCCAGGTTATTGGAGAACAGGAGTGCTCACAAGAACTTTTAGGCAAAGGCAGTTTACAATGTAGTTTATCTTCTCAACAGGTCTCTGACACAGACAGTCAAGGAGAAAACCCCAGATGAAGCATGGTCTAGGAGGAAAACGAAGGTGAGCCATCTAAAGGTTTTCGATTCTACTACATATGTCTGGATTCCAAACGCAAAAAGAACCAAACTGGACTCCAAGAGTCGGAAGTTAATGCTTACAGGGTACAATGCAAATCATAAAGACTATAGGCTAATTGATGTGGACACTGACCGCTTGACATTCAACAGGGATGTCGTGATTGATGAAGAAGTTGAACCTTTTCAGCTCTCTTCTAACATCAAGAGTAATGAAGATCAGCCTCTAAAGGCTAAAGATTTAGGTGTCCAACTTCCATTAGCTACTGCTAGTTTTAGGATTAGAAAAGCAATAAGCAGAAAACACAACTCAAAGACAATGAACACAACATTTTACCCTGGGAAAACCCTCCCACTCAAGGGAGAAAAAACCCAGCAACAATATTCTCTTTTATAAATCAGAAAAATATCAGGGCCTAGAAAAGGCCAAATACAATACAATGGATCTGCACTTGCATATGGTGCAATTTCATGAATACACAAAGTATTGATTCTTCTACTTGATGCTAATCTGCTGCTTAGAAACTCGACCTGCTGCTGAAAGAATTCGAACTTAGGAATGAATTGCTTGATTGATTGATCAAATGAGGAGACACCTTCTCCTATTTATACAAGCCTAGGCGAGCTCACTCTAGAGCCGACCTAGCAATTACAATATTTGTTTATAAAGCATGATGGCCGACCTACCTTAGATACATTATATTAAGGGAAAATATCTCCCGAAGCTACACAACACTAACACTCCCTCTTAGCTAGGGAGGTATTCTCAAATATCCTCGTCATGGAGTCTCTCAACATGACGCCCACAATGGCTACACCCATTTGTGAAAAAAACACATTTCAGTCTCAAAGATGTACATGGGTTCATCATGGAGTCTCTCAACATGATGTCCACAATGGCTACACCCATTTGTGGAAAACACATCTCAGTATCAGAGATGTACAAAGGTTCATCACAAAGTCTCTCAACATGATGTCGTCATGGAGTCTCTCAACATGATGTCCACAATGGCTACTCCCATGTGTGGAAAGAAACACATCTCAGTCTCAAAGATGTACAAGGGTTCATCACGGAGTCTCTCAACGTGATGTCGTCATGGAGTCTCTCAACATGACGTCCACAATGGCTACTCCCTTGTGTGGAAAGAAACACATCTCAGTCTCAGAGATGAACAATGGCTTGCACCTCATATTTCTCCGTCTCAAAGAAATATACGCTACAAGGGCTTTCACCTCATATTTCTCTGTCTCAGAGAAATATACATTACAAGGGCTTTCACCTCATATTTCTCCGTCTCAGAGAAATATACATTACAACAAATCTTCATGATGATGTGACTCCCTCTAAAGCTCCAAGTACTTGCATCAACCTCCTGATCTCCTCGTCCAAGATTGCCTGCAATGCTTGCCTTGGAGGAACGGTTTCCAACGCATACCTCCGGCATTACCGATTTGCGAGAGTCTAAGGCTGTCCTCCTCGACCTCATCCCAAATCACCCTATTCTAAATAGGTTTGCGGAGCCACCAATGTCAAATCTAGATTGACTGTCTTGTGCAATTCTATTCTTTGTAGCTGAAGAGGTCTTCCAAGGTCTTTAGCACCTGGGCTTGCAACACTGCAACCCACTTAGCTGACACCTTCACTTCTTCTTAGTGAGTCACAGAACTCCCTCTTGATCCCTGTCTCAATACAAAGATTGCAAAAAACAATCCTTTGGAAGTGACCTCCCCGTCATTGACGGATCTCAAAACCTTAGTCCTCTTCCCGGACATGTCATTGATTTACCCAACTCGCAAATAATCGAAAATTGTTTTTCTTTCACAACTCTCAATCCAATAGCCATTAGCATGTCTTCTCCAATGATCTTCGATAGGAGCCTCGCTGATTTCCACAATTCTTTCTAGGGCTGCCAATAGTTGACCATGCAAGAACCATAGACTGTTGTTCCAAATCAGGAGGACAGGATTTCAGTTGTACCGATGTTTAGTGTCTTCATCCTTCTCAATCATCTTTGCTGATGCAAACTCTCCATCCAAGGCTGACACAACCTTGTGCCCTTGAGAGATGTCTCCAGTGAAGTTATGTCAACTCAGTCTCATGGTTGCAAGCTAAGTCTTCATGTTAGTTCATTTCTCCAGCCGACATGACTTCCTCACCAGACGCCTCAAACTCTTCCTCCTTTGAATTTCTTATGCAATCTCTGATAATTAAACCATCATCCTTTTGCTCCTTGATTCATCCTGATACACAAGCCTCCACTGTATCATTAAACAACTGCAGGAATATCTTATAATTGTCCATGGTTTCCTTTATTCATCAACCGCAACTCCAATATTCATCAGCATTAACATTGTCGTCTTCTGTAGGTAGTGTGAATCCCTTCAAAATATCCTTGAGACTTCCCTTGACCTGCTCCCAAGCCAAGTCACCTCTTCAGCTGGCTTGGGAATGAGTGGCGTAGTATCTTTAAAGGATGTCACCATCCTAAATTCTCATATTCACTGACAACAAAGCTACTCATGTTTTCCATTCAAGAGATTCAGAAGATTTCTCAAAACCGAGCTCCAACAAATATAATTTAGACCCCTACCTCACATGGGAATTACGGTGGAATTCATAGAGTGATGTGGTGCTTAAATATCATGCTACGACTTCTTTTCTGGTTACTTGATTTCCTTCTAAATTTTGCTCCCCTTCAATATAAGATGTCTTCAATAAAATGTATAAGCAGCTCCCGTGATTTGCTTCCCGTCACATCTGCAAACTATACAATATGAAAAGCTATTCAAAGGCTAACACTTAAATAAGACTCCAAATACACAACTCAGCCGCTACGTGTCAATGGAGACCTTTAAGGGATACACCAAATCAAGGCCTTGCCAGCCCATGTCTTCTCATGCGATGGCAAAGAGATTTATCTACAATCTTCAAATAATCAAAAAAATACAAGTTATACCAAATGAAGGTCAGCGGACTCTTTAACAGCGACTCATAAGCTTTAATATTTCTCCCGACTCTTCATATTCTCATCAGGAAACTCCTCCAAATGTCTCGTCTTCTTTATCATTGACAGCTTCAGGAAATTCCAGCTTGAATGATTAAAAACTTAGCTTCTTGTGGCCCAATGCTTCTAAATTGTAACGGCTCTTCAAAACTCCTGAAGCACGACTTCAACCTTCTAAAAGGATTCGTCTCTGGGACCATGAATTTGTGCTTATTTCTTGGTCTTCAATTAACTCGACAATCCACAACAAGTTTCAACCTGGTGGCATCTATTTCTTCCTCTAGCGCTGAATATGCAATCACATCTATTACTTCCTATGGAATGAGCGATACACACATTTGAGGGTGCACCCAGTTCAAACTTCTACACACGATTTGAAAAAAGCCTCCCATAAACTATGTCTCAATTTGTGACTAAGGTATTTGACAAGCCACGATTTCTTAAGTCACACAAACAGAAATATATTCCTTAGCAGAACATGTAAATGATGCGTGGCAACTTTAACTAATTTCCAAAGATCTGAATCCCTTGCAAGCACCTTCCGATTGTTTATCTCTTCAAATGTCGACCTTTAAGATAAGAACGGCTATCTTTGTCTCTTCCTGAATTTGTCTTATCGGCACTTCTTTGTCTTTTCTTGCCTTTGTCAGAAGCATATCATTACTTCTGCCAGTGATCACCATTCAAAACTGTGATCAAAGACTTAAACAAAATAGCCATGCCGGGGTTATACTGCTTAGCCAAATCTGATCGGATCTTTTCTAAACCTGCTCTAATACCATGTTAGTTTTAGGATTAGAAATGCAATAAACAGAAAACACAACTCAGAGACAATGAACACAACATTTTACCCTAGGAAAACCCTCCTACTCGAGGGAGAAAAAACCTAGCAACAATATTCTCTTTTATAAATCAGAAAAATATCAGGGCCTAGAAAAGGCCAAATACAATACAATGGATCTGCACTTGCATATGGTGCAATTTCATGAATACACAGTATTGATTATTCTGCTTGATGCTAATCTGCTGCTTAGAAACTCGACCTGCTGCTGAAAGAATTTGAACTTAGGAATGAATTGCTTGATTGATTGATCAAATGAGGAGACACCTTCTCCTATTTATACAAGCCTAGGCAAGCTCACTCTAGAGCCGACCTAGCAATTCCAATATTTGTTTATAAAGCATGATGGCCGACCTGCCTTAGATACATTATATTTAAGGGAAAATATCTCCTGAAGCTACACAACACTAACAGCTACGCCTAAAGAGGGGGACTATGATGATTCCGCACATGTGGAATCTCCTAGGCAAGAACCGGTACTAGATGATTTTCTTCAAGAAAACCTGGAGCAGCATCTAGATGATATAGTACCAGGCAGCCCAAGTCATGATGACCACAGTGATTTGGATGAAGGGGTTTCTACAAAGAGACCTAAGTGGTGGGAAAAACTCATTAGCGATGTTCAAGATGATGAAATGGTCGAGGGTTAAACATTCAAAGGCAAAAGCAAGCAAAACATAGTCAATTTTGATCTTATGGCCAATATTCAGGCAGTGTATGAGCCACAAGCATTCGCTAAGGCAAAAGAAAAACCTGTATGGGAAAAGGCCATGGAAACCAAACATCAAAGTTTTATGAAAAATAAGACTTGGGATCTTTCAGATCTTCCACCAGGGAAGAAAGCTTGGGGAAGAGGACTACCACTTGGAATTTATACATTTTTTTGTGATTTAAGAATGGCTGGAGTGAAACATTCATTTGCAAATGTGGTTTGAAGGCTACTTTTGAAATACATTTATTGATAGTCATAGAAATGATAGATATGGGTTACAACCTAAAAACAATTAACAGTTTAACTTTACAGGATTTCTTTAAAGCTCATTTGTAAGATTTGACAAATTTTGTTTAAGGATACATAGATTCCTAGAAAATTTGGTGAATAAATAAGGTAAATACCAGGTTTCACAAAGAAAACAGATAGAAACAAGATAAGAAAATGTGTGTACAACACCCAATATAGCTCGAATTTTGCATAAACATCCTACAAGTTTTGACACAGTAGAAATCACAAATGAATGATGCCACTAATAGTTTGCCTCAATTTTGGGAGTTGACAACTTTTGTTTCAGATTTTTCTGCAGAAGAGAATGGATGAAAGAAACAAGGATCAAGAATATCAAAGGTTTAACATGTCTCCTTCAACAATCAAAGGAGCTTTGGAGAATTGTAAGAGAATTTTAGAGGCTTTGAACGTGAGGTTAATTGTTTTGTTGCTAAAGTCACTATCCATGAGAGAGTACTTTTGTACTTTAATTATTCTCCAGCCACTAACTAGAAGCCATTCAAATCAGTCTTTCAGAGATTCGTGTTGTGGAGGTTGGGTGGAGTATTTTTAAGCAAATAAAAATCCAGAGCTATTGAAGCACTTGATTTTTCAGTGACATCAGAGGAATCACATAGAGAATCGATTATGAACTCCAATGATGCCACCAATTAAACAAAACAACTTCGGAAATTGTCCAAATAATCTTGTTAAAATTTACCGAAGTCTTCTGTAATTATATACATTTTTTTACTTCAATATTTTCTCTCATGTCCCCATCCCTTTATCTTGGAGAGAAGAATTTTAAATGGAGCTCATATTGTAAGCATAAATAGATCAAGAATTAATCAGTCAACATTGAAATGGATAGATACCAGACAATGTCTCTAGGTCTTGTTAAAGAATGTAGTTATTCAAGTTTAACAGCCCAGTAACCCGTGAGGTTGATTCACCATGCATCTATATCTGTATAATATTACAATTTTGTTGACATAGGATTAAAATTACTCTTTCTCTTACTGCATACACATTTTAGGAGTAACTGCAACCTAGTGACTGATTTGGGCACTTATGTAGTGTCACTGCAACTTCTCGAGACATTTGATGTATGGCTTACCACTACATGTCAATTGCCTTTATGAAGCCACAACTCCACTGCAATAAGTGCACCTTCACTTATCTGAGGAACAAGGGGGAGTGGAGAGGGAGGCATCTAATGGCTATTTTCAGCATTTTTTGGACCTGGGCTTCTTCTACTTCTATCCACATGATGAATTTACATATGGTGACCTATTCTTAAATTTGACATGATTTATTGCATTTTACAGCCCCATCTCACAAGCTAACATTGAGCAAATCAGCTATCACTCAGTTACACTAACAAGGCTTTCAATCACTTTCAACTATCTCATTTAAAATCTGCATCTTGCTATTGTGCTTCCCTCTCACTCATCCTCACTGCCCTAGTTTAATTGCTCAAAACACTAATTAGGGTTTGGTCAAGGAGCCACCAATCATCTTACCACAAGTTCATTGCTGCCTTCCAATGCAATATTCAGGCTCCAAGATTTTGGTAAGCAGTACTGGTATATCCCACTGGGACTAGTTTTGGTGGTTTTAACATTTAGCATATTGTAGATTTTTTATATCATGATGTTAATTGCACTACTGGGGCTTTTTTTATCATTGCTTGAGTCACATACAAAATCACATTAAGGGTTTCCTTTTGTAGATTTCATCCACTTGAATGCTCATTCAAAAATCAAGAAATCTGAAAATCACATTGTCTAACCTGCTCCTGTACTTTCAAGAAATGAAAAAGAGAATATCTGCTAGGTTGTTTGATATTAAGAGTTTGTTGCTATCTGTGGTATTATCAAATGCTTTTACATTCATTATTGTCATTTACATTGGTAGTATAATTTTGCTTAGTTAGGACCTACACCTTTCCAAACCTTGTATACATATACTAGCTTTTAATTTCCATCTTACCCTAGTCTGATTTGTCATCCTTAGGGCTCATCCATCACATGGGATACCTTGTGTGTCAATGAATACAATTATTTGATCCTTACTGGCTTTTGATCCCATCCTCTTAAGCATTACATATCATTTACATTTTACAATTATATTCACATGTTCTTACATGAAATTAGAGATTTAACCAATGGCTACAACAACACTAGTCTCACAAGCTCAAAATTAACTTCTTCCAATAATGGTACAATATGAACAATAATATTATACATTTCACTCTTTTACGCTCAAAGAACAAGTTCCAATTTGAACTAAATAACGTAATGCATGTAACAGCTATCAAAATGGACTGTAGGTGCACCTCTCCATCAAATTTATCAACTCGTGGTCTCCAGGCTTCATACCCCATTTTGCATCAACAAGAAGACAAACTCTGTCCAAGCCTATTCTTGTTCTAACATACTCCTTTACCTAAGCCATGAAAAAATATTATCAGCATTGCTTATAAGTGAATCATCAAATGACAAGGAATAACAATGAACCAAGAAAAGATAATGTCAAATTCAAGATATCAGACACCCAAATACACTCTTATATACACACAAACTCCAATGTGTGTGAGCCTAGACACGTGCATGTTCACACATAGGGGAGAGACAACCAATTGTAGACTATCTAAATATTGCTGATAATCATAGTTACTAGGGGGGCTGAGATGACATTTTTTAAAAGCATGTGTATCTGAAGGGGAGAAGGGAGGACTTAAAAATGCCAAAATGAAATTAAAATATTTAATTCAAACAGTTTAAATATTAGTATATAATATGTAAACTTTAAAAAGACATTGACTGCATAAAGAATTCAAATTTTAAAGTATACAAATGATAGTACGGCATGGGGTTAATCAATTGTGGATTTGTAATACTAGGAGATACATCGTCCTTTTTTTGAAATAGGAAGTTATAGTTCACATCACAAGATTGCGTGTGAGATGTTTGAAAAATAAAACTAAGTCTTCTACTATCAGGCAATGCATCTCCACGTTTCCAACATGAGTGGGCAGAAACAGAAGACATGTTTCCAGGATGGCTAATGATTTGGTTTCAACCCAGTCCCCCTGTCCTTACGAAGTGTAAGACACCTACAAAATTTCAAGGGTGAGTGCCCATTTAAATCTCATGTCAAGAGATGTATTTATAAGAGTCTCAAGTATCAAGAACAGTTCTCCATTTCCAAAGTGCATTCCAAGACCCTTGAAATGCATCTCCTAACTCTATTGATAACCCTTCAAAAAAGATGTAACTAGTTAAATGCAAGGTATATATGCGCAAGAATTCATTATGACTCAGAAAAGAATGGTAGTATGGTTTTACTAGAAGATGTCTTTATCATATTGAAAAACTTTTGATCTTCAAAATGCAATATGTCATGAAGCTCAGAATTTCCACAAATTATTATAATTTGATTATTCAGTTAAATCACAAAAGAGATTATACTTCTTATTTACAAACATTGAAGAAGTTGTAGAAACTTATCCATATACACTATACAGCCTTTTGGGTATCTCAAGCATCTTGAAATGTGGATTTTTTTTATCATTTCGATTCAAACTCATTGAATAATCATAGCAGGTTGTTAAATTCTAGCCATAAAATAACAAGCACATCCCTTATTGTTTGTCCAAATCTAACTATGAAGTAGAAGTAGAAATACATATAAGATGAGTGATAAAATCCTATTTAACAAAAAATAATCTTATTCTTCATATTTTATTCAGGTATTATTATCTAATTCTATCTAGTGAGTAAAATAATATATGCCATTTTAACCACTAATTCAAATAGGGATGGAACTTCAGATTTAATGTCTTTGTTCTTGTTTATGGGTCTTCTGACACACCAACAGTAAGGAATTTTTTGGAAGACAGTAAACAGCTAGATTTTGCCTTATTCATTGGGAAACGGAAGATTGAATATCCTCTAAGGACTTTTGAAGAGAGTTTTTTTTTAAATGTAGATTGAGGAAAAGGGATTCATAATTGGAATGAAAACAAATCTGAAGAACCAAAATTTGTGTGGAGAAAGAAAGAAAAAAATTATATTCATGTCTATGGATGACCAAAACTAGGTCAATGGGACTGAAGAGTAACCAAATTACAATAGAAAGCTCTAGGACTTTAGAGAATCCTAGAGAGGCCCACAAAGGGGTAGAACCAAAAATATATATCTATAAAATACAATACAGCTGTGAATCACCAACACATGTTGTCAAGAAACTAATACAAATTGCCAAGTAGGGGGAACAAGAACCCTAAAGAGCATAAGTTGAGAAGTATTCGAGATCGGAAAGTGTGATGTCCTAAAATTGCACCCCTTGCAATTTCACATTCTTGTATCCACTTTAGTGTCCACTCCCTTAGCACTTGTGTAGGTTCATTCTAGCCCCTGCATCAGCCTTTTTCCCCTCTCAGGATGCTCAGGGCCCCTTTTCAACAGCTACCTTCACGTGTCAGCTTTGTGTTAAACCTTGTACTTTTTCCATTCATGTTGTTTTGTAGTGTGATGTGTCTAAACACTAGCACACTGCACGGACATCTGCGCACCGCGCTAGCGTCCAATGACATTTCAACATTCAAATGGTCGTTTCCGAGCATGTTTGTCATTTGTCAGCAAGTTTTGTTCGTGGTAATGGCTCGGGATGCCTTGTAACTGCTCGGGAAGATTCTTTTCCCTCCTATTCTCTCCTTTTAATCCATTCTTTCAATTCATTTCCTCTCTCTGGAGCTTTCTCTCTTGCATACACTCTCCTTTCCCTCTTTACTCTCTTGCTTGCACAAATCTCTCACTTGTTATAGCAGCTTCAAGCACTCTTAAGCTCTTACAGCATTCTTTGCAGCTCTCTTGGCTCTCGCAGCCCTCTCTTCCATTTTTGCTCTCTTTGGCTTCCTTAAGCCTTGCAACTAATATCTCTCTTACCTTCTGCTTGCGAGCATCTTGGGATTTATCACATCCCCATGATACGGGTTCTCCTCCTTGAGTGGGGATTACTTTTATCACTCTTGTATCCATCTCATCCCCATTATCTCTATCTATTTGGCTGTCTGTGGAGGTGGGAACACCAAAACGAGGGTTTGACTAAGGAAATTCCCTATACAGCCCCAACATTTTCTCTAGATCTTATGTATGCAGGTATTGAGGACATTCATTTGTTGGAGGCTCCATTACTTGGGTTTTTGTGGGCCTCTTCTCTCTCTCATCCTCTTTAACTTTATCATTTGTACTTTACTTCATTTCAGTTTTGTTACATTTTGTTACCTTCCCGCATTCTATAAGTTCTTAGTAATCTGATTATTAGTAGTCGCTTTGTTGTTTTTTGTGATAAAATCGGTTTCTGGTCTGTATGAGATGTCAGCGCACCGCGCTGTCATCCTTTGGCCGAGAGCTCGTTAGTCTGTCCAAAAAACCTCTGTGATTTTACTCCTTCGGATTCTAGAACTCTCGCCTTGTTCCTTGAGGTAGTTTAGGGAAGTTCGCCCCTTGGGAATCTCTTGAGAATAAAGAGACTCATGAGTAGCGAATCCCCCTTCTCTACAGAAAGTTATTGAGTATCATAGTCTAAGTCTAAAGTGGAGGAGTCATCAATATCATTGTCAGTCACAATGAAAGGACTAATACAAGATCTTATATTGTTCATCAAGGAGTGTTGAAGGCCAAGAGGGTTGTGCTAAGGGATTCCAAGAGGAAGCACGGTTCTCCCTCTAGAACCACACCTAACATTTGAGGGCGCAATAACTATGATAGTAGTGAAGAAATTCATAATGTGTTTGTCCCTATGGCCAAGAGATGAATGGAGATGAGTAGATCTATAGCATCAAAAAGGAGTCAACCCACACTATCAGGAAGTAGAACCACATTGCCAAGGGAGAAAATGTTGGCTCATAAGTTGTGAGAAACACCATCTCACAAATCTATTTGCATCTATGTGAAGTAGTGTTTACTAAGGGTCGTTTCAAGCCATGAGTATCCTTGATGGGTTGGAAGGAGTTGAAACACCTAGGAGCTCTAGGATCGCTAGAGATCTATGAAGACCTACACCAAAGGGTGATGATCTCCCTTGGGTAGAGGGCCAAGAATGACTAGTCTAGATATCTAAAGAAACTAAAGAGAATGTTGCTTGATTCTTGTAGAGGTATTAGTATCTCCCTCAGATTTCATAGTAAATGGGGCATTTGAAGATGAATTACTCCTCGATCTCCACACCATGGAAGGAACAAAGACGACAAATCCAGTCTTGGTGAAGAAGATGATAACCCATGTCAACTTGTAGTTGATAGGAACCAATTCTCAGTTGGTGAAGGAGAAACTTCAAGCCATGTAACCAATGACACTAGAGATAGTGAGGAGTAGGATGACATAAAATACCATCTTCCACCTATAACAAATACTCTAAGTAAAAACTAGGCTTTGAAGTGACATGAGAGGAGAGTTCCAAGTGACCTAGATGAACAAACTATAAATATCTATTATGGCAACTCTAGTGATGGTTTCCATCAAAGGAAGGAGCTAAGTAGGAGCCTCCAAGGAATACATGAAAGCCAGTAGTCTATCAATAGACATGTCGATAGAAAGGAGCAAGCTAGTCTCAGAGTACCAACAATGAAGGTGCCTAAAGGAGCCTAATGAAACAATCTACTTAGAGGAACAAAGAGCTAATTAAGTATCCCTTTCATGAACAAAAGCTAAATACCCCATGATCTAAGTATGTGGATGTAGAAAGTAAGCTAAAAGATAGTTTCAAGATAAAGGGGCTAGGTGGCAAACTTAGCCTAGAGAATGCTTGAGAAACAATTTGGTTGCAATGGATCATGTTTTGCAACACGATAATCTAGAGCCTATCAATACAAGCCCAATCGATAGATCCCAAGCTAGGTCTTTGAACGTCAAAACCATACAAAACTATGACCTTGATGATGGCATCAAAACGACCTATCTTTAAAGAGATATATTGGGAGTGGATCTACAAACACTTATGCTTCAAGACAAAGAGAGGCACAACCCTTGCAAAAACACAAATGAGAGGCAAACTTCATATTGAAGGAGGGACTAGAAAATTGGGTCCCCAAGTATGTGTGAGCCGACGTGATCTCCAAAGCTGCCCCTTTTAGAAAAACTCAAATCTGGAAAGAAAATGTTTGGAGATGTTGAGAACATGGCCTTCATTTTACCAAGGTTGACCACAATCTAGCAAAGTTCACAAAAGCAAGCAAGGGCATCAAGTTGTTATTGTAGGCCTTCAATTGAATGAGAAAGGAGAATAACAACATTAGAAAAAAGTAGAATGGCTATAACCACCTCATCTAAAATACAAACATTATTTGTAAAAGTACTTTTTCAAAGAAACTCCTCCAACTCATCAATGTAAATGCTAAAGAGAATTAGTGAGAGAAGACACCCTTATTTAACCCCAATGGTACTCAAAAAGTCAACAACACCATGAAAAGATGGAGCTTCCTAGTAAATATCTCATAAAGCCACCAATATGTGGTAAGGAGAGAATTAGGAGTGCCAACATCCCACATCCTCTAGAAAATCAAGTATCTTGAAAATGAGTGAAAGGCCTTTTTGAAGTCTATGAAACAACAAAAGACTATGGAAGTCTAGTGAAGAGCCTTCTCAATAATAGCTCAAAGGGTAAAGATGTGGTCAATGGTCTGATAGTCTCTCCTAAAACTAGAATGACCTTGAGCTCTAAGATTACCTCTCTCCACGTGCTAATAAAACTACGTGTCTAATACTGTAGCATAAAGTTTGGCAAATTTCCCAATCATGATCGTTAAATAGTTTCCAAGGTTGGAGAGACCTCCAAAGTTATGAATAGGATGAACTATGTGATGAGACCAAGACTAGGGAAAACCTAAACAAGCCACTTTGTTAAAATGTAATATTAAAGGGAGGGTCAAGGGACCCACACCAAATTTGATGAATTTAGCTTGGAGGCCTTTGCAATCTATTGATTTGCTGGTACATAAATTCAAAATATCCCAAATCATGCTACATGTGGAGAAAACAATAGAAGATGATGGTGGGATGGGGACCATGACAGCATGTTGGTTGGGTACATCATAACTCATAAGAGAGCTAGCATAGGAAACTCACACACTAGGCTAATGTCAAAAGCTGTATTTTTAGGTTTTCTTGGGAGATGAGCGCACCAAAAGGTTTTTGGGGAGTGGTGAAGATCAGCAAGGACAACAAGTCTTCAAGATGCAAGAAACTCTTACTTCCTGTGACAAAGAAAACAACGGTACTCCCTATGAATGGAGAGTATGGAGGGTATGGAAGGTTGTGCTTTAGGGAAAATCAAAGCATTTGATAAAGAGATTTACATTTACCAATTCATAGGACAAGATCCATGGAGGTGAGAAGGTATGGGGTAATGTATGGACAAGCATCAAGGGTAGCATAGCAAATGGCTTGATGAAGGAACTCATACAAAGAATTAGAGGTGAGAAGAGGGTGGGAGTAGAAATGGGTCGAGAGAAGGACAGAGGAAGAATAGTTCAGCATACAATCATCATCAAAGTGGATAATGGTGGATAGTGGACAAGGGTTATGTTGATGCGTGTTTTATGACACAACAAACATTCTAGAATAAAAGTGTCCAAAGATGTTCTATTCTCTCTTGAAAAACTGCCTTATATGCTAAGATTGCTGAAAAGATCGTACGACAATTCCAATGTTTAGGGTGGTCAAATCTTGACAATGGAATCAGCTCAATGGACGTTGTGTATTTGCTGGTTATGACAAGGGGACTTACGCTTAACAAACTACTCTAAGGTGAAAGCTCTAATTTTTTTGGATTTTCCGCTTTAACGATCATAAAAAAAACAAAAGGAAAAGGATGGGGTTAAAGGAGTTCTACACTACTTCTACGAAATCAAGAGACAATAAAGACTAAGTGAAACTAATAACAAGACTTTGTTTCGCCACGCAAAATAAAGGTAACACGTCAACTACGCAAAGCAAGTGCAATCTTCAAAGGTTTGTGCTTAAGATCATATTTTTTGAACAATACCATCAATTGAACAATATCATTCCAAATACACATTAAGGCATCCACATCATGAGTTCAGATTAGCTTTTCACATTGAATGAAAGTCATTCATCCAAAGAAAGCATGAACAAATAATCTCACCAAATCTTTATGATCAATCTATCATTCATTCAACTACTTTTATTGAATCTATGTGGAAAAGAGAATATGCAACCATGCAACCACTTGACAACAAAGGAATTCAAAGAAAATCATGCAACTTGAGCTTTATTATCATAAGTAGCCATTAGCAACAATTCCATAGAACTCTCTCAATTTTTCTAATCTCTCTTATTCTAGCTCTCTAATCTAATCCTTTCTTCTAATCTTCTAATGCTTCTAATGATTTCTAATCTCTTTCTAATGAAAATGAGAGAATGGGAGGGGGGTTTATATAGAGTTTTTGAGATACAATGAATGGCCAAGATTACATCAAAACCAATGGCAGAGATTAAAAGATAAAACCCTAATTAAGGTTTCCCTAAATACAATCAGTGAACTGCCGTGAAGAGCTAGTCCTCTAAGTGCGCATCCTTATCCTGTTGGGAAGCATTGTATCGAATGAATCTGGAGACTATGGTGCAAACCTCCTCGATTGTGACAAGTGGCAGCACGCTAACCTTGTATTCTAACAGTTCCAGATCGTTTGCACACTCCGTAAAGACAGTTCCCCATTCCGATTCCTGCTTCTGAAAGGCATGCCATACAGACAAGAAATTGGCTGCCTTAGACAAATTCTGTTTGAGGATAGGTCCAGTGGTGACAAGGAACTTCTCTTGGATTTTATTCTTCAAATTTTCCTACTGCAGATGATTCTTTCTGACAACATCCCTCTCTAATGCCTCAGCAGCTGTCTATATGACCTTGTTTTGAATTTCCTTTGCTTGCTCCTCAATTCGAATAGAATCTGCTTTCACTTTCTCCAAGACATCATTTTGTGTGATCAGTGCTAGGTACCAACCATTGAAGTCATAGGCTGCACCTGCTGCAATAACTTTCCCTTCAATTAGTTCCTGCTTCGGAACTCCTTTCAATACCCTAAGGCATGGAATGATTCTTTCTTGAATATCCTGGGCATTCTCCCATGTTTCTACCAAACTCGAAATTTTTGACAGTAGGAAAGATGATTGATCATATGCCAGCATTAATCTCTCTACAAATACTGCCGCTTCATCACTTCTGTCATTTATCCATTCCTTGCTTTCTCTGGCTGAAGTGATTTCTTCCTCAAAAGTCTCTTGTGAAGTATTCATTAGTGGAGGTCCTGCTGAACTGGCCTGACCAAGAGGTTTAGTCAGGTGCTGAATGTATTTTTTTAGACGCTCCACTTCCTTTTCGCAATCCTTTCTCTTTGCTACTTCTTTTTCCAGCCTCACCTTGATTGTAGCAACTGAATTATCTAGATCCTCCACCTCTTGCCTCTTTGTTGTTGGGCCCAAATTGACAGTGGTAATTGCATAATCTTGAGGAGTAATTTCCTCTCTTGTCTTGTCAACTGTCAGCACAGCAATCTGTACTGTACGCTGGCCTGCTTCATCTTTTTGAATGGTGGAAAGTACCTTGGTTGGTTTCCTCACAGGGGTTGTGTCTAGTTTGGCCAAGAAATCGGCCATGTCATCTTCTTCTGGCATGTCTTCTTGTTCAACTGTCTTTAAGCTTTCCTTCAGCCAATCCGGAATGGTAGGCTGCTCTACAATGTCTTCCTCTTCTTGAATTTCCTGTACACAAGTAGCACCTTGAATTCCCTTGAGGGCGGAAATCATTCCCTCTTGGAATTTGCCATCCACAACATTAACTTCATCATCATCTGATTGGAGAATCTCAGTGTCCATAGGAGATGGCGGTTGATCTTTTTCTAGCTGGATGGGAAGGGGAGAAGGAATTCTTATATCTGCCAAAGATTCATCAATATCCACTGTCATTAATATTTGCAGATGCAGCTGAGCGAGGTGGCTTAGCCTTCTGCTTCTTCTGAATAGGCTCTTCAACCACAGCCTTGTCCTCGGGCTTCCTTTTCCTTGAACTAACGTTTTCAACTAGCTCACTTCCTTGGGATGCTCCAGCGTTTGAGGAATAAGATTCTGCCCTGCCCATCAAATCATATGTCAACTCTACATTATTCCGCCGCAAATCCTGAACTTATTGATCTACCCACCACTGAGAGTATTAGACAACAGGCCTCATGAAGGTGTCCAAATCTGCAAGTTCTGGCTCAGACCATCTTATAGGAAGCAAGGGTCTACTTTCATCAAACCCTGGCTAAGTGAACACACCATCATCTTCAACTTGATCTGGTATTTTGAAGAGCTCAGTTGTCCTTATCAGGCTAACTGGTAGTCGAGACCATATTCTCTTCCTGACTTCGAACTCATCAGCAGCGTTTGCCCAATAATCTTCTAGCTCGACTTCATGCTTATATTTCCTTCCTTCTACAGATCCTATATGGTGATGAGGATCAAAATTATCCCGAGACCGATATGAATTGAAGGGATACTTTTCTATTTCCAGTCTAACACTTTCTGCTGCTTGGGCTGATGGGAACGATTCTTCCATATTGCCAATGAAAAATGGGAATGTGACTACCGCCTTACCCTTTGCTCTTTGGAAGTTCTGATATGTTTCTAGTTGTCTGAGAACTTCCAACAATACCATTCTGTTAGTGGGAAAGATAGGAATTCTGAAAGGACGTCCTATAAAACCCTCGATCCAGATGTATGTGAATCTAGGATACTGGATATACCAGTATCCATATCTACTGATGAGGCTTTTGGATTCATGAGATAACCTCTGATGTGCTCCTCCTTGCAGTATTCTTGTTATATACATGAGAAATGCGTCGTGAGCTCTTCTAAAATGTGTCTTTTCTAACAGTTGCAATTGAGGGTAGCAGTTATATACTTTAAGTTCATTTTCTCCATTTCCTACCAAACCTCGGCATATCAATCCAGCATACCTATAAGCTCTTGCCAACATGTAAACAACATATGAGCTCATGTGGAAGGACTTGGTGCGATCCAAATTGATTAGTTGTTCGTGGATGTTATTGCTAATCATTCTTGCCCAATTGAACATTCTAACTGCAGAAACAATTTCATCTATAAAGAAATACATCCACATTTGAAATAATGCACCTTAGGGGCTGCCCATTATTCTGTTCAGTAGCAGAATTATGTCACCATAATCCTCTTTAAAGTCGGTCCGGCGCAAAGTCTTTGGCATCTTCTTAATTGGCCTTGGTTTCAACAACCATAACTTGTTAAAATTCGCTGTGCATTACTCACTTCTTTCTTCAAAAATTCTCCTTCTGTCTTCCTTGGTTTTATATGAAGACTTGTGGTGGCTAGGAATGCCAAAGGCTTCCTGAATGGTGCGCTCTCTAAGATGTGCTAAGACTCTCCCGTCAGGAGCAACAATTTGCCTTTTCTCTGGATTATAATGTCTTGCGCATTCCACCATTAATTCAGGGCACTCAACCGCCGAAGGAAATCCAGCTACCTGGACAATCCCATTTCGTACCATCCGGCGAGCTATGTCTGTAGGCATGAGTCCATTTAGTCCCATCATTCTTTTTCTGAATTCTTCAAAATCTACATGTCCCATGTCAGTATCTTTAATATTCTTCCATTTTGAATTGACTTTGGATTCCAGCTGCGGTCCTTTACTTGCAAACTTCATTTGTTTCTTCTTTGAAGATTCGCCTTGTGTAGTCATCCACCTGCAGGAAAGAAAATATATCAAATTAAATGATTTAATTCAGATTTTCTCTCCTAAAAATATTAATTTTCAACTTGTGAAAATCAGATTTCAAAAACAGTAAGCTGAAAAATAAAAGGATTGAATAAATTTTGCCAAAGTGCGTAAAATCAGAAGTAATAATGAATTCCATCAATTTCTACTTTGAATTCTTGAAAATTTACTCTTTTGATGGCAATCCAGCTGTGAAGAATTCTGACTTTACTTTTGAAAAAACAAGCCAGTCGTTCAAAAACTTCGCTCTTCAATTCCAAATTCTCTCCAAAAAATGACTTCTCTTCCAAATTACTTTTCAGACTTGTTGAATTGCCTTTTAAGGTTGAGCAATTGATTCATTTTAGCAATTTCATATTTCTTCTTTTGAGTTCTCTTCAAAAAAGTAAGTTTCCAAACTTACATCTCTTTTCTTGAGAAAGTTCCAAATTTATGTTTCTTTTCTTGAGTTTAGACTCTTCAGGATAAACTTTGGAAAATAATGAAGGATTTTCATGAATTTTTATTTTCATTTTCCAAACTTTTTAATTTTCTCCAAATTTTCTTTTAAAAAATATTTAATTCACTTTTATGGCTAATTGTTTGATTTTCTTTTATTTTAATTTTTTCAATTTAGCCATGACAAAAATTATTCACCAATTTCAATATTGGATGAATACTTTTATTTTCTCTCTCCTAGAGTCTGGCTTCATGTCGAATTTTTAACATCTCTCTCTTGACGTCAAGGTGAATTTTGTGTTAAATCCTTCATTTGAAGGCGAATTTTATACCTTCTTTGCCATTTTCATCTTGGCATGGGCATATTTCATGTTTAATTCTCCATCTCCATCTCCATCCCCTGAAATTAGACTTCTCATTGATTTGCCATACTCTCTCTCTTCAAGCTGGACTTTATACTCTGAAGATGTGTCTTTTTATTTACCTATCCAGGTGTCATGGCGAATTTCCAAGGTGATTGCCTTCGTGTTATTTCTTCATGGCGGACTTACAAGGCTTTTTGCCATTTATTTTTCCATCTTATTTCCTCTTAGGATGGCGAACTTCAAGAAATATTTTCCAATTTACATTTCTCTTCTTTCTCCCTTGTTATTTTCACCCTTCTCTCTCTAGGCGGACTTCTTCAATGGTTTTCCATTTCTTTTGCAAAGGTGGCGGACTTCTTAAAGCTTTTCTCCAAATACCTCTTGGCATGGGTGGACTTTAAAGACTTTATGCCAAGCTCTTTAATGTGGGCGGACTTCCTTGTGGTCTTTCTATTTCATTTTCTAAGGTTCGCAGACTTTCTTTACCACTTACCAAGTTACTAAGGTGGGCGGACTTTCTTAAGCCTTTGCCAATTGACTTTCCAAGAGATGGCGGACTTCATAAACTATTTGCCAAGCTCTTCTCCACATGGCGGACTTTATCAAGTATTTTCCAAATGTTATTAAGGCTGGGCACACTTCCCTAAGCTCTTTCCAACATGACGGACTCCATAGAGGACTTTCCAAACACCTTATTAAGCTGGGCGGACTTTCATCACCTTTTTCCAAGCACCTTATCAAGTTGGCGGACTTTGAAGATGTTATGCCAAGGAGAGGGTGGACTTTGTAAGAAGTTTTCCATGCTCTTAGAATGCTGGGCGGACTTTCACCATCTTTTGCCATTCACCACTCTCAGCTGGGCGGATTTTCACCATGGATTTCATGATTTTTCAGACTTTTCTATGAATTTTCCAGATTTTCTAATTGATTTTCTGTGATTTTTTGATTGATTTTTCCAGATTTTCCATTGATTTCTGATCTGGAAGTCTGATTTTGGTGCTTTTTCATTGATTTTTTCAAAATTTTCAAACTTAATCAGATTTCACCATGAATTTTTTTTCCAGATTTTCAATCGATTTTCTGTGATTTTCCGTTGGTTTTTTGGAACTTCTAAGTGGTTTTTTGAAATCCGGGCACTTTCTAAATATAGGAAGCCTGCCCAAAATAGAAACTTTTCCCAAAAATAGTAACTTTCCAAAAATAGCCCCTTAAAAATAGGAAGTCCCAACATGGGCGAAAAATGCCAAAAATGAAGTCCCTAAAAAATAGGGGGTCCGGAGGGTCAATCCCCAAAAAGTAGATGTCAGAATTGGATGAAACTACAGTCAATCTTCGTCCTTCAAGCCTTCTGAGTCTGTCTGAGGTGTTTAGGCACTAATTCTGACTCAAAATCAAAACTTGGCTCTGGATGATGACTAAAAACTCGATCTCGAAAACCCTAAAGCAAAAAGAACCATGAAATTGAAGCTCAAGGCAAAACCCAACGAGCAAACCAAGGAGGGCCCCCATTTGCAATGGGGCGATGTGTGAATTAGGTCACAACAGGATAGACAAATAGGCAAATCATTAATATCCGAGAACAATGTGAATAAAATTGTTATGCCAATAGAAATAACAACAGTTCAGATCTGTACATGATCCTGTGCTGATTTCATATCTTCAACAGCATAGACTCAAACAAGACAATTTATCAATAAAAAGAAAAAAATAAAAAACTAAGTCCTATTTATTCCATAAAAACAGCATTCTCCCAAATGTGAAGAAATGGTAAAGTTATAAATTCTTATCTTTATGTAATTGCTGATTACAAGAATACACAAATGTCATGCTCAAATCAGGTATTAATAATCAGAGATATTTAAAAAACATTCACAAAAGGAAAGTGATAGCTATCCTTGATTACACAGTTTCAGTTAATTTGAAAACCAATGATAACCTTCAAGAAACAACACAAAACAAAACAATTTGTATGGTAGAACCATTTTTCAAATTGTGAAGAGAAGCTCTTTGAGACCTAACTAAACCTAAAACTAACCCTTGACTAAAATTATAGACAAAGTTTACAAGCATGCACACTAAAAAGATTTCGTGGGGGTTGCATAAATGAAAAGAACTAAATGACTACGTTTTGCATCAAATACATGCGAATTGTTGAGCCTAGTTTTGGACAATTGAAGTATACATTTATTGCACATTATAAAGTCAAAGCAAAGAAAACAAAGAGTTATACTTCACAATCCAAGCACAATGTCAAGTGTTATCATTGTCAAGAATTTGGGCAAGTCATAAAAGAATTCCAGAAATGATGATACGAACTAATCCCATAAGAAGTTGAAAGCCTAGGCTAATGTACTGCTTGAAGTGAATCAAGACTTTGGGGAGGAAGACTATGCCTTTATGGCACCTCTTTGAGATAATAGTGATGTAACCAATAATTGGTTCTTGCTTTTAGAGCATTTTGAAATTTCACCTACCATCGAGACTAGTATGCCTTTTTCAAACTATAATAACCCACCCTTAATTTTTTCAAAACTTCACAATTTGTTAGTGTTAGACAAATAATGATAATTAACTAAATAAAGCAACCCTCCACTTTCTGATCACCCAGATCCTAATGTAGGCAAGGTGAGAGCATACGGTGGCAAGGTGTACATTGCATTAACTGAAAACATCCACTTGTTTAGTGGGGTGAGTGATAATTAAAACCAACTGAAAGCAAATACATTCCACTTTTTGATCACCTAGATCCCGATGTGGGCAAGGTGAGAGCATACGGTGGTAAGGCTTACAATTGTGTGCTTTTAAAGTAAACTAATTCTTCAATGGGGTAAGTATGTAATCTCAAGAGCATGAAATGACACCTTCGCTTATTTAGCGTGAATTACAACTATGCAATAAAGTACTTGGTGGCAAGCCGACCAAGCCAAAGAAAGATCATCCACTTATTCAACAGGCATAACATTAAAGTAAAGTAAATTCATCCACTTGTTCAATGGGCATAACAAGAAAGTAAGAAAGCTCAACCGCTTATTCAGCAAGAGCGCCACATATTCAGTGGGGTACGCATACAAGTTATCAAGAGCCAAATCGCTGATTGGTACTACCAATTCAGTGTTACAATGAGTGCTCAATACAAAGATACTATAGCAAATTATGAGATAATCAAGTCAATATGATAGCCCACTGAGTCAATGATCAATCCCTGCAACATAAGAGCAATTAGGCATCACAAAACATGAAAGAATGAAAGTGTATCAGGTCTGATATGACTGCTGCAGCAGTCTGTTACACCCAACCAGCTAGCTCCCAAATGGCACAACTACCAAGGAACACCTCCCAAATCAGCCAATGACTTCACCAAATAGATTGCAATGGAAAATAGGAGCCTAGGCGCCACCAATGAGACATCCAAAGGCTGCAATCATGTTATGATAACTTCTGAACCTCAAACTATCTTCAATCAGAAGTAGTGCAGGCTTGGAAGGGGGCGATCTGCCTCTAGAAAATTCAATTCTCCACCATAAATTCTGAAAATTGGTGCATAGGGTCGCCCAAGGTAGAGAAGATGATTGGCGCAATACCCAGAATCAGATCTTTGTTGCTTCACTTTGCTATTCACAAAATGGTACGGCCTAGGAGGTGTAAAAAGGGCATGATCAGCAAGAGGTAACTCTGAAAAATCTCCTCCAATCACTCCAAAAACTCTGCAAGATTACCTAACACACCAAATACATAACTCGAAAACATCAAATGAAGCCAAAACTGAAAGCAAACTGAAATCCATCACCGATAAGCCCCAATGGTGACTCCTGCAATGAAGCCACCCCCACGTCCAGCTAGGGAGTATCTTTGAACCCCAAAACCAAAAGCAACTTTGAAGGTTTTCATCTCCAAAGCCCTTGAAGGATTCAATCCTCACTCCGTCAGCACTTCATTATCATAAGATTGCATAATAAGAATGAGAGCACAACGGGCCTTATATAGAAATTAGTGTTGCAAGGTGTGTGCCCTTGGTCTCCTTGTGTTGTGCAGTGCAATGCTCGGGTTTGTGACATGGCTTAACTGCCTCCCACAGATTCATTAACTCTGGCAGTTGTATCGGGCATTAATAAGTCGATCTTTTGGTGCAATGGCGACTATCTGTGCAATAGTTGGTATCAGAGCCTGGGTCAAGGGTTCGAACCCTTGCTTGCGCTGGGGGTGGGGGGGGATTGTTGCAAGGTGTGCGCCCTTGGTCTCCTTGTGTTGTGCAACACAGTGCTCGAGTTCTTGACATGGCTCAACCGCCTCCCATGGATTCATTAACTCTGGCGGTTGTATCGAGCATTAACAAGTCGATCTTTTGGTGTAGCAGCAACCATTTGTGCAACAATTAGGGCTCTAATTTTGAAATACCTTTTTCCCTCCAAATGGTACGCCCCCCTTTTGAGAAGATAAAATATTAATTTTATTTTCACTTATCCCTCCATTTGAGCAACCAACTTAGGAAATATAGTTTCCCCTTTTTAAAATAACTTTAAGTTGTTAAGTCTAGGTGTGGGGTACAAGGGGTCAAATAATAACTTTAAAACTTAGGTTGTAAAATTAACTTTTTCGAGGACTTCAGTAATGATGGACAAATAATATGCCAAAATTAACAGAACTCACCATTGAAACTACCAACCTTGCCAGAACTGGAAACCCTGCTCCGAACTGCTACCAGGACCCATTGCCCAAAATAGCACTTACTAAAAATAGAGTGTCCCAACTCCATATAAGCCCAAACTGAGGTGCACTGAAACTTACTAAAAATAGTTAGTGCTAAAAATAGCAATGTTGCCCACCAAGGATCTCAGAAAACCCAAAAAAACCCATAAAACACTCTAGCAACCCTCTGCAAATACACCTTGAAAGTGCTAGAAGTATCCTCCAAGAACCTTGGAATCCCCTGAACTCCTCCATTTAACCTACAAGACTCCAGAAATAAGCTAATGGTCACTGGAAAGAATAGGACTGAAAAGGGGACATTACAATCCTCCCTCTCCAAGATTACTTGTCCCCAAAAAATTGCAAGTCATGCACTAATTGATTCTGAATTAAACTCACTATGACTCAAGGATCCCAAATAAGCCTGGGGAATCTATAGCTCCCCCCACTTGGAACTCTGTTTTGTTGGGTACCTACCAATGTAACCTCTTGAAGTTCCCCTGCTAAATCAACTCCTTGTAGAATTGCTCTCCACGATCATAAACCTGTGGCACCATACAAGTAAATTTGAGAAACTTAATGCTAACTTCCTCACTTTCAGCTTCCTGCACTCCAACATCATGGTTATAACTGAAAAATAATCGGTTGTCCAAAACATAAGTGCAAGTAAATGAATTAGAGTAACAACTGATTGGTACTTGTACACTCCAACACGGATCTTGATTGCTCAAACTCAACATCCCCTTCATTTGAAGCCATAAGTCAATCCTGATAGGGGGCTGAATGAACTAAAAAAGTGTAAACTTGCAGCCTCCCAAATCTGAAATGGGCAACTTGTGGTCTAATTTTTGAAAAATCAACACCCAAGAAGAAGAACAGCTGCTACAAAACTGAAAATCCTTAGCCAAAATGACATCTTTGATCGTGCTCTTGACTGGAAATGTCCTCTAAAGTGTCACCAACTCAATAATGTACGAAACTTTCCTCAAGATCTCTCTCCAATCCATTGGCAGGGACATCAATGGACTCATAAAATGACTGCAAAAAAAAGTAACAGCAGCATTTTGTCCATGCCTACGATCTTGCACACAATAAATCTCCCCCAATGTGACACCACCATGTTTGTGTTGTGCAACTCTGCTATTCCCATGTGCCTCATCAAAAGGCATCCTTTCCAAAAGAATGTCTCTCATGCAAATCATCCAAGTGCCATCAACAAATTGCCCCACCAAGGCAACGGGATCTTTGTAACCATCATATAATATTACACCCATCATGAACTCATCCTCCTGCTTCCCAAGTAAGATTATGGCATCTTTGACTTTTGTTTGCAACTCAACCATGAAAGCATCACCAACTAAGGATCTAAGAACAATTGGTGTCTCCATATTTTGTTTCAAGGAAGGATTAGCATTTGTCAAATCAGCTGCTAATCCGAAAAAAAATTGTCAAATAGGTGGAAATCATGTTTAGGCCCTTGTCTTTCCATTTCTTTATTCCAAACAAGTTTTGAACTTGCATTATCTACTGTTGCTCTAAAAATTCCAACAAGCTCAAAATCACTTTTGGAAACTCCTCAAGGATAGGCAAGACGTAGTCTCCATTTTTCAACACATCCCACGTGGAAACATCATCTTCAACCTCGCTTATGCATTCATTATCAGGCGACCTTCTTGGAAGATTATAATCACAAAGTTTGGCACCTCTAAATGATTTGATCTCAAATCATCAATAAGCTGAAAACCGCATTCTATCTCATGCTTGGAAACTTCACCAGGATGCCATATCTTGCTATCGTCACTAGATGTCTCATCTTCCATCACAAAGAGTGGATTTTCAAAGTTGACTCTGCACCCACTTCAAAGAGAGGATTATCAAGCATTTGAAAGTCATTATTTTCCTCTTGCTCTAATCTATCTTGTTGATCCAAATCTACACATTTAACTTCAGATTTCTTTAGGAAACCCTCTAAGTCAAACTCCTCTTCAAGACTATCAAGCTCATCAATTACTTGCTTGATTTCTTTAGCTCTTTGTTCATTCTCTTGCTGCCTGAAAATTTTTGTATTAGCTAGTTGACCTTCCACCTCCATTAGTGCCATTTGAGTATTTTCTAACATGTCTTTAGTTGAATCAAGCTCAACAGTAAGCTAATCAACCTTTCTCTCTTCTTTAAATGCACTAATGACCTCCTTTGCAAATTCGATGGCATAATCACAATCTCTAATCAAGTATAAGTACTCTGATTTCATGGTCTCCAAAGAGTCTTTGATAAGTTGTAGATTAGGAAGAGTGACTCCATCCTTAACTCTTTCCTGTCTCTCTTCAATTTGAACCTTCCAGTAGAGCTCTTCAATTAAACTGTGTGTTGTCAAACCTTGATAGAGCTTGTACTTCATTTTCAACGGACACCAAGAATTGATTTTTCCAATCATAAGCATGCAAGGATTGTGAATTGTTGTTATGTTCCATGCCAAGATCAGAACTTTCATGCTTGTCATCAATGACTTCATGGCTGTCCCAAGACTCATGTCCCTCTCCGCCGAATTGATCACAATGCTCAACATTAGGATGAGGATCAAATTCAACAAGTACACTAAGCCTCTGCTTATAATCAGCTCCATGCATTAATAAATCAGATTTGTGTTCAAGATCATCATCAAACTTACAACAATTGGTTCCTTCTGTTGTACCCAAATCAAAAAAAAATTGCTTCATCAAGGCATTTTGCTTAAAAGAGTCTAAACCTTGCTAAAATGATGTCAAATACAGTTTTTGAGCAATATCAAGCATGGAGTTTGGTCAGTGTTGTGTCCGTCAAAGGCAGTACCTGTTGATCAGAACCTGAATCGGAGACTTAGAACGAGGTATTTCACAATGGAGGAGCATTTCACGACGACAATTATACCTTTGCATGGTCATTTCAGTGACCAAGACAAAGATTTCAGTGATCAATTTATAAATATTTCTCAGGCAAAAGCAAAATTGCACCCCTATAGCCCAGGGGCGCCCTTCTCTTTGAAGGCCCAGATTTTGTGGCATGTGCTCATAAACACAGTCCATCTCTTTAGAATTACCCCAGTTATCCGATGAGCTATCCTGCGAGGTTATCCGAGGTATGTAGCTCCGGTGACTGACGTCAGAAGTTGAGGATTCCAGAGGTTGCAGATTGCAGAAGCTTATCACTCTTCAACTTTGGCGCCCCTGTAGCTTAGGGGCGCCCTCTTTAATGGAGGTTCAGATTCTGTTATTCCTAATTGTTGATGCATCTAATCTTTTCACGACTAGTCTGGCTATCCGACGAGCTACCGAATGCAAACATCCGAGACCCAGAGCTCCGGCAATCAGGGCTAGAAGATGAGATTACAAGGAGACTTCATATCACAGAAATTTCTCAAATGGTGAAATTGCGCCCCTGTAGCTCAGGGGCGCCCTTCAAAATGACCCCTAAGATGATTGAAATTGCAGATGAGGTCTTCCTGACATCTGGGCTACTCTAATCCGGTTTCGCAACGCACCAGTCAGCCTGTCAATCCAATATTCTGAGAGATCGTGGCAGATATTTTACCAAGCACGTAAATCAGAGGGTGGAGAAACATGAAATATTCACTGTGGCCACTGTAGGCCAGGGGTGCCCAGCCTTTAGGCCTGTCAGATGGTGTTATTTGCTTTCACAGTCTTCACGAGACTTGTGCGCAATTACTCCAGCTATCCAACGAGCCTAGTCGTCAGCCTCCGGGATTTGGCAAACACTTATACGTGCAAGGTCTTTGCAAAATGCTGAAAAACGAAGACAGCTCAGAAAATGGCTAAATCTGGTCGTATATTCTATCTTGGGAAAGGCGCCTTTCTCTTTGAGGTCTCAAAAGCAGTTTTCTCGCTTCGTCGCCTCCAGAGACATCTCTCGTAGGTCCTTCTAGCTACGCGTTGAGACAGACGGTGCGCGAATCAGGCCACCCCAGCTCTCGATATCAGAGGTCGAAGTAGGGCATCTGGTTGAGAGTTGTACTTTTGTCAAAATGATGTTTGAGCCTTTTCAAGCCAGGGGTGCCCTTACTTTTGGGGTCCTTAATGCAGCTTTCAGATGCCTTGCGTATATTTGTTGGATGCGGAATACCTCTAGTCATGCAGTAAGCATGTTAGCCAATCAGCAAGGTTCACCGTTCATCATTAGCAGTCATTTGAAGCGTCAAATGGTAGTATGGTGAAACGGCCAAGTCGTGTCTGAAAATCAATTTAATCAAGGACGCCTAATTTTTTGAGGTGTTAAATGATGGATTTTGCAGTGATGACTCCTAGCAGACATTTCTTCCTTGCTCTGCAGGCTTCGTAATGAATATTCCTGCTTAGTCTTAGCATCACTCGGTCACCCGGAAATCGGTGTTGAATATGGCCAGTTGTAACTTTGTGATCAACTACAAAGTAGGAAGTTAATAAAAAGTGTGATATCTTGAGCAAATGGATGCCTATGAGGACAAATGAGGACTTTTCGAAATCAATGAAGTTCGCTGAATCCATCCAAGAGCTCAACGTGGTTTGTCAACTGATTAAAATAATAATAAATATTTATTTTTGCATATTTGAGCATTAAAGGGCGATTTTCTAAAATTGGCGCCTCTTTGTGCTGGATTTTCAAATTGCATGATGAATATTTTTATTATTATTATTTTTATTCTGGACTTCAAGTCAGTCTCAATTCGAACTGAAGGGGTCCAATCAAAAGCTTTCTATTTCAGTCGAGGTTTTTAAATCTTGCAGTCAGCATTATGGTGCGAATGTTCTCTATTTATTCATGGCGCCTATCATTAAACACTCATCTAGCTTAAAGAAATTTGTAATTCTTCAAGAGCAAAGGCGAATTTTCCAGGTTGGGCGAATTTATCATCAACTTTCAGTGGCGATTGCATCAAACAATTCCTTTTGCAAGTTCAAAGTTCACAATTATCAGCAAATTTGAAGAACAAGGGGCGATTTTAACATAACATAGAAAAAACATCTTTTCTCCTCTCTGATTCTCAAAATTCTCTCAGATTTCAATTCGCATGTTCCTGAAATTGGAAAATTTTGGCAAGTCTTATCATCTGGATCGTTTCCATATAGCTTCCTCGAATTAAATTCATGTGCTTGAATTTTTAGGAATTTTTAACTCCAGAGCATCAGTTCTCGAGTTTCTAATTTTCTCAACTGAAAATTCTTTGCATGGTGGAGTAGAAGTCAAATTTTCACATTTCTGACGTTCTCGGTTATCTTAGAATCTTTTCTGGACAAAACCCACATCTCATATTTTTCGCTGAAAATAACTCTTCAATAGGCTATTTTTAGCCTCAGCAGACTATTTTTAGCTTTCCCAAAATCTTGTCAGAACATAGTCAAGTTCACAGTCAACAGGCGAGTTTTTCAAAATGCAGTACACTCAGCTCGAATACAGGACCAAATTAGTCCTTACTCACGACTTCATTGGGATAGTTGAGACGAATCTCCATAAGGTGTTGCTAGAGGCAATCTTAGATCTAGTCAAAATCAAAGATTCGATTATTCAGAACATTCAGTAGTACGGGTTACTGGAGGCTGCTTCCATACCTATCTCTGCTCATTGTATTGAGTTCATGATGTCTTGTATTAAGCATTACAACTCTGCTACTCGTGAGATAGTGTCAGTAGATGGACGAGTTATTTGCAGTCTCAAGCCTCTGGACGTTGAAAGAAGTTTTGGTATCCCTCAGCACCCGAACAATCTAGTTATTTCTATGGAGCAATGCGAGCATGCATTCAACACTGATGTGGACAAGTGACAAAGCAAAATGGCAGAACGATGGTTAAAGCAAGCGAAGAATAAATTGCCAAATAATGTGGGTTGTGGTGAGTACAAGGATGAGTACTCGATTCTAATTACAATCTTGAATCGTGTCTCAGGTCATTCACATGCAAATGTTTTCCAGCCTTGGATGTATTACATCATTGGTCGCATCATATCTGGGCAGGAGCATTATGACTAGGCATCCTTCATCAGCGATGTTATCCACAAGCAGATCACCGGTTTCCTAGTTGCCCACGAGTTTCACATGTGTTCTTACCTCGTGTACTTGATTGCTTATCAAGGTCAGTTCCGAGGGTTAAACATCATTGGCATTCTCAATGTTCAAAAAGTCTCACTATTACGATCAGTTTGAGTTCACTAAGGCTGAACGTCACTTCAAGCGTGTTCACGAGGCTTTCTTGACTTATACAGTGAGAAATTTGGACCGGGAGTTGCACATTCGTATCTAGGCGGTTGCTAGAGCAGCGATGGATGGTTGGGCAGACTGGTTCATTCAGTTCCCGACATACACTTATATCCGAGTATATGGATTTACAGGAAATCTAGCTATGCTTCCACGCTATCCTTCAGATAGAACAGTTTTTATGGAGTTCCTGAGGTAGTTGCATGATGTTCATCGTCATTTGCGTCGCAAGCATAAACCAGCTACCAATTTTCCTTTTCAGTTTGGACTATATTAGTGCAAGACAGTAGTTGATGCCAAAGCTGCAGGACAAGAGCTGGAGAGGTATCATCTCAAGTATCTTGTTGAGGTACATGCCTATGATCCTTGGGGTCATTACATAGCTCACCTCGGTGGTCACGTATATCATAAGCCTTCCATGGAAGACTATTGGGCCAATTGTGTGGACGACTTCAAGGTTCGCAGACGTAGCTACGACCGCTTCTCTCATAGATTTTTGTTTTCTTGTCAGAAGATGTGGGAGGTTTATCAGACGATGAGGGAGAAGTTCTTCCTCAGTTTTTCAGAAAGCAGGTTGACACACAGCCGTTGCCAGCAGTTGATTGGTACGCCAAGGAATACGCAACAGTAAAAGAGAGGTCAAGTAGAGTTATTCAGAACAGTATACTTTACCTCGACAACAAGAAGACCAGGAGGGTAAGTGTGCCTAGAGCAAAGCCGCCAGTGGTGGATCCTTTGCTACCTTTCTCATCGAAACCTAAACAGAAGAAGAGGAGTAATCCTCCCAAGAAAGGTCAAGCGCCAAACAATTCAAAAGGCAAGGCGCTTGCCATTGATACACACACAGACCCTGTCAAACAGTTTGTCACAAAGCCAGTTTAGAGGCCAGTTCAGAGTCTGCCGATGCCTAAGGTTCAGCCTCAAGTTCCTATACCAGTTCCGGAGCAGTCACCAGCCCCAATTCATATCGAATTGGATTTAGACTCTCCATCTCGCAGTAGTTCCTCTACATATTCACTCTCGTCAGAACCTCCTGTTGCTAGTACAGATCCTTCCAGTAGCATTAGCCGAGACCAGTCTTGGATTGAAGCTCAACTGGGAAGGAAGAGGAGGCAGCCATCCTATGTCCTTAATCATTCAAATTTTGATCAGGTTTACCAGGATGTGCCAGACAAGGGGATCAAGAACATGGTTCACGTGGAGAGGAATACTAATATGGAGATCGTCATTGAGACTACTATACCTCCACAGGGGAAGAGCTTGGATGAGTTGGAATCTCAGGACTTCGAGGTTATCACAGTCAACCTTGGTCATAGTACACACCAGACTTAGGTTGATCTCCTACACGTTGCTACAGACAGTGCCAGGGACATAATGCTGAAGGACGGAGAAGATAAGGCAGCCCTCAAGGCTGAAATCAGACAGCTTCGTCAGTACATTTCTAGCCTTGTACACAGGTCGAATGTTACCGCCACACTCCCGCCGATGCTTGAGCCTCCAGCAGAACAGGGCCAGCTTAATCATTTGGTTGCATATGGCAAGCGTTTGGAGGAATGGGAGGAGGAGTTCGTTGCTAGAGGTCGTTCTATTCTTACAGAGCTATATCAGTTGCGATACAATGCATGAGAGCTCCGTCTACATCTCCAAGATGAGGAGCGAGACATGGCAATTAATAGACCCCAAGACGAGATTATGATTGCTCACCTGAGTATGGCATATGAATCGGTCAAAGATGCAGAGGATAAAGAGGCTATCTACTCTTGGAAAACACAGTTGGTTTTCAAGGAAAAGATAAGAGGAAACAATGGCGTCAGAATTGGCTGAGAGCAGAGAGCACATTACTAGTGCACTCCGGTTTGTGAGAACCTTAGTATCTCGCTTACCATGCCGGTATCAAATTGAGGGTGGTGCATATGTTGAGCTTATTGATGTACAGTCAGAGCTCCAAGCACTCATTCATACTATTTTCAGTGGGGAGACCGTTGGCTATAAGATTAATCAGCTTACAGTCATGTCGGCGTTGTTCGATGAGGCAACCAGGAGCAGGGGTGAACTTCAATCCCAGATCACAGCTGGTGAGGACATGCTACGCAGGCATAGCATTCTTCGGCAGAGTATCAGAGCTCCAAAAAGTGATGCAGTTAACAATTTCGTTGAGGGATTGGTTGCTCGAGATCACGACCAGTAGCTTCAGTTCCCACCTCTCAGAATAGACATTACACACAAGAGTTAAACTTGGTGTTATATTTTCAAGTTAACTCGTTGTTTCATCTCATGCATATCTATTCTGAGATCAGCTTTATTCACTTGGAGTTGTATTTAGGGTTTACGTTAACTGATGGTAGTGTTCCAGTTAACTTGCTTTCAATAAGGACGTGCATGCTTGCACATTGTCCACATAGATTAGGGTTTTCGGTTAGCTAATGGTTGCTTTCCAGTTAACTGTATAGTTTACTTTATTAGGGTTTAGCAATAAATCTTGCATGCATTGCAATACTGTAGTTGACTCAAGGTGATTTTAGGGTTCCCTACACCTTTTGATGTCTATAAATAAGAGTTTTTGCTCATTTGTACATAACTTTTGCACGAGAGAGAAGTATATGTTGTGCCTACCTTGCCTATAATATTGCTCGTTCTGTATCTGTTCATGAGTGTTTACTATTATGATGAATTGTTATGCCACTTGGGTTTCATGCAATTATGATGGTGAATTCTTGCTTTAGTTAGATATAGTGGCTAGTTTGATCATAGATTGTATGCGTGTCTCGCCTATGCAATTTATTGTCCTAGATGGCTATCCTTCATGTTTTTGTGTTCAATAAACTCGTTCAGATTGAGCTGATAGTTGTGCCACCTTGCCTTCAAGTTGAGAATTTGTACTTGGTTATCATGTGATGTGTGTGAATAATAAACTCGTTCAAATTGAGCTGATAGTTGTGCCACCTTGCCTTCAAGTTGAGAATCTGTACTTGGTTTATCGTGTGTTGTTTCCAATAAGCCTATTCAGACAAGCAGATAGTTGTGCCACCTTGCCTTCACGTTGTGAGTTTGTACCAGGCTTATCATCAGATAATCATTCCCGCTCCGTTTCCTCATGCTCTGAATTCTTGAGGGGATTGGATAGTTAAGTTACTTAGTTTTGTGTGTTGTAGTTAAGTCTTGCGAAACCAGAAAATATTTAGCTGCAACGTATAGAGTTTTTCTTGAACCTTGTGCCTCTTACAGCTGAGACAAAAAGACAGGATATAGTTTAGTTTACTTTTCCCTTTTCAAGCATTTCTATCAAGCACAACAAGGGAGCTTCCCCTCCTAATTTGAAGAGCACTCATTGCGTAGTGTGCATAGTTGTCCGTACCAACTTGCACTCCAGAGGTGTTAGTTGTTACGCCAACACCGTCCATAGCATCCTCATGGCTTATATTGTGCTCTAAGTTTTGAACATCATCATGATCAAAAGGAAATTCATCCCATGTAGGATCCTCATTATACTTAGGTGCCAACACATCCAGATCACATGTGCTAAAGGGTTGATTGCTCTGTTCAAAGCAAAAATGTTCATTGTGCTCCTCAGGAGTGGCTATCTCTCTAAAAAAAGCGCTCTCCAACTCACGGGAACTGAAATCATCATAAGCATTGGTCTTCATAGGCTTGGTTTGGAAGTCAAACCAGAAACCACCTAAGTCATCATTCCTAGAATGAGATAAGGAACCATCATCGTTAGCCAATTTGAAGAAATCATCATAATTGCCCTCAACATGCTCTTCTTCTGAAGGTATATTAGTGAACTCGCCATAAAAATCAGCTCTACTAGAATCTTCTAGGAAGTCATTAATCTTAGAATCATCACTGGATGAATCCAAATTAGGATTTAAGGCTGTTTTGTCCTTTTTGTCAAACAAATCCTCATCATCACCAGTTACATGCAAGTCTAAGGGATCATTTTGGGGCTCTGTCACACATTCCTCATGTGTCAAGGCATCTTCTCTATCCCAATGTTTAGGTTTTGCAACAATCCTTGAATATGTCTTTTTAATGTCAAGGTCCCTCATTCGCACGGTCAGTTCCTGCATCAACTCAATTATAGACTTTTTTGTAGTCATCTTTTCAATTTTGCTTCTAACAATTGTCAAGGAGAAGCATGGAAATAGACATGCAGGTGCTGGTCACCAACATGCAAAATAGATGTGAACCACTAGAACTAATAAATAGTGCTAAAACTCTAACATGCAACTAAAGAACTTGAGCAAAGTCGGAACTCCAACAGGCTGGCAGGAAAACCAGCTCTGACACCACTCTAATAACCCTCCCTTAATTTTTTCAAAACTTCACAGTTTGTTAGCATTAGCCAAATAATGATAATCAACTGAACAAAGCAACCCTCCACTTTCTGATCACCAAGATCCCAATGTGGGCAAGGTGAGAGCATACAGTGGCAAGGTGTACATTGCATTAATTCAAAGCATCCACTTGTTCAGTAGGGTGAGTGATTATAATGTCCTACCCCCAGTTTTTTTTCTTTTTTCTTGGTTTGCTTGTATTGGGTTTAAAATTTTAAATGTCTATGTAGCTGGTTTTGATTTGATTTTCAAGAACATACATACAGATTGAATATGCTAGTACAAAAAATGCTCACATTTGCTAAATTTTAACAGCAGTTACTGTAAAGTACCCACCCAGGTGGACACTTAACCAATCCAATTGTCTGCCTTATGCTTAAATACTTGGGTTTACAAATTAAAGCTATGCTTGACTTCCTTGATAATTTCTAAACCTTGCCAGGATAGAATGACAGTGCAAATATATATAATCCAATGGCAAATAAAGATAAACTCAAATCAAGGCATCTACATATATATTTGTAGCTAAACATTGTTGGCATAACATCATAGATATACTAATCAGATTTCTTTCCTCTAATTATACAATTCAATCATGCCCAAATATTGAGATATCAAAAGATATAAAAACCTGGTAATGATTGCAGCCAAAAGATGTCTGGTAATGATTGCAGCCAAACTGAAACCAAATGTCTTAGTAGGGCAGGACGCCCACTATAAGTGCATTAACAAGCCAAGAGGCCAATCAGTTTACCTCAGGAAGAACACGCCAGCTTATGGAGTGTGGACAACTTGCTGATAGATGCAGATTTGCACCCTGTAACATGCCTTAATTCTGCCCAGAATTACTGATGCAGCAATTTCATTAACAGCAGACAAGTATCTTAGTAAATTCTACAATAAATACAATAAAACCTTCAAACCCTCATATCCATTGTTGGTAAACCCTTAAATCTGCATCACAATGAAACCACAGGCCATAGGAGAAAGCACTGTAGCGAGTACTGTAGCGTGGCACTGTTCACGTGTTACTGTAGCAACAATTAAATGGTTGAAACCTATTGTAGAATGGCAGCCAAGAACGAATCTCCAAGTCTGCAATTGATCAATCTTCTAACCCTAGATGAAATTCCTCCACTTTGAGCACAATTAGAACTTATGGATGAAGCTCTCCTCAAGCAAACATTCGGCTGATCTCTCACAACCTCAAGATTTGCATAAACACTAAAGAGGGCACATTCTCCAATGCTGGTAATAACTGAAACCCTTGTGTATTTCTACACACAGCTCTCAAATCAAAAAGCACAAGTCCAATCACATCAAGAATGAGAAAGCCTTTGCTTTTTGAGCCTTTAAATAGCCTCACAAAGGAGGTCGACCTCTTTGTTGCATTTAATATTCATTTGAGATCTCCTTTTAGGTTTTTGATAAAGACTTTATATTATCTCCTTATACTTGGGCGCTCAACTAATAAATACAAATGTACTTTAAGTTGTTTTTTAATTGAGGGTCATGGCCCCATTGATTATAAAGTATACTTTACTTTATAATTTAACTTATTATATTAAATTATCATTAAAGTGCCCTTTAATGATAATTAATCATTAATCCTTTAATATTTCACCCAACTATCTGCATATGAGATCAACACTGCAACTGAGGCCTATCCAAGTGCCCTGCTAAAAATAGAAACCCTGACTTTCTCGAAATAGTAACTTACTATTAATAGTAAGTTCAGCCAAACAAAGTCCAACGAAGGCCAAACTTGAACATATACTGAGCTCTAAGAGAAATAACACACTGATCTCTGCCAACGGGGACTCTCTAACCATCTGAGTTAGCCTACGAGGGCCAAGAATAGGCTAAACCATCCACAGTCATGATCACGCTAAAAAGGGGACATTACAGCTACCAACATTTCATTTGCATTGATAACAAGCCCAAAATAGGTAAGAAATATTGCACAAGCTAACCTGTATTAAATTTGTAGAAGTGATTTCAAAGTCCAATATGCTGATGAAACTACTATGTTCATGAAATTCACACCTAGAAATGGAAACACAAAATCTGAGATAAAGTTTGACTCCAGCAAGAAGTAACTTAACTGCCCTTCAGAAATATGCCACACTTCTTCAGTCAGCTCACATACAGCCAGAAAGAGCACAGACCAGGTAAAGGTAAAATTTGTTTTCAGTCTTAAATAAGTTGATTGAAGATATTCAGTCATAATCATCAGCCAACATCCCATGGATAGAGGTCACTTTACACATCTACAATCTACAGGAGAGTGTTGCTTGAATGTACAGTCGCTTCTATCTGAAAATAGCAGCTTAAATCCAACCTGAGAGTTCCCACAACCTTGTTTGACTCACTACTTTCCTTACTTGGCCAATGAAGACTTGAATATTCACTTAAGGAAGTCAAATTGCTCAACACCTCGTTCCCAAACTCGCATTCCACACCTTGTTGGAGGTTCTATACGGCAGTCCAAAATCCATGATTCCACCTATGAATTTGGTTTGCAGCCCAAGCTCTATTTCTTGTGGTCTATTTTGTTTGCATCACTAAGGAAAGACCATTGAAAGAATACCCACAACCACAAATTGCTTCCTTCAAACCTTTCGAATGAAATAAAGTGGTATGGCTGAGTTGGGTTGTACGAACCAACAGGAGTGTACAGTCTCTAATTGAAAATTATTGTATACTTTAACTGCCCCGACATCATAATATGGATTGCCCAACCAATGAATAAAGGTTAAGCTAATACCCACAACCAAATATTAATCCATTCACCCAATATAAGCAAAATATGGGGTACGGCAGAGCACCTGTATGGCATGAGTACAGCCAAACTCAGAAAAAAGACAAGGAAACATTCACCTATTTTAATGGCCCAAGATTCATTGCCCAAGAAAGAAATTAAACATTTTACAATACCCATTACAAATAAAGGCTCCAATCACCAACATCGAATCAAATATAAGATCCAGAGTTACACCCTGTATGGCTTTGTAATTGTATGGCCAGCCCACAATATTTCAATTCAACCTCAAACTTTAATTTTAATGTTCAGAAAGGATTGCCCAACTAAAATATTAAATTTAAATCAATACCCACAATTGTTTTCTGCTCAAAACTTCATATACAATCTCAAACCTGGAACTATACGGTCGTGACTGGCAAATTTATATCTTCGGCAATTTCTCGAAACAACACCCAGGAGACATCTCTCAGCCTCAAAGATGCTAGGCTTAATGGAGGTTTTCATCCCCACTAAGTTCAGTAAATAAAAATCAAAAATTCCTCCTCAGTAAAATCCAACATAACCAAAAAAAAGAAAACTCCCTTGCTTTTCCTTCTTTTCCAGAAGTAACTAAACCTCTTTTTTTGAAATTACCTTTTTACTTATTCTTTTAATTTAAAAATTCATTTCACTTTAAACACACCAAAAAATACTTTATTCATCCCTTTTCTAAAAACTCACCTTATAACTCCCTTTCTGCAACAATTAATTTAACGCTAAATTAAATATTAATTTTATCTTAGGAACTTAAGCATTAAATTAATTAAACATTTATCGTCATATTTTGAGAGGGGACATTACAGTGATAATCAAAACCAACTGAAAGCAAATACCTTCCATTTTTTGATCACCCAGATCCCAATGTGGGCAAGGTGAGAGCATATAGTGGTAAGTCTTAGAACTATGTGCTTCTAAAGTAAATCACTTCTTCAATGGGATGAGTATTTAATCTCAAGAGCATGAAATGAAACCTTCACTTATTCAGCGGCAATTACAACTATGCAAGAAAGCACTTCGTGGCAAGCTGACCAAGCTAAAGAAAGATCCTCTACTTATTCAGCTGGCATAACATGAAAGTGATGTAAATTCATCTGTTTGTTCAGCAGGCATAACATGAAAGTAAGAAAGCTCAACCGCTTATTCAGCAAGAGCACCACTTATTTAGTGTGGTAAGCATTCAAGTCAACAAAAGCCAAATTGCTGATTGGTACTACCAATTCAGTGTTACAATGAGTGCTCAATACATAGATACAATAGCAAATTATGAGATAATCAAGTCAATATGATAGCCCACTGAGTCAGTGATCAATCCCTGCAACATAAGAGCAATTAGGAATCACAAAACATGAAAGAATGAAAGTGTATCAGGTCTGATATGACTGCCGCAGCAGTCTGATACACCCAACCAGCAAGCTCCCAAATGGCACAACTACCAAGGAACACCTCCCAAATCAGCCAGTGACTTCACCAAACAGATTGCAATGGAAAATAGGAGCCTAAGCGCCACCAATGAGACATCCAAAGGCTGCAATCATATCATGATAACTTTTAAACCTCAAATTGTCTTCAATCAGCAGTAGTACGGCCTTGGAAGTGGGCGATCTGCCTCTAGAAAATTCAGTTCACCATAAATTCTGAAAATTGGTGCATAGGGTCGCCCAGGGTAGAGAAGATTGGCGCAATACCCAGAATCAGATCTTCGTTGCTTCAATTTGTTGTTCACAAAATGGTATGGCCTAGGAGGTGTAAAAAGGGCATGACCAACAAGAGGTAACTCTAAAAAATCTCCTCCAATCACTCCAGAAACTCTGCAAGATTAGCTAACACACCAAATACATAACTAGAAAACATCAAATGAAGCCAAAACTGAAAGCAAACTGAAATTCCTTCACCAATAAGCCCCAATGGTGACTCCTGATCCTCCAATGAAGCCACACCCACATCCAGCCAGGGAGTATCTTTCAACCTGAAATATGCTAACCAAATTTTTGCCACAATTTTACACATTCACCAACACTTAGTCAACTTGATTAGCATTAGCGCCCAAACCAAAAACACTATCAAAACAACTCTAACCAAGAATGCGCCCTAAAACCACTTAAGGAAGAGGGGCGGGCATATGGTCAGAGGATCCCTAGGATCCAAACTTGATACAGAAATAGAATGCAACTGAAACTGAAGATAAAACTCAATGCCAAGAATGTGCACTCAAGATCCCATTGAGGGCGAGGTGCTAACATATGGCAGAGTACTTATTACAAATTGAAAGTAAACTTAGGCAGATAACCAGCCATGAAGATTCAAACTATCTAATTCATCCGCTGCGGCGGGCATCCACTTAAGAGTGGGAATTCTCCACTTTTCAGTGGGTACAATGAGAGATACAAGCTTATTCTCCACACTGGCGGTAAACCATCCAGGGGTACTTAATGTGAGAAATAAGAAATAATTGCAGCAATAAAGAACTGGAACAGTACTACTGTTTACAATCTTACAATATAGAAAGAGAGCTGTAATTTACATGAGTATTACAATGATTTCAAAGCATCAAGATACTAGATGATTCCATGATAAATATTAACAATTATTGATGAAGAAAGGACTGAAAATTCAAACTGAAACAAGTCTGATATAAATCTGCAATTCTGGAAATGAATAACCAGCGACTATAAGAATCAATTAAATGCTCATAACTTCACCAAAATACCTCCGAATGGCGTGAAAAGAAGTGCAATGAACCTCTAGAAGATAGGCGCCCGTGACAGGATGAAGAAACAGCCTCAAAATTCATTCATTAATTTAATGGCACAATTCCCAATGCACTCAAGATGGTACGGCCCTTGAGAAGGGCGATTTTGCTAGAATAAAATAAAGACTTCAAAATCAAATCTAGAAATTACTAGAGAGGGTCGCCATCACCTTAGAATTGATATTCTTGAATGCCCAAAACAAGATTAAAATCATACAAGGAGCAGGTTACAAAATCGACCTTCAACTATGTAGAAACCAGCAACATGAAATCTAGAAAAAACTCAAAAATGCAACAACTGTGAAGCTCAATCTGCTAGTCCGATTTGAGAAGCAGCAAAATAGCCAACTAGGTGTTATCTTTCAAACACGAAATTGGACAAGAGGCTAGGAGGTAAGCTTTCCTCGAAGCTAAAAACACAATGTCATTCCGACAGCATAACGATAGCATAAGTTCATGGATGTCAATTGCTGGAGCAAAGCTTCATTTTTAAAGAGAAGAAGAAAACTCTTCAATTCCCCTTCAAGGCACGCCAACAGTCACAGAGGAAACTCTTCAAATTTCCAAATTACATAATTCTTCTCAAAGTGGCGTCCCACTTTTCAAGGCAATAAAACAAATTTTAAAAAATAATTAAACTCCTCATGAGGGCGTACCCCTTCGTGACCCACCTTTAAACACAACTTAAGTTATTTTACTAGGCCAAGGGGATCAACTGAATAATAAAACATTATTGCCTTGAAATGAGCTATTTCACCAACAACTGCTTTTGAAAGCCAAAACTTAAACACAAGCAGTTAACTGAAAAGATGAACTGAAGGCTGACAATTGAACCACTACCAAAAATTAGTATTTACTAAAAATAGTAAACACCTAGAAAAGCCACAAACCTCCAAGCAAGGAAACCCTAATTTCCTCTCAACGAGCCTACGGGCCTCCGGAATAGGCTAATGAGCAACTGAACTGATCACTGACAAGGGGACATTACACAACCCCGAAACCAGAAGCAACTTTGAAGGTTTTCGTCTCCAAAGCCCGTGAAGGATTCAATCCTCACTCCATCAGCAGTTCATTATTAGAAGATCGCATAATCAAAATGAGAGCACAATGGGCCTTATATAGAAATTAGGGCTCCAATCTCGAAATACCTTTTCCCTCCAAATGGGATGCTGCCCTTTTGAGAAGATGAAATATTTAATTTTATTTTCATTTATCCCTCCATTTGGGCATCCAACTTAGGAAATATAGTTTCCCCTTTTTAAAACAACTCTAAGTTGTTAAGTCTAGACATGGGGTACAAGGGGTCAAATAATAACTTTATAACTTAAGTCATAAAATTAACCTTTTTTGAGGACTTACGTAATGATGGACAAATAATATGCCAAAGTTAACAAAACTCACCACTGAAACTACCAACCTTGCCAGAACTAGAAACCCTGCTCTAAACTACTGTCGAGACCCATCACCAAAAATAGCACTTACTAAAAATAGAAAATGTGTCCAAACTCCATATAAGCCCAAACTGAGGTGCACTAAAACTTACAGAAATAGGAAGTGCTAAAAATAGATATTGTTAAAAATAGCAATAGTGCCCACCAAGGATCTTAGAACACCCAAAAAAACCCAGAAAACCCTTTGGCAACCCTCTGCAAATACACCCTGAAAATGCTGGCAATAATCCTCCAAGAATCCTGGTATCCCCTAAACTCCTCTACTTAACCTACGCAACTCTGGAAATAGGCTAACGATCACTAGAAAGCTTAGGACTGAAAAGGGGACATTACACAAACATCGGTGGTAAGCTATTAATAATCAAAATGAACATATCATTTTCATCCACCAGATTGTTGACAATGGAGAGTTATGCCTTAGGTTTCATCATAAGTGAATGTTATGGTAATGACCCACCCTCAACCAACATTGTGGGAAAAATCAAATCTTTCAAAAATATTTTTATCTTTTTAGAAGTTTGATATTTGTTTTAAAAACTCTCTAAAAGATCACTAATCAAAGTGGTATTTTGAACAATTGGGACCAAGTCATCAAGAATAGACTATTTTAACAAGCCTTTTTTATGACGATTATCAAAATCTACAAGATTTTAAGTCAATATACTTTGTATTTTTATACTCAACTATTGTGAATATTTTTGACTTCAAAATACTTCAAAATATTTAACATTAAAGTTTTGGCTCGTCAAATTTTGGGCTTTGCGAAAAATCTGATTTTATCTATTGGCCATGACTACTCAACCTAGGGTTTACTAATAGTTTTCAAATGGAAATGTGCTTGAATAATTTTCCCAAAAAATGTAGGAAATTATAGCAAAGGATTGAAAAACTTAGTACCCAAAAAAAAAAAAAAATCAATATTGGAAATTTAGTAAGTTTTGCACAAGCAACTTCCATAGGCAATTTACCTTTCAATACTTTAGCAGTTAACCCTGCACTTTGACAATCCACTTTTACAATTTTTGATGGTCAAATTTGTTTACTTTTTGACAGGTTGGCCCCTGCATTTTTTGACAAAAAGCTTCTACACTTTTTGACAAGTCAGCCGCTGCACTTTTTGACAGTCAATTTTCTTCACATTTTGATACATTGGCCACTTGACATTCAACTTTCTTCACTTTTTGATAGGTTAGCTTGTGCACTTTGACAGTCAACTTTTGAAAGACCTAGATGGCTTGTTTGATAGATCTTAACAAAGACAGTGAACCTTAACAGCAACACAGAAAACAATTTAAAGTGATTTGATAGTGATTTGGCAAACTTCTTTTGACAACAATTCTCCTTTATCCCTTCAATCTTCTTCTCCATCAAAATAGTCTAGCATACCCTTCTAGAGCTTCCTCACTCTTATTTAGTGTACCCTTCCTAGGGCATCCTCACTCAAATACCAAAGCATAGTGTTTGAGAGAACTGGATGGCATAAACTTCAATGAGTCTATGCTTGTCTTCATTATTGTATGCTAAAGTTACATGGTAGTTGTAACTTAATTGTAAGTTACATTTTGGACATAGCTAATGTGGTGGTATTACATCATTAACATATCTAATGTGGTGTTATTACATCATTAACATAAACAATAAATGCTCCCCCTTTAAAATGTTACGAGGTAAAAGTTGAAAGAAATAAATCTGCATATTGTATGGAAACCTCCCCCTAAAAAGTTTGTAAAATTGAATTTTGATGGTGCCTCTCATGGAAATACAAGCAATGCAGTTGTTGGTTTCATTTTTAGAAGAGATGGTGATAGCTTTATTCATGAAGGATCTCGTTTTAGGGGAGTTATGACCAACAATGAAGCAGAATGGAAAGGTGTAAAATTGGGTATGGTTGCAGCATTTTCTATAGGGGTGCATAATTTGGTTGCAAAAGGTGATCCCATGGTGGTTATCAATGCTTTTAGAAAGCGTTCAAGTCCTAACTGGCAGCTAAGTAGATATGCCGAAGAGAGAATTGCTTCGCATACTAAGTAGTGATTTACCAACCTTGCCAAATAGCAGAATATACAACTGATTTTCTAGTGAATTTTACATCTTCATGAGATGGAATAGATACCTTTTTATCTTATAAGCCCCTGCATTTGACTTAATTTCTCTTTAATTATCGACTTATGGGTTACATTTTTGTGATGGGGCTTAATTATTATTGGAGTTTTGAATTTATTGTTTGTATTGGGTGGCTTAAGCTCTAACGTGTGCCCTAGTTCTATTCTTTAATAGGTGGGAGCCCTTTTTTAATCAATCTTTGAGATAGCTTTGATTGATAGTGTTGCATTGGAGGAGGTGGCTTTTTGTTGGGTAGCTGCTCAATGTGTTGTGAACATGTAGTCTTTGGGTGAAGCTCAAAATAGTGGGTGGAATGGTTTAATGAATGGATTCCCTTTGAACCCAAGACCAATATAGGAAAAGCATAGTCTCAAATAATCATTAGTCCTCTATTTTCAATTGCAATGATCCTATCATAGTGAGGCTTATTAAGTTAGTTCTTGGTGAGGAGGTATGGGTTTAAACGGTCCATTGAGGTCCAAAGCTTCAATACAAGAAGACATCATCTCCAAACTGATTTTGTTTGACCAAGGTATCTCAAAGGATATAGCTTCTCTTTCTACTTCCAAATCATTTTGATAGAATGTTTGTGCTGCCCTCAACTCCAAAGATGGAAGTGAAGGGTGAGGGGTGAGGACATAGCCATTAGGGAGAGCTCTTAGGTCCCTCCCAAAGGCGATGTTATTGGTAGTGGCTGAAAATGAGTAAATGAAGATTATGCAAAGAGAGTTGCAAGTTTTGAGGATATATTGTATAGATATAGGCAAGGGGCCAGTAGTCTTGTGGTGACTTACAATAAAGGTCACCTTGAGATGACCAATAACCACACCATCTCAATATTCTATGGTAACAAAGTGTCTATGTCATAGTTAAGGAAAGAGGTTCTCCATGGTGTTTGACTCCTATCACTAGATCTTGTTGTCGAGTGAAATGACCCCTAACTAAAATATTCATATAAATTGCTAAAATCTAGAATAATGCAATAAAATTCAACCATAACATTTTTACAAAATACTTAGATCTAAAATGCCCATCTAAAATAAACATATTGACACATGTAAACTGGTTGGAACAAAGTATTTCATTCAATGATTACAAGATTTGATGCCTCAATTGTTTGCTAATTACAAACATTACAATGATCACAAACATATTAAGAAAAATATTTTGAATGTTGAAAAGCCCAAATACTGAAATAAACTAAGTCTGAAGTGCAGATGCAACCTTCATGTGAAGTTGCCTTTAGGAATCCAAAGGGGACTAATCCTCTAAACTCCAAGAAACCAATGGGTTTTCGTCCATTAATCTCCACAATCAAAGGATTTTCATCATCATATCCAACATGTAAACACAAGTGCTCAACTCTGCAATTTTGAGTTTGTTCGCATGATATCCAAAGATGATCCAAATTGATGAAATTGCCCACCTTATATAGAGGTTGGGGGCCTAGCATGGGCCCACTCATTTTGAGAGTTGTTTGAAAGTTTTTTGCCATTTTACATTCAATTTTGAGCATATTAAAGGCCTCCCTTTTCGGGCTTGATGATCAAGGAATGCCTTTGTTGACAACAAAGTTCTATGAAAGAGAACTAGTTGGAACAAAGTATTTCATTCAATGATTACAAGATTTATATTATGATAATAATATTTAAATTGCTAGTATTTATATTTTAATATTCACAATATTATATTTGATAAGTATAATTATAATATTATCTTGTGATAATCATAATTATAATAATATTAAATTATTAATATTTCTTTTTATAATTATAATATATATATTTTGTTATTTATCTTATTTAGTCATTCCAATTCTTTATGTCGTAGTGTTACAATTTCGGGATAATGACAGTCCACCCCGCCCAAGATTGCTTGCCCTCAAGTAATCACAATTCAAAACATCTTTTCACTCATATATCATCTTGTCTCAATTCATAGGTAATGTTATATCCTTATACATTTCCCAGATAGTTCTCCCATGAAAGATATAAGGCAAAAAGACGTACCAATAAGCAATTATCAACCATAATCATTTCATAGAAGGATTTAAATTCATAGATTATCATCCAATTCTTGCCATATCTTCCAGATCAATTGGACGTTATTACTCCTTTTGACATATCAGGGGGTAGTCATTACAAGAGACAGATATATATGTGTGTTCCAATGCTGCTCACCTTTTCAATAAATGAAATGTAGGAAGTTTCTACAAATGATGCAAAATGATTCTCTTCTACAAATGCATAGAAGTCCAATATGAATACTTACCAGCTCCTCCCAAGATTCTTTGACTTCTTCTTTTGCATATGCAAAGCCATATCCAGGTAAATCAACCAAGCACAGCTTGGATCCAAGCTTAAAAAAATTAATAGTCTGCAATAACCAGTACCTCAAATGAACAAATGATACCAACTCAAAGAAAACTCATAGAATTCAGTAGTGTATAAACCATAGTAAAAAGCTGTGTGTACCTGAGTCAGACCAGGTTTATCTGATGTTCTCACAACACCCCATTGCCTGGTTAGAGCATTCAGCAACGAGGATTTACCCACATTTGACCTTCCTAAACAAACCAAAAGGCAGAACTTATTCTCTTTGTGTTTCCATCATAAATTAACTTATTAAAATTTCTCACTGTACTGTTTAAAGCCACAATAAAATTGTTAAAAATATGAATATCTTTAAAAAAAAAAATAATGAAGCAATGCAGCAAAATTGAAAATAATCTTCATAGAAAGGCATAGTCTCAAAGTACAGAACAGGATTTATTTGTCATATTAGAGTAAAACTATACAGAATTTCATGTACCAGCATTACCACCCAGCTATACAATAATTGAAGTCGTAATAAAACCAATACTTGTTTCAATAACCATAACATAGTTTTGGCATGCTTCACGTGATTATCAAGGCTTACATAAATTATCATCCTTTAGTGTCAAAGGTGTGGCTTTTATGAAAAATGCAATCAACAAAGGTCAACCCAACATATCAAATACAAAAAAAATTGCCATTCTATGCATTTCAAAACAACAGCTCCAACCACTCTAAAAATGTGCTAAGAGCAATCAATCCTTGCAAAACAGCAGATTTTCAAAACTAGATTTGCATGTTGAAATATATAGGGCTCTGAATTTCTTTCATCACATTAAAAAAAAGTGTTAACAACTTATCATCAAAAGGCAAAGTTACATAATTGTTAAACAAAGGTAGCTAATGTCATAAACACAAAAAAATCTAGCTGCAATTTGTGAATTTTCATGACGTACAATTTCACCAGATGATGAGCAAATCTGCCCGAAATGTGTTTCACATGATTATGAAATGCTTAGAAGATGGATGTTGCCTTTTGCTAAGTAAAAATTATATCAGTTCATGACTAATGCCAAAAGATATACAAAATGATGTGCAGGTAATTTGCATTTCCCCAATGACCTACAAAATTTTAGTAAGTTATAGCATGCATACCCATCTAACATCATAATTTGTAAATTGAGAAGAAATTTCAAAGATTAGGATACTGCCACAGTAATACTCATAGACATATATATAGGATTCTTTTGTAAAGCCCACCCATGAGTGATTCCTTCCATGTCCTGATTTCTTAGTAATGCTTATGTTTAGCTTGATTCCAGCAATTGTTGGGTAGATGGATTATCTATGATGTTGTATTCATTGTATTCTGACATGAGATGTCTATGATTACATAGGTGTTGACCCATAGTTGGTATTAATTATTGGTTCATGATATGTCTATGATTACATTTGGAGCCATGCTTGGCTATAATGTCATTTTGTGAGTTGTATGAGTTTGACTAGAATATCACTTGTACATTGTATTGTAAAAGACTAATTGTGATTAGTGCTTTGTGTTACACCATAATTGCGATTATGTAGATAGAGATGTTAGGTGTGATTATCATGCTTTGAGATGTTTTATGTACCTTGATTTTCATGTACAAGAACATGTTGATATATTGGCGTAATTGTGCTTCAACTATGATCTCTGTTATTGGATTTAATGTGTGGATTGAGTGTATAGGACTTATACAGGTGCAGGGCCAATGGAAAGGTATGTGGAGAAGAATGTCATGGATATCACTTACTGTCTCACTTCACTATTTGGAATTTTGAAACCTCGTTTTGTGTGTTGACAAGTTTGCCTAATCTCTATGATCTAGTAGGAGACATTGAAGCTCTCATGAGTGTGTTTTCTCACATCCTCTTAGTTGTTTTCTCGTATATGTGAGTTTTGGATGATTTCCACACTCCTAGAGAAAGTTGGAATGTAATGAACCGGACCAATTTTTTTTTGTTTTTTATAAAAGATTACAATGCAACATGCACCCGTTAAGGTTAGCATAAACCAAAACGATGCAGAAAGTAACTCTAACCTGAATGTACACCAGGATCTCGATGCGGGCAAGGTGTGAGCATTGGTCAGAGGATCTCAAAGTAAATGCTGAACAAGAACTCTAACCAGAGATGCGCCGGCGAACGACAAGCATTCGGTCAGAGGATCCCTATCTATTGCAATACTGAAAGAGCTCAACACCAAGTATGTGCTACTCAATCCGTGATGGATAAGAGGCGACCATATGGTGGAGACTTAGGAAATTACAATGCAAGAAAGTAAAGGCGGCAAGCCAGCCTCTTCCACTTATTCAGTGGGCAGTACAAGTAAATACCAAATGAGAGGAGAGAATTGCTGACAGTACTACTGTTCAGCTTACAATAAATTAGAGAGTTTGTCAATATCTTAAGATTAGAATCCTTTCGAAGCTATATCAAATTAAGAACTCCCTTTCACACTCCCAAGCTCACTGAATATCAACTCCTCACACACCAATGAACTTTCTCAAATCTGATGTGACTGTTTTTGACAGAAATGATACAGAACAGCAGCATGAAAACTCATTAAAATGCACATAACTCACTCTAAACACATCCTATTGACGAAAGATCAAATGCAGATTACTATACTGATGCAGGCGCCCAAGATGCAATCCCTAAACCACTCAAAACAAGCCTTATTTATTTTTGCACAAACTCCAATGTACCTCAAGATGGTACGGCCCAGCTGCAAGGGCGAATTTCCTTTATAAAATCAAAGAGACATAATAAAAATCTGGAAACTGGCAAGCATGGTCGCCCTTCATAAACAGATTGAAAGATCCAATACCCAGAATGATAACATTTTTATTTCATGAGCTATGAGCGATTCTTACATTCCCAAATGACATTCAGCAACATCAAAATATGACAGAAAATGTAAACTAGAACTCCAACAATGCAATTACTCAACTAGAAATGCAATTCAAACCTAATACAAGCTAACCTCTCAACTAGTTGCTATCTTTCAAGCAAGAAGATGAGCCAATGCTAGGAGGTGTGCTTTCCTCGAAGCGAGTGCCTGAATACAATCCAGCAGCATAACGGTGTAGTAGACAGAAGATGCCAAATGAAGAGCTGAGGCCTGATTATATAGACGAGAGAGAAACATCTAGAAGCTTCCAAGGGCGCCCAAACCCTAATTTCAAATTCACCTTTTCCCTCCAAAAGATGGCGTCCATTTTCAACAATAAAACATTTCACTTTTTAAAATAAAATAATCTTCTCAAAAGGGCGTCCCACTTTACTTGTCTCAATACTTGACATTTTAAAATTATAATTCATCTCCTTATGACGCTAAGACCCTCAACGTCCCCTTTTTTAAAACAACTTAAAGTTGCACTGCTAGACCAAGGGGTATAATATTAAAATAATAATATTATAATGAAATTACTTATCTCTCCCAGAAAAATGCGCCCAAGGCCAAGAACTGAAGTGCCAGCTGAACAACTGAAGAAGTGACCCAACTGAACTGTACTCGAACTGTCCACTGCCAGAAATAGAATTTACTAAAAATAGTAAATTCGCGAAGTTGCCCGAAATGCCAAACTGAACACACCACTGCGAAGCTCTCTGAAAACCCAGAAAGAATCCGCAGTCAGAAACCCAAACTCCAAGCAACAACCACCTCAAAACTTGGAAACCCTAATTTCACCATCCGCACAGCCTACGGGTCTCCGGAATAGGCCAACGGTCAACAGAAACGATCACTGCTGAGAAGGGGACATTACAGTCCGCCCTCCCCAAGATTGCTTGCCCTCAAGCAATCGCAAGTCTGGATGCTGTAGAATCTCCTCATCCTCCCAAGTAGCATCCTCCAATGGTAAATTCTTCCACTTTACCAAATACTCTTTGATTGTTCTCCTCCTCAAGGAACGCTCTCTGAAATCAATAATCTGTTCTGGAACCAAAGTCAACTGCCCTTCTTCATCCAAAGGAGGTAACTGTGATGAAGCCACAACGTTGTGTCCAAGTGCCTTTTTGAGGCGAGACACATGGAAGACATTGTGGACCTTACTACTCGAAGGTAGTTCCAACTCATAGGCCACCGCTCCAACCTTCCTAACAACCTTGAATGGTCCATAGAAGCGTGGTTTCAGCTTCTCAGCTCCACTCTTCTTAAGTGTAGACTGTCTGTAGGGCTGAAGCCGAAGATATACCATGTCACCAACATCAAATGAGCGCTCAACACGCTGCTGATCAGCGTACATCTTTTGCTGATTTTGTGCCATTTGAAGGTTGTCTTTCAAAGATTTCAAAACATCTTGGCTCTGCTGCAACCAATCCTTGGCTTGAGGAGCCTTGCTATCGCCAAACACCAAATCAGCAAAGCTTGGAGCCTCGTAACCATAGAGGGCCATGAATGGAGACATCTTTATTGACATGTGGAAAGATGAATTGTAGCAATATTCTCCCAAGTGGAGCCATTTTACCCATGCTCTTTGCTGTTCTGAGACATAATTTCTGAGATAGCCCTCCAACCATTTGTTCACAATCTCCGTTTGACCATCCGTTTGTGGGTGATAGCTAGTGCTTGGAGTAAGCACTGTACCACTCATCCTAAAAATTTCCTGCCAAAAGGTGCTTAGGAACTTGCTGTCCCTATCACTCACAATATTTTTAGGCAACCCATGCAGTCTAAACACTTCATGGAAGAACAAATCTGCAACTTGAGCTGCTGTAAATGTGCTTGTGATGGCAAAGAAATGAGAGAATTTGGTCAATCTGTCCACTACAACATAAATACAGTCTTTGCCTTGAGCCCTAGGCAACCCGGTGATGAAATCCATAGAAATACTCTCCCATTTTTGATTTGGAATGGGAAGTGGCTGCAGTAGACCAGCTGGAAGAGAGTGCTCATTTTTATTCATTTGACAAGTACTACACTCCTTGATGTGACGCTGAACATCATCTTTCAACCCCTTCCAAGAGAATCTCTCTCGAATCTGCTTGTATGTCTTGAAGTACCCTTGATGACCAGCAAGTGGACTGTCATGGAAAGTCACCAAAATCTTCTTCTTAAGTTTAGAATCAGCCACCAAGAAGATTCTTCCCTTGTAGTGGATCAACCCATCAACTACCTTGTACCTTTCATCATGAAAAGTACCTTCAATAACGCTGGTTGCAAACTGATTTTTGGCATAATCAGCAAGCAACAACTCCTTCCAATCAGCATTAAGCTCACACAATGAGCTCAAGTGAGGCCTTCTAGACAAGGCATCAGCCACAACGTTATTCTTCCCTTTGACATACTCAATATCAAAATCGTAAGCTTGTAGCTTACTCACCCACTTCTGTTGTCTCTCATTCAAATCCTTCTGATGCATAAAGTGCTTGAGACTGTTGTGATCAGTCTTGACCACGAATTTACTTCCCACCAGATATTGTCTGAACTTGGCTAATGCATGCATGATTGCAAGCATTTCCTTGTCATAGATAGAATAGGTCCTTTCAACCCCTCTTAATTTTCTGCTTTCAAATACAATTGGATGCTTCTCTTGCATCAAAACAGCCCCAATACCTTCTCCTGATGCATCACACTGTAACTCAAAGGGTTTGGAGAAATCTGGTATGGCCAATACAGGACAAGAACTCATGATTTTCTTGAACTTATCAAACACACTTTGAGCTTTTTCTGACCACATGAAAGCCCCCTTTTTAGTGAGGTCAGTAAGAGGAGCAGCACTTTGAGAATACCCCTTTACGAACCTTCTATAGAAGCCACAAAGACCCAAGAATCCCTTCAAATGAGTCAGATTTTCTGGAGGTGGCCAATCTACTATAGCCTTGATCTTTTCTGGATCAACCTTCACCCCTTCAGCGCTGATTATGTGGCCAAGGTAGAGCAGCTCCTTCATTCCAAATTCACATTTGGACTCTTTTGCAAACAAACTTTCTGATTCAAGAATGCTAAGCACTTCCTCCAAGTGCTTGAGATGTTCCTCCCACGTCTTGCTGAAGATGAGAATATCATCAAAGAAAATTAACACAAATTTCCTCAACTGTTTCTGGAAGACTCTGTTCATGCAAGACTGGAAAGTGGCTGGAGCATTAGTCAAGCCAAAGGGCATGACTAGGAACTCGAAATGACCATAGTGGCATCTGAATGCCGTCTTCTCAACATCTGAGCCCCTCATCCGGATTTGATAGTAACCCGATCTCAAATCAATTTTGGAGAAGAATTTAGCACCATGTAGCTCATCAATGAGCTCATCGATCCGAGGAATAGGATACCGATTTTTTATTGTGCTTTGATTCAAGGCACGATAATCTACACACATGCGGATGGTGCCGTCTTTCTTCTTCACAAGAACCACAGCTGAAGCAAAGGGACTCTTGCTAGGGCGAATGAAGCCCATCTCCAGGAGTTCTCTTATGTTCTTCTCAATTTCATCCTTCTGCTTCTTAGGATATCTATACGGTGTTGTAATGACTGGTTTGGCCCCTTCCTTAAGTTCAATAACATGCTCAGCACCTCTTTCTGGTGGTGGCCCAGGTGGTAGATCAGCAAACACCTTACTCCTTTTGGTGAGTATGGATTGAATATCAGGAGGATATTCCCTCTTGGTCTCAACTGGACTGGCAGGAAGAACCATGCATTCCGCAGCCCACTCCACTTGGTCATGTCTAATCAGCCTTTCCATCCTTTTGAAAGAAACTATACGAGGACCACCATTAGACATTCCTCTCAAAACAACTCTCTTACCATCAGATTGGAACTTGAGCTCCATGGTTTGTAGGTTGAGAGAGATTTCACCAAGTGAGCGTAACCATTGTATGCCCAAGACTGCATCTGTGTCACCAATAGTAACCACATAGAAGTCATCTTTGACTTCATAGTTTCCCAACTGCAAGGACATGTTAGGAACTCTTCGTGTGCATGAAATGTGAAACCCATCAGCCACCATGACTTTGAAGCCTTCAAATTCTTCAGTTTTGAGACCTCTCTTTGCAACCACACCTTCATCAATGAAGTTATGCGTTGCACCAGTATCAATTAATGCAACAATACGATGGCCTCCAACTCCACCACGAACCTTGAAAGATTCGTTCTTTTGGAAACTAGAGAGTTGGGCAATAGGGCCCCCAACTCCTTGCTCATGATCGGACTCTTCTGTGGCTCTTTCATCCTCGCTGTCCCCGAAATAAGACTGCTGATCAGACATATCATATGCTGATTCATAATCAGAATAGGTTCCCATTTGATTATAACGCCCTCTTCCAGGACATCTATGGCCTTTAGTCCAAGGCTCTAAACATGTGTAACACTTGCCCTCCTTTCTGAGCTGTTCACGTTGCTCTTCAGTCAATTTAGGTGGGAACTTCTTGTGCTGATTAGAAGAATGTCTTTTATCCTTATCCCTCTTATGGCCAAAAGGCTTAGGCGGAAATTTAGGCCTAGGGGCTGATAACTCCATACTACGAGCCTTCTTGATTGCCTCATCAAGACTTGGTGGATCGAAAGCTTTAACCCATCCTTTCAAGGGTTCAACCAAACCTTCAGAAAACAACACAACCAATCTTCTTTCGGTGATGTTGGGCACCATCACAGAAAGTCTCTGGAAATCAGCAATGTAAGAATCCAAGGAGCCATGCTGTTTGAGTTGTGCAAGCTCGCGAAACCTTACTTCAGGATCCTTAGTGTCGAACCTTTCAATCAGCTTGTTGGTGAATTCTCCATAGGTTCGAATAAGGTTATGGCCAAGAGTGACCAAACCATGGTACCACCACTCATGGGCAGCTCCCTCCAAATGAAGCGTTGCAAACTTGATGGCATCTTCTTCTGGCATGGGACGAAGTGAAAGGTAGTTGTCTAACTTCTGAACCCATGATCTTGCTGAACACGTATCACTTCCATCGAAGTGAGCCAATGTTACCTTTCCTAAGGCTTGATGAAAATCTGTTCTAGGAGCCATATAAGCTCGGTTATCAACTCTTCTTCCGTGTCTTCTGTCCCTCTGATTCAAGAATTGATCAAAGGACCATTGGTTCCTAAGATCAGGAGGTAGGGTAGCATACTCCATATAGGCTTGTCTGGCATCGTCTACCAAGGGAATGGGAGCTTCAACTGGTTGTTCTTCTCTTGGAGTGAATGTAGGAAAGAGCGGTCTAGAGGCTGATCCGCTAGAGATGGCATCATGCTGTCCAATAGTTCTACTACCTCCATTACCATTGTTTCCATTATTCCCATTGTTTCCATTGACACCACTGCTTTCTCCTGTAGCATGGTTTTGATTCGGAATATGGTTCTGAGTAGCTTGCTGATCCATTTTAGCAAGTAATCGAGACATCATCTCAATCATCCCATCAAATTTCTTTTCCATCCTTGCATCCTTCTCTTCCATGGCTGTCCTAAGATTGTCTGACATGTTCTCAACTGTTTTACCCGTATCCACAGCTAACCCTGTTTCTCTCAAAGCCTCTGAAAAAGTATCTGCTTCTGGCACTGACGGAAGCTGTATCTGTTGTCTTCTGGCCTGACCTCTGGTGAAGTATCTGCAATCACTGTCACTCATCTGACCACTGAATCACTGTTGGGCACAGGTTGGCAGAATCATGGCTCTGATACCACTGTAATGAACCGGACCAATTTTTTTTTTGTTTTTCATAAAGATTACAATGCAACGCACCCGTTAAGGTTAGCATAAACCAAACGATGCAGAAAGTAACTCTAACCAGAATGTACACCAGGATCGATGCGGGCAAGGTGTGAGCATTGGTCAGAGGATCTCAAAGTAAATGCTGAACAAGAACTCTAACCAGAGATGCGCCGGCGAACGCGAGCATTCGGTCAGAGGATCCCTATCTATTGCAATACTGAAAGAGCTCAACACCAAGTATGTGCTACTCAATCCGTGATGGATAAGAGGCGACCATATGGCGGAGACTTAGGAAATTACAATGCAAGAAAGTAAAGGCGGCAAGCCAGCCTCTTCCACTTATTCAGTGGGCAGTACAAGTAAATACCAAATGAGAGGAGAGAATTGCTGACAGTACTACTGTTCAGCTTACAATAAATTAGAGAGTTTGTCAATATCTTAAGATTAGAATCCTTTGGCTATATCAAATTAAGAACTCCCTTTCACACTCCCAAGCTCACTGAATATCAACTCCTCACACACTAATGAACTTTCTCAAATCTGATGTGACTGTTTTTGACAGAAATGATACAGAACAGCAGCATGAAAACTCATTAAAATGCACATAACTCACTCTAAACACATCCTATTGACGAAAGATCAAATGCAGATTACTATACTGATGCAGGCGCCCAAGATGCAATCCCTAAACCACTCAAAACAAGCCTTATTTATTTTGCACAAACTCCAATGTACCTCAAGATGGTACGGCCCAGCTGCAAGGGCGAATTTCCTTTATAAAATCAAAGAGACATAATAAAAATCTGGAAATTGGCAAGCATGGTCGCCCTTCATAAACAGATTGAAAGATCCAATACCCAGAATGATAACATTTTTATTTCATGAGCTATGAGCGATTCTTACATTCCCAAATGACATTCAGCAACATCAAAATATGACAGAAAATGTAAACTAGAACTCCAACAATGCAATTACTCAACTAGAAATGCAATTCAAACCTAATACAAGCTAACCTCTCAACTAGTTGCTATCTTTCAAGCAAGAAGATGAGCCAATGCTAGGAGGTGTGCTTTCCTCGAAGCGAGTGCCTGAATACAATCCAGCAGCATAACGGTGTAGTAGACAAAAGATGCCAAATGAAGAGCTGAGGCCTGATTATATAGACGAGAGAGAAACATCTAGAAGCTTCCAAGGGCGCCCAAACCCTAATTTCAAATTCACCTTTTCCCTCCAAAAGATGGCGTCCATTTTCAACAATAAAACATTTCACTTTTTAAAATAAAATAATCTTCTCAAAAGGGCGTCCCACTTTACTTGTCTCAATATTTGACATTTTAAAATTATAATTCATCTCCTTATGACGCTAAGACCCTCAACGTCCCCTTTTTTAAAACAACTTAAAGTTGCACTGCTAGACCAAGGGGTATAATATTAAAATAATAATATTATAATGAAATTACTTATCTCTCCCAGAAAAATGCGCCCAAGGCCAAGAACTGAAGTGCCAGCTGAACAACTGAAGAAGTGACCCAACTGAACTGTACTCGAACTGTCCACTGCCAGAAATAGAATTTACTAAAAATAGTAAATTCGCGAAGTTGCCCGAAATGCCAAACTGAACACACCACTGCGAAGCTCTCTGAAAACCCAGAAAGAATCCGCAGTCAAAAACCCAAACTCCAAGCAACAACCACCTCAAAACTTGGAAACCCTAATTTCACCATCCGCACAGCCTACGGGTCTCCGGAATAGGCCAACGGTCAACAGAAACGATCATTGCTGAGAAGGGGACATTACATGGAAAGAGTGTGCTTTTTTATGTAATTCACTTTGCATGAATTTTGGGGTTTAAGTCCCTTTAGTGAATTTTATTTAATTTATTGAGTTCTTGGATTAGAAGTTGGGTTTCCATTTTACATGAAAGATGCTTAGAGCATCTTGGGATCTTTTTTAGATCTTTACTGGCCTTTTTGGTTATTCTTTGAGTTAGACCTCTTGAGTTGGGGATGGAATAAATCTAGTTTCTTGTTGACTTAGTTTTCTTCCTTATATAAATGAAATCCATTATGTTATTTCATTATTCTATTTTTGAAAACAGAAAAGGCAAGAGAAAAGCTTGAGTGAAACCCTTATGCAGTTTGAGAGTTTGGAGAATCTTGGTAATTTATTTCCTTTGTAAGCTTTGGTGTGAAGGTAGTGGATATTTGTCCTATAGGAAGGCATGCTTGCCATCATTGTGTCTTGAGGCTTGCTGTAGCTTCCTTGGTGTTCTAATGGAGATTTTCCTCCTTTTTGCTGGTTTGTAGCTTGATGTGGCTCACCTTGTGCTTTGTCGACTGTGCTCAAAAGTTTAGGGGAATCAAAGGTTGGTTCTTCATTTGACTAATCTTTGGAAGCAAGGGAAGGTATCCGCCTTTATTTATTGAGCATATTTACTATCTTTCCCTAAATGTGATATGTTTCAAATGAGATCTTGATGCCATGAGTGGTATGCTACTTGAACATTGTGAATCCTTTTTTTAGTCTTGTGTGTGCTTGAGAATAGCCCTGTTGGTGGTGTATCTATGGTCCTCTATAGCTTGAGGATTGCCTTGAATGGCATAGAAACTTATTGTGCTTGATGCTGATAAGAGGTAGAGTGGCAAGTATATCATCCATTGGCCCTCTTGAAGACCTTTGGGAGCTTGGAGAAGTCATTGTCCAACTTCTTTTATTGTTTGCATATTGTTTATTTGAGCAAAGTGTTAAGTTGTAATTATTAATGCTATGGATTCAAATTTTGTGTTGAGGATTGATGATATGAGTTAGTAATCTACATTGTAATAATCATTTGAGAAAAAAATTGGAAATGGATTCATTGATGAACCATGAACGTTGCTTGAAAGAAGGAAAACAATGTTTAACTTTAAAAGTTGTTATTTTGCAATTTTGAATGTTGGACCTTAATGGCTATTCAATTTGTGATTCAACAGGTTATAATACAGATCCATAGGACTCCTTTATCAATTTTAGACCTTAGTTGCAAGTATTAGTCTATTCTTGAACGAATTGGAGATTTGGGAAACTTAGTAGGATTGTAGGTCTTTCTATTTTTTTAGTGGTGCTCTTTGACCATTGAGAACTCATTTTTGCTTTGTGTCAATTGGGGAGTTGGGGAATCATATTAAGTACCCATATACCATGTTTTTTTCTCAAAACCATGTTTTTTCTCTTGTTTTGGAGTTTTGCAAAGGTGACCAATTAGTTGTAGAAGCATCTGAGGTTTTATGGAAGCATCCACCATACCGCAAAAACATATTTGGCATGGAGTTTTTTGCTAAAACTTTATGGGTTGGTTTCCTTCAAAATTTGCTACCTATTTTTGTGATCAATTTCTAGAAAGGATTTTTGGTGCACCTATTAGGTGGAATTTTGCATAAAACTTTGACATGCAATTACCACCTCAATATATGTGTTGCGTTAGTTTTCTTTGTATTGTTGAAAAAATCTTCTGATATTTTCTCTCCATTTTGGGTGTTGAGTAGGTTTTGAGAATCTATCCATGGTAATTGGAATGATTCTCCATTTTAGTAGTTCTTTCCTTTATATGCATTGTGTATTAGTGAAGGAATTATTTAGATTAATTAATGAAATGAAAAGAGCTTATATTCTAAGTTATGATATTAGAAAATGATAGATATTGTTCTCTTTTGTCCACATCTATGCTTATAGAATCATAACAAATACTAGAATGAAGTAAATGAACCTAATGATGGAATGAAAGTTGTATAGATTCTTGTGAATGTGATAGGATGGAAATGGGTTGTGTCTTCCTTCTTAATGAATCAAACTCACTTTTTCACCCTAGTTAGTGAATCTAAGGAATGACCCATTGGTGTCTCCTTGATGTGAATCTTCTACTCTTATGTGTTTTGTACTGCATTGTGTTGTGTGTCTCCTTAGGTAGGTTGAATTGGAGATAACTCTCTACCTACACTAATATTTTGTGTTGCTGCTTCTATTTTGGAGAGTGCCAGCCACATTAACATGCTTGCCACTCCTTAATTGTTGAGACTGACATTGTGTTTCTCTTCATGTCTGCCACCTACACCCCTTTGTGTGTATTTAGGTGTCTATGATAGTGTTGCCAAGGAGACAATAACACTTTGTGTGTGCACAATACAACACTAGCTTTTGTTGTATTTGTGAACATGAAAGTTTGGTTCATCCTTGTTTCACCCCACTAATGTCCTTAATAACATTTGGGATTACATTTTCATTTGATAAAATAACATAACATGCCACTAAAGACCATTGCAAACATTGACCACCATAAGAATTGACCATCCTAGATTTTTGTACTCCATAAAAACTTGATTATATAACAAAATTATGGACAAAGTGTTGTTTTAACCAAGAGTGTGTGAGCCTCCTCTAGCTTAACAAAAGTTGACCACCATAAGAATTGACCATCCTAGGTTTTTGTACTCCATAAAAACTTGATTGTATAACAAAATTATGGACAAAGTGTTGTTTTAACCAAGAGTGTGTGAGCCTCCTCTAGCTTAACAAAAGTTATGCAAACTTACTTTCTAGGAGCTATGGTGCAATCAAGGATAGAGAGCCAAATTAATGGAGGCCTTGTCCTTGCAGCCAACACCAAAAAGAGATGCACACAAAGATTTCAACAACACTAATATGGCCAATTGAATCTAAAAATTTAATCACATATATAAAGTTTTATTCAACAATAGATTTGATTCATTCATGAATAAAAGGAACTCTATATGTGCTTGAATCTGCATAAATTTTGGAAAATTTTCCACATTTGAAATCAACAATCCCAAACCCCTACAAACAACCTAAACCCAAGCTTCTTACAAACACAAACAAAACTCCAAGCTTCCCTAGATACAATCTGTAATGTCCCCATTTTAGCCATACGCTCCTTTGTGATTGATAGCCTATTTCCGAAAGCCCGTAGGCTAGTCAGAAGTGGAATTAGGATTTTCTAAGTTTTAGGAAGTTCAGATGCTCTATTGAAGGCTTGCATGTGT
>VDFB02075321.1:277103463-277126018 GCA_007258455.2 Sequoia sempervirens
GTTGTATTAGAAGCACAAAGTCTTCTAGATACAATAATTCCATGAACAACATGAACAATTACAAGCACAAAGTCTTGTAGATCATTCAACAATAGTATTCAAACATAAACATAAATCTAAATAAAGAGTGTAACACAAAGTCTACATGGATTTATCCAAATCCCTTAGATCTCACACACTAATTACCACCAATCTTAATCAAATCCAAAAGATGATTGATTCAACGCAAAGTCTAGTATGCAACTTCCTTCTTTATTGATTAGATTCAGATTCACAAAGTTAAACACAAAGTTTCATACATTTGTTGCAAAATGAGCAGCACTTCATTGCTAGAGATAAAAGATAGCTATTACAAAAGAATTCCCTCATATTTATAAAAGAGAGGGAAGAGCAAATCTAGGAAAAGTAGGTGAGCAAATTTAGGAAAATCTCACCTACCTAAAAGACTTATTCAAAAATTTTGTCCATCATTATAGGAAAACATCTTTGATTTTACATGTAATTACAATTTGAAAAATGACATGTAAAATGTCAAAACTTATTTACATAAAGCATGAAAAATGTTAAAACTAGGAAATCTAATCTAAGGCAAAATTTGGCCTTCTTCAACATCTTTCTCCATGAAAACTTCATGATGATGTGCACTTCATCACTGTCTGGTATTGAAGTGTACTTTGGAGATGATGAGGATTCTTGAGATTAATTCCTCCAATGAGATTGAAGACTTTTTGATGCCTTTCAAATCTAAAATAAGCTGGAAATCCATCATTTTGTTCATTGAAGCTATTGAGAAAGCTTCATCTTCAAATTCTTCTTGGCGCTAAAAATCAACGCTTCAACATATTAAAGGACTTGGGTAGTTTCATGTAAAAGTGGTGAAAAATGGAGCTTCTACATGTGAAATATGTAAAAGCGGTGAAAAACGGAGCTTTTACATGTCATATGTAAAAACAGTGAAAAACAAAGCTTCTACATGTGAAATATGTAAAAGCGGTGAAAAATAGAGCTTTTACATGTCATATGTAAAAGCAGTGAAAAACAGAGCTTCTACATGTGAAATATGTAAAAGTGATGAAAAATAGAGCTCCTACATGTGCCAGAAAATGACTAAGGCATGAAATATGTAAGAGCGGTGAAAAACAGAGCTCCTACATGTGCCGGAAAATGACTAAGGCATGAAATATGTAAGAGCGGTGAAAAATAGAACTCCTACATGTGCTAGAAAATGACTAAGGCATGAAATATGTAAGAGCGGTGAAAAACAGAGCTCCTACATGTGTAAAAAAATTTCTAACTCCCAAAACTGAACTTTCACAACTTGGTTTAAAATACGAATTTCGACGAACTAACAAAGGTTAATACTCAAAATGACTTTTTTAGGATGGGGGACCACACATGAAGACCAATGCAATTTGCCTCATTTTACGTGCTTAGAGTATGTGGGCTACAAAATATATAAGTTTCGTAGGGGTTATCCCTCGAAGTGAGGTGCTAAATTCGAGGATAACACGTTATAAAGTAACTTTATAATTTGGCGTTATAAGGAGGAATAAAGTGACTTTTAATAAAGTATTGTTATTTTAATAATATTTTATGAAATATTTTATTAAAAGTCAATTATATTAAAAAGGCAACATTTTAATATATTTCAAAAAGCCAAATTGCAAAAGTGGGCATGGGATTTTGGGACAAGGATAAAAGCAAAAGAAAATTCATTTTTTATTCATTCACTGACTATTGAGCAAAAATAGTGAATACTGAGCAAGGGTTTGCTGGTATGGAGATCTGGCTATTCTAAGGACAAAATCCTTGAATAAAACAATGTTTGCAGGTGTGAGAGATCATCCAAGAACACTTGATTGAATAATCTCACTCAGGGATTATTATCTAAGCATTCAACTGGAATCAAGAGGAAGAATAAATCAGAATTTCAAAGTTTCATTAGCAGATCAGAAATAAAGGTTTTTGGTTAATAATTGCAGATTGCATCTTATCATAACTGGCACATCGAAATTGGAATTATGGGACATCTTGCTTGGCACATGAGATTTCATCCTTAGTAGGTTGTACATGATCAGAATTGCTGCCAAAGACAGGTCGTACAGATCTGCATTGCTTTTGGGGTTTTCAAGTAGCAAAAGACACCCTTTTAACCGGCACGTGTGAGCACAGGAAGCAAGTCGTACAGCAGCAAGAGGAGGTGAGGGTTTGAGGGAAAAACGATCTGATTTGTCAACAGCAAACATTCATTTGGAGGCATCTAAGTCACAATAGCAAATCAGCATCAATTCCAAGGTGCAATAGAAGCAGATTTGAAAAAGATGTCCTAGGGTTTATGCAATCAAGTTGTTGGTCCAAGAAAATCAAATCAGTAACTATCATTACCAGCAAATGGGTATGTTTGAAATATGTTTTTCAAGCAACAAAAACAACTAGGTTCCCTTTGGTTTATGTATTTCCTTGGTACTTTTGCATTTTCACATTTATTTCCATTTCATGCATCATATCTAACAAAAACAAAAAAAAATCAAAAAGCAAAACAAAACCAAAAAACTCAAAACTCAAAACCCCAGGGGGACATCATATACTCGCTGGTAGCTCCAACTCATAAGCCACCTCCCCAACTCTCCTGGTGATCCTAAAAGGCCCACAGAAATGTGGCTTGAGCTTCTCTACTCCACTCTTCTTGAGAGTGGACTATCTGTATGGCTAGAGTCTCAAATAGACCATATTCCCGACCTCAAATGTGCGCTCTATACATTGTTGATCAACATACAACTTCTGTTAATTTTGGGCATGATCAAGATTGTCCTTCAAGGACGTCCAAATGTCTTGACTCTGTTGTAACATATCCCTCGCTTGAGGGGCTCTATTGTCACCAAGTAACAAATCAATGAAGCTAGGAGCCTCATACCCATACAAAGCCATGAAAGGAGACAATTTGATAAACATGTGGTAAGAAGAGTTATAGCAATATTCTCCACAATGAAGCCATCTCACCTAAGCCTTCTGCTATCTTGAAACATAGTTCTTGAGATAACCTTCCAACCACTTGTTCACAATCTCGGTTTGCCCATCCGTTTGTGGGTGATAACTAGTGCTTGGAGTGAGCACTATACCACTCAATCTGAAAATCTCTTGCCAAAAAGTACTTACGAACTCATTGTCCCTATCACTCACAATGTTCTTAAGCAGCCAATGCAATCTAAACACCTCTCTAAAGAACAAATCAGCAACTTGAGTTGCTGTAAATGAACTAGCAATGGCAAAAAAGTGAGCAAACTTTGTCAATCTATCAACAATAACATAGATGCAATCCCTCCCTTGCACCTTAGGCAAGCCCATGATGAAGTCCATAGAGATACTTTCCCATTTTTTATGTGTGCTCATTTTTAATCTGTTGGCAAATTAGACACTCCTTAACATAGCGAAGAACCTCATCCTTGAGCCCCTTCCATGAAAATCTCTCTCGAATCTGCCTATATGTTTTGAAATAACCTTGGTGACCAGCCAAGGGAATGTCATGAAATGATTGAAATACCTTCATTTTTAGCTTTGATTCTGGCACTAAGTAATTTCTATCCTTGTACAATATCAAATCATTCACCACTTGGTAATTTTCATTGTGCAAAGTACCATGAACTATGTTGGAAGCAAAGGAATTCTTACCATATTCTGCAATAATCTGCTCCTTCCAATCAGTAGTAATCTCCACTAAAGAACACAAGTGTGGCCTTCTTGACAAGGCATCGACCACTATGTATTCTTCCCTTTGACATACTCGATGTCGAAATCGCCAGCTTGGAGCTTACTCACCCACTTCTGCTATCCAACATTGAGATCCTTCTAATGCATGAAGTGCATAAGACTGTTGTGCTCGAAGAGCACAAAATATTTACTAAGAGGAGGGGGGGGAAGGGTGAATCAGTAAATCTAAACCAACTTTCACTTTTTACAACAACCTTTATCAACTTCAAATTCTAACACAAATCAACTATACAAGAATATCTCAATATGAACAAGTTGACACCAAGATTTTATGTGGAAACCCTTATGGGATAAAACCACGGTACAAATAATGTACTTTATGAATTATATAAGCTTTACAATGAATGTAGGCACCAACCTACTTGAATCACCAAATATGTAGTTTAGTAGGCTCCAACCTACAAAGAGCACCAACCCTTAATCCTGTTTTAGTAGGCACCAACCTACAAGGAGCATCAACCCCTAAATCTGATTTAGTAGGCACCAACCCCTACTGTTCGTAGGCACCAACCTACCGGAAGCTCCAACTCCCACTTGCCAAGGACCAACTTAGCAAAGATAGTAATGTCAAGAATAATCCTCCACCTTCAATGTTGCTTCCTCAACGGATGGACTTTACAACCAATCTTCTTCTTGTTTTTTCCTTTCTTGAAAGATATTCACATAAATCTTCTACAGCATCTGCATTTATATACTTATTTCAGATCTTCCTTTGATGATCTCCTCTTTATTTTCTTCCTCAATTACATATACAAATGTATCTTTTTACATCTGCATAAATCTCCTCACACATATATTCTTCTTTACAATAATCTACCTTCTTGCTATTTGTTTCTTCACATAGAACTGCTTGAATCTGAATGATGTACTCTTTTATTCTTGTCTCTATCAACCTGCCATAAATCACAATACACCAAGTCTGCTTGTGTTTTTATGATAAAATCTTTACACTCTCACACAGCCATGCTATAATATTTCTTTCACAACAATTTGCTTGTATTCATACTTTCATAGCTGTTCTTATTTACACAGCCTTCTACTCCACACCTGATTGTGTTCTAAAAATATAGCATTTATTCCACAACACTCAGCAGAAAACACCACTTCCAATCTGCAGATAATATTCATTTTATACACACCTAACATCTATTCAAAAACTCCCTTTAAGTCTCCTTATGCCTTTTGATGAAGAGAAGCATCCATTTGAATGAAGATAATCTTTTGAAAAGACATGTCATTTGCTAAAAAACCTTCCTTCAAACATACTTCAAGCGCTGCCTCTCAACTAATTCAAATCCTTTTAACTAATGCCTTCTAATACCAAGTGCTGCACCTTACAAAGTAATTACTTGTTATTCATAACATAATCGCTTCATCTCTTTAATTCTTCTATCAATTGAATTGCTTCAGCAAAAGAAGCATTTTGTAGAAAGTCGTGCTTCATCACCAATTGCAGCCCTTGTCAAGCATAATCGTTGTCTTTGTTAATGCTTTTACTAATCAATTATTAGTAATGTGAAATCGCTGATAATATGATGGCCCGTCGTTTGTTTATCTTAATTGCTTCATTTGTCTTTATAAACCGCCACCTTATATTTAATTGATGATCATTAAAAAAACTTAAATCACCATCTTTCAAATCTCTTGCTGGCATCTTTAATTATACGTTGCTATCATATGTTAGTCATTACATTCTATAAACCTAGGAATGAATACCCGCCGTATCATATTTTTCTTTCAATCCCTCATATTCCACGATTCCTCAATTTTGTTTGATGCAATAACCTGAATATGTGATACCAACGTCACTTAAAAAACTCTCTGTCAACACGCCTATAGTCTTCAATTTAATATAGCTCAGGATCTCGATGGATGCGTATTTAGGTATCTATCTCGTTTCAACTCTTACGCTTCCTTGGATACGTTCAAAGATTCTCCAAAAAATCTCGATGCCTTTTTTTTAACTGAAAACGGCAATATTACTTACTCTACATAAACGACTTCTTAGAAGAATGATACGTCTCCTTATAATTTGTGCCGCTTCTTCCAGATTCTCGTCACTGCCTTAATTCACGTCATTGCCTTAATTAAAGCTATTCTCCAAAGATATCCTTTCATGTTTGTCTTTGATATTGACACACTCCTTGCTTAGCATATGCGCCCTTTGTAAGGCTCCATTTGTATTCCATACTCCCACGAACAGTTACTTGTTTTTGTCACCAGTATGCTTACGCATCTCTCTCCATTCTATCTCTCGATAGTTGAGAACACATGACGAACACATGACGAATCTTTGCATCAACATCCTCCAGACATGACAGTGATGGTGTTTATATTGTCTTTGCCACATTGAATTTCTCTCAGCGTAGGAAAAGCTTAGAGTAACATTCTTGGCACTAACACCAACAATCTCGTTCATATATCTTTGATATTAATGACAACTCTTGCTCAATGATAATGACAAAAAATCTTTCACGCATAACCAATCTTTCTATCAACTTACCTTTGACATCAATGACTTCATCCTTTTACTTTGACATCAATGACAACATTTCCAGCAGTGATCAGTCTTCACAATGAACTTGCTTCCCACCAAATACTGCCTAAATTTGGCCAAGGCATGCATAATGGCAAGCATCTCTTTGTCATAGATGGAGTATGTCCTCTCCACACGCCTCAATTTTTTGCTCTCAAAGACAATAGGATGCTTGTAATGCATTAGGACAGCACCAACACCTTGTCTAGAAGCATCACACTACAACTCAAATGGCTTGGAGAAGTTTGGTATAGCCAAAACGAGATATGAACTCATAAGTTGCTTGAACCAATCAAAGGCCTTCTAGAATCCACAAAGACTGAAAAATCCCTTCAACTGAGAGAGGTTTTCTAGTGAAGGCCAATCCAAAATAGCCTTCATCTTCTCCTGCTCAACGCTGACCCCCTTAGAGCTGATCACATGACCAAGATAGAGAAGTTTGGTCATTCCAAATTCACATTTGGATTCTTTTGCAAACAAGGACTCAGATTCCAAGATGCTAAGAACTTCCTCCAAGTGCTTCAAATGCTCTTTTACTGTAGATTAGGATGTCATCGAAGAAGATAAGCACAATCTTCCTCAACTGCTTTTGGAACACCTAGTTCATGCAAGTCTGGAAGGTCACAGGTGCATTAGTCAACCCAAAGGGCATGACTAGGAACTCAAAATGCCCAAAATGGCAACTAAAGGCAATCTTCTCAATATCTACTTCTCTCATTCTAATCTAATGGTAGCCTGATTTGAGATCTATCTTAGAGAAGTAGACAGCTCCATGTAGCTCATCAATCCTTGGAACAAGATATTGCTTTTTTATTGTCTTCTAGTTGAGGGCACAATAGTCTATGCAGAAGCGCATAGTGCCATCCTTCTTCACCAAAACCACTGCAGGAGTGAAGGCACTCTTGCTTGGGCGAATGTGACCCATATCCAAGAGTTCTTAGATGGATTTCTCTATCTCATCTTTCTACCTTTTTGGATACCAGTATGGAGTAGTTATGATTGGTTTTGCTCCCTCAAGCTCAATGACATGCTCAATCCCCCTTTCAAGAGGTCTTCCTAGAGGAATGTTGCCAAACACCTTGCTACGCTTGGTAATCAAGGCTTGCACATTAGGATGATAATGTCTCTTATCCTCTATAGAATTTGAAGGAAAGATCAAACACTCTACTGCCCACTCTACCATGTCATGACGAATCAGCTTTTCCATCATGTTGAATGAAACAATTTAAGGGCCTCCATTTGACATCCCTCTCAAAACCACTTCTTCCCATCTCATGTGAACTTCAACTCCATGGTCTAAATGTTCAAAGTGATCTTTGCAAGAGATCGCAATCACTGAATACCAAGCACTGCATCAATATCTTTGATGCTCACCACATAGAAGTCAGCCTTGACTTCATAGTTACCCAACTGGATAGATGAAATATGCTAGCCAATTTTTTCGTTGAATTTACACAACACAAACCAACACTTGGCCAACTAGATTAGCGTTAGTGCCAAATCCAAACACTATCAAAGCAACTCTAACCAAGAATGCGCCCTAAAACCACTTAAGGAAGAGGGACGGGCATATGGTCAGAGGATCCCTAGGATTCAACTTGATACAGAAATAGAATGCAACTGAAACTGAAGATAAAACTCAACGTCAAGAATGTGCACTCAAGATCACAGTGAGGGCGAGGTGCTAACATATGACGAAGTAATTATTACAATTGAAAGTAATTTTAGGCAGATAACCAGCCATGAAGAATCAAACTATCTAATTCATCTGTTGCGGCGGGCATCCACTCAAGAGTGGGAATTCTCCACTTTTCTGGGGGTACAATGAGAGATCAAATGTTCATTCTCCACACTGGCGGTAAACCATCCAGGGGTAATTAATGTGAAATTTAACAAGTAATTGCAGAAACTAAAATGGTTGGATTAGTACTACTATATGTCAACCTTACAATCATGAAATCTGCAAATTACAAATTACAATGATAGAGAACAATGCTAAGAAAAGGAGAATTAATTCTTTCGTTTATTTAACACTCCAATGATGAAGTAAAGACCCAAAACAGAAAACTAAGGCAATCTGATATAAAAATCTGAGTTCTGGAAATTCTGACCAGCTAACAGAGAACACCATGAAATGCTCATAATTCGATCAATTTACCTCCGAATGACGTGAAATCAATTGCAATAATCTTCTGGAACATAGGCGCCCATGCCATGATGAAGAAACAGCTTCAAAAGATGAGTATTAATTTCCTTTGCACATTTCCTAATGTCCAGAATGGTATGGCCTCAAGCAAGGGCGATTTTGGCAAGTAAAAATCCAAAAGTTCAAATTAAAATCTGCAAATCTCCAAAGATGATCCCCTTGGGTGTAGGAATAGATTGGAAAGATACCCACAAGAAAATTAAATTCACTCCAAGAGCTGTATGCAAAAACCACCTTCAACTGTAGATGAACCAGCAAAACCAAAACTGTAAATAACTCCAAAATTCTTCAACATATGAGCTCAATCTACTAGTCTGATTTGAGAAGCAGCAAATGACCAACTAGGTGTTGTATTTCAAACACGAAATTGGTTAATGGCTAGGAGGTAGCATCCTCGAAGCAAAATATCAATTGTCATTTCGACAACATAACAGTATAATAAGCAGTGGATGAGAAAAGCTGGAGCAAAGCTTTCATTTTATAGAAGATTAGAAGACTCTTCCAATTCCCAAGAAGGCACACCAAGAGTCACAAATTACAGCTTTTCAATTTTCAAAAAATAATAAATCTCCTCCAAGGTGGCATCCACTTTCAAGGCATTAGAGTTTTCAAAAAATAATAAATATAATAACTTCATGAAGCGCCCACCCTCAATGACGACCTTTAAAAACAACTTGAAGTTATTTCACTAGGCCAAGGGGTCAACTAAAAAAATATAACATTAATGCCTTTATTTAAATATTTCACCAAATAAAACTTTTAGAAGCCAAAACTTGAACACAAGCAACTGCTCCAACTGAAAAGATGAACTAAAGACAGAGAACTGCGCACTGCCATAAATAGTATTTACTAAAAATAGTAAATATCAAGAAATGCCACAAAACCTCCAAGCTTGGAAACCCTAATTTCACCACAATCCAACCTATGGGCCTCCGGAATAGGCGGATAAACTACTAAGCTGATCACTGATGAGAAGGGGACATTACAATAGACATGTTAGAGATCTTGTGAGTGCAAGTGATAGCAAAACCATCAGCCACCATGACCTTGAAACCTTCAAATTCTTTTGTCTTAAGGCCCCTCTTTGCAAGTACCCCTTCATCAATGAAATTATATGTTGCTCCAGTATCAATTAGAGCAACAATACGCTGCCCTCCGAGCACTCCACTGTAATGTCCCCGCTTGGGAATGCCCTAAATTTCCTTGAAATCTTTAAGTTCCAATTGATAAATGAGTTAGCGAGTACTTTTCAACTAATTGAAATCTTGATTGAAGTCCTTCATCCCAATCAATCTGGTCTTCACACTTAGAAGATACTGTTAGTGTAAATCAATCATTTAAGAAATCTATCATCTGTACCAATTTTAAATTATCATAGTTTCTCATAATGCTTAATAATTGTTCCAAACATCATTATTGTATATATCTAATTCACACATCTACCCATACATACATATACTTATACTTATACATATACATATACATATATATATAGATACATATCTAGTACTACAATTAAATATCCATGAATGGTAACACTAAAATGTTACCTATATAAACCTTGTTAATAAAAAAAATACTATTAACAACTATACCTCATAAATAACATTAAAGATATTGTAATAGCATTTTATATAACCCTTTATTTTATTGTCCATGGATCCTATTATTACTTTATCCATAACAATAAAAGATATTATAATCATACTATCTATGCCCTCGCCTTACATTTACTCACCATAAATAATAACATACTATCTATATTTACATATTCATCTACACATTATTTATACTTATTTACTATTGGAGGCAAGAATGACAAATATGCCAACCATGATAGATACTTCCCATTTATTTTATTTTTCTTCATTTTCAGATTTATATCTGCAACGTATATACTCTGCTGGTGAATTCTTTTCCTAAAATGCTTCCCCTTGAAATTCCAATGCTTCTTCATTGATGCCTTCCTTCTTTCCATAGAATCAGATTTTATATCCCCCACTTGGAGAGGGTTGCGATTTCTTAGGAAAGGTCATATTCTTTAACTAGCATACATACCTTTTCATAGACATTGCTTCACTTTGGATTAGTTATGTTTATTTCCTAATGAATGGCTGCTTTTGTTATTTACCCATTATATTTTTAATTTGTGAGGATATTTATTTTTATATTATTTTTATATTATTTATTTCTATTTTAAAAATGATACTTAACAATTATAATTAGAGTAATAATATTTCAGTTTGTCTTTTAATTGTAATTATTTTATTTATTATTATTTATAAGTTATTTGTATTCTAATATTTAGAATATAATAACAATAATTTACCAATATATTATTATTTGATTAATTGACTTATATATATTATTATAATAATGATAATATTATATTCATCTCTAACTATTATAATTGTAATGTTATCAATGATAATTATAATTATAATGATATTTTAAATTGCCTAACATGTTATTGTATATCTAAAAATATAAATATATTAAGCGTATACTTATCTCATATGCCCCTTTGTGATGGGGACATCACATCCACGAACTCTAAAAGACTCACTCTTTTGAAAACTTGAAAGTTGGGCAAATGCACCCCCACTATCTTGGTCTTCTTCCCTCTCTTCTGGGGCCTCTTCTTTTTCTTCCATATCAGACTGTTGTTCTAAAAAATCAGATGTTGATTCATCAGCAAAATACACCTCCATATGATGAGATTTGCCTCTTTCGAAGCACTTGTGTCTTGGGGCCCACGGTTCCTTGCAATTGAAGCATAGTTCTTTCTTTTGAGCTCATTACGGAGGTCATCATCCATCCGAGAAGGAAACTTCTTGGTCTGATTTGAATCTTTGTCTAAATGCTTCTTATCCCTCCTATGAGAGAAAGGCTTGAGCTGAAATTTTGGCCTAGGGGAGCCAACTCCATACTTCTAGATTTTTTGATTGCCTCTACAAGTGTTGTTGGATCGAAAGCCTTCACCCACCCCTTCAATAGTTCCATTAGTCCCTCTGAGAATAGGACTACAAGCCTCCTTTCAGTGATGTTGGGCACCATCACGGAAAACCTCTGAAATTGAGAAATATAAGTGTCAATGCTTCAGCTGTGCAAGGTCACGGAATTTCACCTCAAGATCTTTGGTGTCAAATCTTTCTATGAGTTTGTTGGTAAACTCATCATACGTCGCAATGAGGTTATGGCCAAGAGTGACCAAACCATGATACCACCATTCATGGGCAGCCCCATCCAAATGTAGAGTAGCAAACTTGATGGCATCTTGTTCTAGCATTAGCCTCAACGAGAGGTAGTTATCGAGCTTCTAGAACCATGATCTTGTAGAACACTTATCACTTCCATCGAAATGAGCTAGGGTCACCTTCCCAAGGGCTTGCAAGAAATTCCTCGGGGGCATAGGAGCATGATTCTCATATCTTCTGCCTCCTCTCTTCTTTTAGTTCATGAATTGGTCCAATAATAGAATCTCACGAATCTCTGCAGGGAGGGTCACATATTCCATGTAGCTATTCCTTACTTCATCAACCATAAGAATTGCAGCTTCAAGTTTAGCTGGTGGTTCCTCCCTTCGAGTGAAGGTAGGATGGAAAGGTCTAGGGGTTGATTCCCTAGTTACTTCAACAATTTGACCACTAGGTCTCCCATTTGGATTCACATTAGAGGAGCTAGTTTCAGTATTCTGGGATTGTTGAATGGGAGTCATGTTTTGATCATTTTGGATAGCAACTAGGACATCATGTCCAACATGGTATCAAACTTCCTCTTAGCTCTAACATCTGAACTCTCTTCTTGGGCTGGTCCCTTATCCTTTTCTGCCATATTCTTTACTATTTTGTCATAGTTTTTGAGAACCTCTAAATATGTCCCCTCAACAGGAACTGACAGAGTTTGAAACTGATGTCTCCTCTACTCTCTATTGTAGTATATGATTTCTCTATCACTCATAGGGAACTTTTGTCAACTGAAGGCACTGAAAGCACAGGATAGCACGATGACTAGCTCTAATACCACTGTAAAATACCACCCTTATTTTTTCCAAAAACTTCACAACTTGCTCCCGTTAGCATTAGCCCAAAATGCAATGATAGACAACTGGAAAGCAACTCTTCACTTTCTGATCACCTAGATCCTAGAGTGGGCAAGGTGAGAGCATACAGTGTAAGGGGATCTTTGCAAATACTAAAAGTGATAAAACTAACTGAAGAACAACTTCCACTTTTTGATCACCTAGATCCCGGTGTTGGGAAAGGTGAGAGCATACAATGGTTGGCTTACAATTAAGAACTTGGCTAAGCTACCACTTCTTCAATGGGGTGAGTAGTAATAATCTAGTGCAGAAAGTAAACAAGAAATGTTCTCGGCGGAAAGCCAGCCACTTCCACTTTTCAACGGGTAACAAGGAAAGTAATGCACTTGGCGGCAAAGCCAGCCACTTCCACTTTTCAGTGGGCAACAAGAAAGAAATATAGCAAACTCAACCACTTATTCAATGGGAGTGAAGTACAATAAGCAAAAGGCTCAACCACTTTTCAATGGGAGCAACCACTTGTGCAGTGGGGTAAGTATCCAAAATAACTGATAGTAAACAACTGAATGGTACTACATATCAGCGTTACAATATGATGTCTAGTACAATATAGCATGAGATAAACATGACAATATGATTGCCCAATGAATCAAATAACAACCCCTGCAACATAACAATTAGGCATCATAAAACATGAGAGAGCAAGGTTATATCAGGTCTGATATAATTGTTACAGCAGTCTGATATACTTGGACAGCGAACCCTAAAACACCAACCAACCCTCAAGAAATGGACATATCTCCCTCAAATCACCTCGAAATGACCCCAAATCACTTGCAAATGGAAGAGAAAACCTAGGCGCCCCAAAACAAATACCAAGCCACCACCAACAAAGTAGAACAGCACTGGCACGCACTCCAATGTACCTCTAGCCAAGATGTATGACCCCCAAGGAGGTTGTCTTGCCTTTAAAAATCAGAATATCCTAGAAAACATCAAACCCAACAAAAACTGAAAGAATAATGAAAGCATTCACCATTATTCGCTCTACTGCAACCTCTGAATGAAGCTACAACCATTGTTCAGCTAAAAGTTGTCTCACAAACTTGAAACTGAAGTTGGCTTGGAGGGCTAACATCCTCAAATCCCAAGAGTTCTATCACCAATTCGGCAACATTTCGTTATCATAAAATTGTATAACCAAATGAGAGAAACTGAGGCAGTATATATAGGCCCAACAACCCAAAAAATTGAAATCCAATTCCCTCCAAAAAGGGACCCCACTCTCATGGAGGAATAAAAATACATTAAAATCCACTTAAGTCACAACTTAGGCATCCACCTTTTGATTTGCATAAAATACCTTTTAAAAAAAGCATAAATTTCCCAAACTTGGCATCCAACTCCAATGACCCCATTTTAAAAACAACTTAAGTTGCTCAACCTATGCGTGGGGGCCAAAAAGCAACTCAATAATATAACATGAACTTAAGTTATTTTCACCTTTTCCCAACTCCATGGACGATGGATGCCAAAACTACTAAAAGTGACTGAATCAACACTAACATTGCCATACTGCCAGAAATAGCACTTACTAAAAATAGTAAGTGACTTCGAACACCATTTGAGCACATTCTGAATAGCCTTCATAACTTACTAAAACTAGTAAGTCTAAAAATAGCAGTGATTGCCCACCAAAGCTCTTTGAAAACCCAAAAAGGCCCAGAAAACATATTGGCAATCTCTTGCAACCAACTCCTAAAATGCCAGAAAGAAACCTCCAAGAAAATAGGAAACCCTAAAAACTACCTCTGAATAGCCTACAGGTTTTGAAATAGGCTAACGGTCTTAGAAGTGACTAGGACTGAGAAGGGGACATTACAAAAACTAAGCTTTATCAAAAGTTAGAAATTTCTTAACTTTGAGCAACATAAGATTATTTTCTAACTTATTACAAAAGTGATGAAAGTCACTATTACAAAATAATACATCAAAACATAACCAATGACTTTGACTTAATTATAATGAGGAATTTACACAAATCAACTCCTTGAGATTTCCAACTTTATTTATTTGCACTGCCTGAGATGTCTCCTGAAGAAGTCCTCTGAGTTGCACCTTGCTCTTGTCAAAGAAGAGATTTCGCTTTGAATTTCCTAAATGACTTGACAGCTAACACCAAGACTTCATTCCTAGGAACAATTACATTAACCATTCTCAACTTCCAAATGGCATGATCCTTTTGAATATCCTGCACATTCTGAAAAAAATTGGACAAGTGATCACCACATGTATCAAGAGTAACAGAAATAGTGCTCAATTTTTTCATTACATCCACACCGAAAACATGTCTCTTGAATAAATTTGTATTAATCATCTTCTCAAAACTGCCCTATATGATCTAGACATCCATATTTTGAATCTCATCCTCGATGCATCTGTAATGATTGACAAAAGATCATCCAAAATATTCATCTTCATTGCTCGCAAGCTTCCAACAATTTTTCTTGTTCTACCACAACTTGACTAATATTGATGAGTTTCCATTCTATACTTGGAAGCCACATGTCAGATTGACTTTCTTCCACACTTGAGAAAAACTTTTGAGTGATTAAAAAAACGATATCCATTTGACCATCTCTTGAAGATCTTTTATAATCCCCTGCCAAAGTGCCTCTTCTTCCTTAATGTTTTTCAATTCCTTTGTAATTTCTTGTTTCACAACATTTACCTTCTCATGAACTTCTTTGGCCTTACCAATAAAATCCAAGGCATTTGCTTTTATTTGCTCTACCCACTTTTCAGTCACTTTCCCATATGAGTGATACTTCTGCACACTTTCCATTAGGCGAGTCAAATATCATTTCAAGTGCCAATCCGCTTACCAACAAACCTGCAGAGGCAAATTATAGATGGTTTCCAATAAAAATGAAAGCAAATGGTGATATACATGACGGTCTATGAGGATATACAGAAAAATTTTAAAAGAAAAAAATATAGAGAAATTTCCTTCTTCAAATTAACAATAATTAGACAACAATTTTTCAAGTGAATTAACAAGATTTGGGATTTGAATAACTCATCTCGTCTCAAATTATTCTTGCATGCTCTTGTTTACTGCTATCCTATCTCTGATCCTTCCTCTCCTTTCCTCTCTTCCTCTCTTTTCTTCCTCTCCTACCGAGATAATTCCTCCATGTCTTATTTTTATTTTAAAAGCAATTATTTCCAACAAGAAGCAATAATGCGTAATGGTGCAGTTGCCTTTTTCTTTTTGTCTGCTATTTTACGTCCATCCATTAATTTTTATTTCCTCCCCTTTTCTAAAGTCAAGTTCATTCAAAAATTTTCACCCACCCCCAATTTTTCATCAGACAATATCTTCCCTATAAATTGCATGATCTAATTTTAATAGCCATCCTTTCTTCTTTTTTAAATATAAAACCCAAGTCTTGTTTTTTTAACAGCTGTCTACTCCTTGACATAATGCTTTATTCAAGGACACATGTCTGTTATTTAATACTCAGACTGATATTACACAACAGTCAGTAATAAATATAATATTTTGTTATTATTTATTTTCTCATTATTTAAATTAATCAAAATATTGAATAAAATGTAAACAGCATTTTCATTTAGTTAACTATATATTTTGGCAATCTTGCACCCTTGTGTAACAGGATAAATGAATTAGCATTGTATGCCCTGCAATTTGATCTCTCTCGAGTAAATGAATTAATGAATGAATCTAATGATGAAAAGATAGTATATGTATCTTATGCTTTATGGTAGATTCAATTATAGAAAAGGATGCCCATCATTCTTCTTATTAAATATACTTCATCTCTTCATCTTGATTAACAGTTAAAAGGAATGAATCATATTGTGCTTCCTTTCTTGAGTTTATTTTTCCACTATATGTGTTTGATAGCAATGCATCAAGGTGTGTGCCACCATTCATAGATCGGGGTGGTCTCATCTTTCTACTTGTGTATAATCTAGACATCTCTTCCACATGTATTTGGTGTTTGTATTCATATAGTCATGTGTGATAAGCACACTTTTGTGTGTGTGTGCGTTGCTACATTGTCTGTAATGCATTTGCTAACAAAAAAAATTGTTTTGTGTGTTTTTACCCGTTAATTCTGTCATAACCCAAAAGGAAAGAATGATAATTTTAATATATCTATGTATCTTCCATTTTTAAATAAAAGACATACATTTGAAAAAACATATACATATATATAAATGTCATCTTTTTTATATATTAAATAATTTGGATTATTATCGAATGGATAATAGGATCAATCCTTATTCATTGTTCACCAATGAAACATGTTATGCATCAGTTAAACACCTCTTAATACATTCCTTAACAAACTAGCTACAAGTCACGGGATACACCTCCTGGGCAAGTGACGCGACTGGAGAAGGATGCAATGGTTCGCCTCTTAGAAATAAGAGGGACGGGAGGCCTAGGGAAGCAAAAAGGAAGGATCGAAGGCAGATAGAATCGTGGCATAAGGATATCAGTGAGTTCTCTCACTTAGCATTAATATTTAGCTTTCCCGAATTGTGACATAATGATACTGTCAGCATTCTGTTTGTGATCCTTGTCTACATAACTCGACCCGTGTTGACTGCATTCTTAACCAATCTTATCAAATGACCCAGTCACCTTTGCTATAATTACATTATGAAGTCAATTTGCCCTAAGGCGTCAAATTTGGAATATCTTCAATGTATTGGAAAGAACAACAGCATTATAATTAGGGGACTGTGTAGTCCTTGAATCGATCATAGGCAATGATTGTATTCCTTCCATAGACGTGGTTCCATCCCAGAATATCATGATGAATCTGATGACAATTAATCTACATTTATATTTGATTGATGTCTGAATTCTGCAAATTACATGTGAATCGAACTAATGTTAGACCTGTAAGATGTATTGAATGGCAAAAGAACATAATGAACATGTAGACATGAATACTGCTTACTTCAGTTCTGTATTTTGATTTATGTTAGGGCTCAATGAACTGTCTAATCATATTGAATACTCTTATTGCATACAATGTATAAATACAAGTGAAGTACTAATGACTGCATATGTGGTGACTGCAATTTCAATTGTCTGAATTGTGCCTATAATCATGCCAAAAGAGGTGAATCGTGACTTAAGTGGTTTGCCTAAAAACCCCACCCAGGTTTCCGCCCCACGGGCCCAAAGCAAGGGTTGGGCATTCTGCCCCACAGGCCCAAAGCAAGGGGTGGGGGTTCCACCTAGGCATTCTGCCCTGCAGGCCAGAGATATCACTGCAGCCGTGCGAACCCCAAAGGAACTAAAACAACGGAACAATTTTTTTTTTAAAAGAATATAATAACATACTTAAGTATTATAACATAACAATGTATTAAGAGGCACACTTGTTCCAATGGGGTACACGAAGTGACATGACTATTCTAACCCATAACACGATAATAAATTAAACCATAATTAAACAGTTACATATATCCATTCATTCTCATTTCATCATTTACAATATCCATTAAACAATAACTACATTCATGACATAAGTACATATGATAACACACGTGATGATAAAGATATAAGGTATTACATATTTCGATAGCTACAACATAACATATCCAACTCTTACAAGTGATCGCTCCTGAATCAAAACATGGCTTGAATATACATTACATCCCAAGAGATAATGAAATACAAATAACTGAAGATACATCTCAATAACTACATATACAAATTACATCGAGGTCACCCCATCACACGTGGGAGACGATACATCAATAAATACATTAAATACATTACAACTGAAGTATATACAACTATCTGGCACATACGAATAACTGGAACATCAACATCTTCCAAAAGCCCTGCAATAAAGATACACCTGCAATAGAAGGGGAAACCCAACGGGGTGCGAAGCACGTTCCACCCAACCACCCCCGTGCTGAGAGTAGACAAGGAAGGGTCCCCGACCAAGCACGTCTAACAATAACACAAAACTAACTCCATACAGCCAACTTAACATCCAAGACCACATAGAAACTCAACAACTACAAAAACCAAAAGGAACAACAACAACCACTTCAAAACGAAATCAACAAGTCACAATCACAACATCAAGGAAACTACAGACATAATAACGAACTCAAGACATAATATAAAGTACTACTTCCAACCATGTTCAAAGACAAAACAATAAATCACTTCCAGAGGACTTCAGTAATTCAACGCAAACAAAGTGTTAGAGTAGAGTGTCATCGCATGGTTTCACATGGATTCTCCAGACAACCTATTACAAGGTGCCGCCTCCATCTCTATATGGATTCTCCAGACAACCAAGTTAAGGTGCCGCTTCCATCTATGGTTCTCCTGACAGCCTGTCTCAAGGCGCCGCTCCATAGGGTCACTCATGCGGAGTCATTGACCTTTCGTGAGGACAAGATAATGACCTTGCCAACCACGGCCTTCTCAGTCCCCTTTAGTCTGTGATAGCACTAACAGGCGGACGAGGCTTCACAATTATCTTATTAGTGTTTGATCCCCACCCGTGGTTTATTACTTAAGTTATCACTTATTAATCTAACTCTATGTGGGTTACCCTGACAGCCCCTTTGTGCGCCGGCCCCCACTAGAGCCACTCTCTCTAGACACTCTAGCACAAGCATATCCAACTCACAGGATGATATCAACAAGGAAAATCGAACCAACAATGGCTCACTCGCGAGGCACAACCCTCTCGCCCAAAATCACATGTATAACATTCATGACCGATTACGATCCAAGAATACTTCAATACCACATCCGAATACCAAAACATATGGACAACATCTAAATATAAGATCGAACACAAATACAAAAATCCCCGCCTCTGGAAGTCCTAACCACAACTTAGAATCCTCTAACTTTAACTCTAGGGTTGTTTTTCCACATGACATAAACCCAAAAGAAGAAAATCCAATTAAGTAAAATAAATAACCTCGAGAGTAATTGACGCATCAACAACGCCATAAAACAAATTACAATGCATAACAAAATTCATCAAATAAATAGATCAACAAATTCCATTAAACAAATAAAATCACAACTCGAAATTAAATGACTAAATCAAACACTTCGTATATTCCTAATTTTCTCAATAAGACTATATCATTGCATGACAATAAATATTATATCATTAATTTAGAATATCAACACCTTAAATTCTTTATATGCATATTTATAACAATATATATATATATATATATATATATATCGTTTATTTCAAATTACATCCATCAAACATAATAGAAGAATTTGCCCTAATATTCCACAATACTTTTACAAATTCACATAAATAAATATACCTACATTAAAATAATCATTTTATAAAAATATTAAATAAATATCTTTTTATTTTATTTTATTTTTATTTATTTTAAATAAATAAATATTATATATATATATATATATATATATATATATATATATATTTATAAATATCAAAATCGAAATAAAGAACGAAATAAATTTAAGTTTATAATAAATAAATAAAATAACATAAAATAAATAACAAAATTCGAAGTCCTTTCAACAGCAGGTACTATGGTACCAGACTGTGGTGGCCGCGGCCGCCACAGCTGTGGTACCACCACCCTGTGGTGGCTACGGCCCCCGCAGGCAGTGGTACGCAGTGCGTACCACCCTGTGGTGGCCGCAGCGCCACAGAGGGGCCGTGGGTGGTACGGCCTCGGCCGACCCCCACCCCCAATAAAAAAATTAAATTTTTATATATATAAATTTTTATTTTTATTTTTTTTTCATAACTTCAATTTTTCATATTTCACAAAAGGATACGAATTGTGATTAATTAAATTTCGCTCCTTATATTAAATTCTAATTTCGTACGAAGGTACAGAGAATCATTAACAGAATATAATATCAATTAAATATATATTATCTAATATTTATATAAACAAATTTACACAAATACCTAAAATTCATACATATATCCATTCCGATGATCCAGATAAAATAATAATTTGTGTATATATTTAACTAAAACAATAATTAATTAATTTAGACCAATCTGTTTTATATCAAATACAAGTCCAGATTTGGGCATGCAAATTTAACCAAAGATAAAAATGGTTCCCTTTCCAAATAATGAATTTCTCCATCTATCTATATTGAAAGTTTTCAAGGGGGTTTTACTAGATTTTCTACAGAAGATTTAAGGTTTTTAACACAATAAGTTTTCAATTCACAGACTGATTTTCAACAAAAGAAATAAAGAAATGGACTTCACAATTTCAACTAGATTTTATTTACAAAGCAATAAGATAATACTAAAACAACAGAATAGAACCTGGAATCCTACGTCTGAAGAAGAATCCTTCTAAAAGCTCCTTTCGAAATACTCCTGCCGATCCTTTTCGATCCTTCCTCGAGCTCTCTTTTCGAATCTACCTCTGTTCAAATCAATTATTTTTCTCCCAAGTTTACCACCCAAAAATTCTTATCTTTTATTTTTCTTTTATTTTTTTTTTCTCCAAATCCCAGAACAACAGAGAAGAAGTTCTGTGTCTGAATAATCTTCTCATAAAACAATAATAAAACAAAATAAAACTCAATAAAGCTTCCATGCTTTCTTTTCTCAAAAAGCCTCCTTCCTATTGGTCCTTTTCAGCTTTTAAAAGCACAAAATTTATCTACAGTTTTTATTTAATAAAATTTATTTAAACAAGATATTATCTATGCTAATTTAATATTAATAAAAGATATTATTCAATTATCTTCAACAATATTTATTTAATTTAATTATAATCAACAATATTAATTTAAAATAATTATTTACTCTTTTAATAAATTAAATCACTTTTTTTTTTAATTTATAATATATTTAAATTTAACCATTTAACTAACACACAATTAAATCAAACAACTAAACAACCTTAATCCATTATCTTATAAAACAAGGTTAATTAGATAAACATGAACCATAAATCACTGAATACTTCAACAAAACAAATTACACAAACAACGAAAACGAAAACCACAGTCATAACGTGACTCACAACAGACGACGACTTGGGACGGGGACGCTTCCAAACCTACTCCCTTTTTCAACATTTTTACCCGTTGGGCTAATTTATTGCTCGCCCTGTCCTGCCGACGCAGGTGGAATCGAGACTTATTCCTGCAATCCTGCATCCAAGCAAACGTCAAACAACACATGTATACATATAAATATATAAACTCAACATCCTACCGTGAGAAGGAATCGCAGTGTAGCAGGGCACTCGTGAACGAGTGATGCTACACTGTCCTCTCACCTAATCTATTCTTAACAATTACAATATCCATAACAACTAGCATTTCTAACAAATTGATCATAAGATAATATTCTAATTAACTACTGCATCATAACTAATTACTAAACCTTTGCATTATAAAGTAACACAGAATTCAAATCACATGATCAGAGAATTATCATATCGACATTTAAAACATTAGAGAGAAAGCATTACCTAATAAAATAATCCAAACCTTACATATAGAGTATCATAAATCATAATAATAATATCAATTGTAGCAATCAACTAACATACACAACCACACACACCAAAATGATGAATCAGTCACCATCACAATTCAGTATCACACTAACACATAAAAGCAAACAATAGTAGCAAATAGTATCAGAAACATGGGGGTATTACAAAGACAAGGGTTGGGCAATAGGAGGTGATAGAACTTAGGCCCCTTAAGGATTCCCCTCTCCTAACGGGCTGAGTGACTCATCTTATGTTTCAATCTGCAAGTATTGTTATGTCTAATTTCTGGATAATAGATATTAATGCTAACATGTAGGAATGTGGACTTGTATATAAATGGTGATGCAGGTATTACTCCAAGATTTTACAATTGCAAAGGACCCTTGGGGTGGGAATAGAGTCTCGAAACCTTTATCATCCAGCAACCTTAGAACCAGCCAGG